>JASSKH010000003.1:8817077-9245870 GCA_031763025.1 Macrocystis pyrifera
CAAACGACCATCCGTACGTAAACGTTTTTTTTTTTTTTTTTGCGGGGGGCGTGGCACGGCAAAGCAAGGGTCGTCTCGATTATCCAATCGGGTAATATTCGGGACGATGGCTAGCGGGACGAACCCGAGACCTGGCGGACACTTGTTTACTTAAAATTTGGTATATATGCGTAGTCGAAGGCCTTAGGGAGTTCCGAGCCACCAAAGGGTTACCGGAGCACTCCCCCTTGGTGTTTGGAGTTGAGACCGCGATGTGGTCCACTGCAGCAAAAAATGCGGGTAAAAGTGGTACCGGGGGTCCTTGAAGCAGCCGAACGGTTCATGGTGAGGTGGCACGAGGATGATGAGGCACAGCTGAGTAGGCAGCGCCGGGCATCCGCCGTGGGTGGCGTGCCCAAGGAAATGGGGGGAGGGGGGGCGACAGGAGGAGTACAAGGGAAACCGCAGTGGACGAAAGTAGGTAGGAGATGGCGGGCAGGGTAGCAAGGCACCAGGCCGACTATTAATGGTAAGTAGAACATGCCTATGATATACTCGTGCCGCCAACTGCTGCAGCTGTGGTTCGAACATGGTCTTTCTTTGTATTTTTTTTATTTTGTGCTTGTGATCCCCTCCGTGATTTTCAAAATACTTCTTGATCTTTCTTCTTCTTGTCCTTTCCAAGGAGTCTTGCGGCGTGGTTGGATGACGAGCCTGCTTTGCTTGTTTCGTATTGTCTGACGCATCCTCTGCGGGGGTGGGGCACATAGTTGACGAAAGCAGGACGGAGACGGGAGACACAGGGTAACAAGGTACCAGAGCGCCTATATTAATAGTAGGGAGAAAAGCTGGCTATGCTACTCGTACCGCAAACTGCTGCGTGCGGCTGCCTGGCGGGTGCTTCGCTTTTCGGGTAAATTTGCCTGTGTTTATTTCACTCGGTCCTTCGTATTTCTCTGTTTACATTGTATGTATTAATATAGTATATTGTAGTGTTTTGCTATATTGTTTCAGCTCGGTGGCTGCCACATCTCCTGAGGGGAGGCACGACATATTTATGTTTATTTTTCCTATTTCTCTTTCGATATATGTGTTTGTTCCTTTTTCTGTTCTTTAGTTTTTTTTTCGTTGTTGTTTGTTTGTTTCTTTTGTTTTCTCTCTTTCATAGAGTGAGTGTGTATATATGTGTCGTGCCTGTCGTATCCAGGCAGTATCATGACATGTCCTTGCGTTATTATTATGCTTACCATCCGACAATGTGTGGTTTTGTTCGGAAAAAGACTGATGATGTCTCTTATGGGACCAGAAAACAGAAAACAGAACCGGATTTCCCCTTTATGGTGATGAAACCCACACAGCCGATGGGAGATATTATTTGGTATGCCGCAGCAGGAAAAAGCTGCGCTTTCAACACACACAACACCTACCACCACCGCCGACGATCCCTCGCCTCACAGGGTACGAGATGGACCCACCTTCGAGGCTATATGCTCTCCACTGCTCTGAGAGTGCACGGCACCAAGTTTGAGGGTCGCTGATGGTGTTTGGCCGGAGTTCTCGCTCGAGACGTGAGAGCCTGGCCCATTTCTGGCCCGTTTTTTCCAGACGAAACTGGATCCCATTTCCGTCTGAAAAAAAAAAAACGGCCAGAAATGGGTCAGGCTCCGATGTCTTGAGCGAGAACTCCTACCGCATACTCGTATAGCTTTAACGACCGCCCTCACACTTGGTATTTATGGCAAGCACTCTCAGAGCAGTGGGGCATACGGCCTCGAAGGTTTGACGTCATTTCGTGCCCTGTGAGGCGAGAAATCGGCGGCGGCGGCGGGTGCTGTGTGTTGAAAGCACAGGTTTTCATGTTTGCTTTTGGACTGATCGGAAATATGGCTCATGTCTACCGACACGGCACTATACCCTTTGCCTGTGGGGTTTCTACGCGATGAAAATAAAATCCTGTTTTGTTTTCTGGTTTCTGGTCCCATAAGAGTCAGCCGGAGGAACAGAAAATAAAGAACTCTCCAGACCAAGAGCGCAGCAGTATCATATACGACAAATCAAAACCGATCATTATCATTATTTGTTGTGCCTGCCTTTTCCGACAATATAGCGTATAGATGCCGTTCCTATATATACACCGAATATTCTTCCGTAAATCATTATTAATAGTATCCCTCATACGCTTTTCTCCGCCAGAAATTTCCCAATTTCATTGCGTTTCCCAATATCATTGTCTACTCTCTGTCTGCTCACTTGCATAGCAATCTACTATTAATAACTGTCATATGTATTACGGGGGTCCATAGTTAATAGGATCTATAGTTTAGATAAAAACCTAAATATTTACCTATTTTTACCAACAATATTTGGTCCTATTTACTATGGTCCCACGTAATATTAATAGGATCTCTTTAACGTAGTTTTGATACAACACAACTTTTGTATCTCTCTATTTAATTAACAGGATCGAAGATTCGGCGCAAGGACACACTGGTTGTTGTGCTGGATGTCGACGGGTAGAAATAATGCGAAGAACAATCACACACACATAACACCCATTGGCACGCGTGGCATGCACAATGCATAATACTTGGCAAAGCAGTGCTGGTTGGTGTGTCACAGAGCAGCAACGAACGGCTTGTCCACGCAGTTCGAAAAAAGTACCAATAACATTCCGACAACGGCGGTAGTATTAGCAGTATTAATAGTATACTACTGCTGCTACTGCTGTTGCATAGTACCAGGTAGTATATTATGTGGCTTGACGATGCGTAAAACGTGACATTAAAAAATGAGAACAAAAGAAACCCTACGGAAGCCAAGGAACGTTATCTTCACCGCCAGTGACACATGATCCACCCGTCGCTGACGTAAGCCGCCCCTATCATGATCGAGCTACGTACTGTTATTAGTTATTAATAGGACAGCAAGTCACAGCTCGAAAGTCATGCAACAACATATGCAACACCACATGCATGCACCAGTGCTCATAGAACAGCAGTGGAACCATGAAACCACGGAACCCTTGTAATTATCCGCCCGCCGAAAGTCACCGGATATTGCATGTAGCCCCCCCCCCTCTCCCCGCCGTGCCTATGTACGTCACGCCTCACCCCCCATGATTTTTCATGACCGATAGTATCAGAAATTTCTTTGATTCATCTTTTACTTTAAATTTGTGCCATGGACGTAGTATGCTCAGATTTTTTCCAAGAGAAAACCACTCCGCACGGCGGTTGGTTGTCGTATATGGAGTGTGTCAGTACCTTTGAGCTGCTTGGCTGAGCACCACTCAACATTATCACAGATATATGTAGTTACCGGGATGATGATAGTAATCACAGGACCCATTACATACTTACACAAAAAAACATCAATTTTGTTTCGTCGTATGATACTGCCGCCGCGCTTTTGTTCTGGAGAGTTCTTCACTTTTTGTTGTTATTAATAGTCTTTTTTAGAACAAAACTACACATTGAATTTTCGGATGGCAAGCACAATTATAATAATATTACGGGGGTTCGAAGTAAACAAGAGACCTCGTAGGGTACAGACAAGAATCTATCTATCTATATCGTATATTTCCCTATTTTTACTAACAATAGTTGGTCCTATTTACTATTACGGGGGTCCATGCATGGTTAACAGGACCTATGGTATGCATAAAAACCTATATATGTACCTATTTTTATTAACAATATTTGGTCCCATTAACTATGGACCCCCGTAAATATTATTATGGTCCCCTTAGTAATATATTGGAGTATTTTTTTACCCGGCATATTTGATCCTGATCACTACCTGGTATATGTTTCCCCTGTTATAATTTACCTTCTTTTTATTACATACTCGTACATACATTGGTATTATTTATTTTACCCTCCGACAATGTTATCGTATAAGCACCTGTGTTTTAGTACACGTTTCAGAACGACAATCTGATTGAATTTCCTCAACATTACATACTATACCTCCTGTAGTGTGGTTTGTATCATGTTCCAAATAAACAATGCACCTCCCCTCCATCATTCATTAAAATACTATTAATAGCATACTTGTTGATATTATACGTATTTATACACACACCCCGTACATACCTATCTACTATTAATACCTGGTATGCATTTTATTAAGAAGAGCTCCGGAACCATACTGTAAGAAGTGCGTGCTCTTACGACAACAATAAGTATTACTAATATTAATAGAAATAGGATTAATAGTCAAGATAGCCCTGCTGTGGCTGCTGTGGTGATCCTGCTGCTGCTATTTTTCTTGTTGCTCCCCCTCATACATATAAGCATGCACCGTAAAAAAATCACCAGGTACGAATTATAATATTGTATACGCTCGCGTGCATGATGACAGGAGGAGCGGCGGCAACTATATTTTTTTGCCGTCCAAGATGTTTCGAGAAAATCATTAGACATGGACGTTCGTTGGAGATGATGAATGAGTTAAAAAAAACAACGGTGAGAATAAAAAAAATATCGTTCGTAAAATAGCAACAGAAGAAGCATGAACGATGAACGAATGAAAGTACATGCATCATATATTATACTACCATTGAAATCAAAATGTGCCGGAAATCAAGCAAGGAAACCTTACATATAAAAAATACCATATGTTTGCCATCCTCCAAATCAATGTGCGGCACGACTGTCATGAGCTTCAACGTTGATCACTTGCCTATAGTAACGTTTCCCCGAAAGAAGAAGAAAAAAACAAGGGGGAACAAAAAAAAGGGGGAACCTACGCATCTTTCTACGTATGTATGTGCGAAGTTTAACCCCTTCTTTGCAAACTTCCGACACCCAACCCTTTAGTTAGAACCGCGTTCCCGTTTTGGAGACAAACCAGTAAAATTCCAAGCAGTTTGTCCCCGAAACCGACCTGGGGTCCTAATAATCTACCACAATTGATGTCCTTGAAGCCTGCTGTAGTTGCCCCAGTGTCGCTCCTTTTTTGTAGCTTTACCTCGGGTGCATATGTAACATCAACCTCTTACCCCTTTGCGCGACAGACCTTTTCCTATAAAGTAGCACACGTTCGTCGACTCTCTTCCTCTCTGATTCCGAACCCGCATCCCCTCACCGTGGGTGTGGTGGGTCACCTTGTCTACCACCCCCCCTCGTCTCCCCTGTCAATTGGCCAACTTACTATGGCAAGCAACAAATGAGTACCCCCCCCCCCCCCCCCTGCTCATGAGATCGAATACATCTATTCATCGAGTACACGCCCCCCCCCCCCCCCCCCCGCCTCACAAGCCATGTCTGCCTCGTCGGTAAAAACCTGACGTGCTCCGTCCCGGTATTGTAGGGATGCGAGGGTCTATGGTCACACGACTACGGCCATGCATGATACAGAGTACACTCCTCCCCCCCGTTCCCCCTCCCCGCGCTCTTGCCCCATCTAACCATTTGACGACCCCGCACTTGGTGATTTAAGAGGGGGGGAGGGGAAACCGGACGCCTCCTTCCACCGAGATTTCCTGCAACAACAGCAGGAACTCCTTTCAGTGATGCATCACTTACAGGCGGTTCTTATTACAGGGGGCCATAGTAAATAGGACCAAATATTGTTTGCAAAAATATAGAAATAGATCGGTGTTTGTGTGTACTGCAGGTCCTGTTAACTATGGTCCCCCGTAATAGTAGGGTGCGGCTCAGCCTTCATGCGACTCGCCGAATACCTCACGTTTTGCGTCTCGCTTGGAGCAAGCAATGTCTGCCTGGTCGGTGGAAAGCCGACGTGCTCCGCCCCGGCATTGTAGGAGTGCGAGGGTCTTTGGTCATACGACTACGGCCGTGCATGAGATCGAGTACCCCCCCCCCCCCCCCCCCCCCGGCTCCCCCGAGGAGGAGGAAGTAGATGCGCCGATGTGCCCGTGTGGCAAAGCGATAGAGAGTAGAACTCACATAGTAGGAGAATAGGAAATGTGCAAGGAGGAACGGGATGTGTTAAAAGAGGAGATGAGGGAAACAGATGAATGCGACGTAGAGGAGTTTGATACACTAGATCAGCGAGAAAACGATCGCTATCCTAGGAGATAGATGGTGGCCGCAGGCGGCCAAACAGGAAGGGGATAAGATTAGCAAAACGTTATATGTAATATATGGAAACAACGTCATGAGCGCCCAATTGTTCGACGAGTCTCTATTAGGAGTAGGAACGGTGCTCCGTCTCGAAAGGGATGCGATGCGCAGTCAATGGTCAAATGACTAAGGCAAGCAACAAATGTGTACCCCCCCTCCCCTCCCCCCGTAGTGTGTGTAGGGTGCGGCATCCACGAGGCAGTTGCATAGTATCCCCATTGCTGTCTCCGGAAGTGGCCACACCGGGAAAAAAATCATTTCATTGACGATGTCATCCACATGCGAGAAAATCCGCTTCAAAAGCGGTTCTTAGTACGATGCAGCTCACACTTGATGCGACTCGCCGAACACCTCACGGTGCTTCGCGCTTGGTGTAAGCAATGTCCGCCTGGTCGGTGAAAGCCCGACGTGCTCCGTCCCGGTATTGAAGGGATGTGAGGGTCTATGGTCGAACGATTACAGCCACGCATGATAATGAGTACCCCCGGCCCCCCCCCATACGACTACGGCCTGCATGATATCGACGCCCCCTCCCTCCTCAACAATCCCGGCATTGTAGGAACGCGCGGGTATATAGTCACACGACTACGACCACGTATGGTATCGAGTACACCCCCCCCCTTCGGCCGACGCGCTCCCTGTCATATAGGTCGGCGAAAGTGCTGCCTACAGCTACCACTCTGAGACGAAAAATCAACAAAGAGGCTTGCTGCGGTAGGGTGTTGTTCACTGACTGTGTGGCTTGAAAAAAAGCACTCATCTCTATCCGTCCCAAAAACTGTTCTTTGACAAAAAAAAACAAAAACGGACGCGTTCAAAAAGCTCGGCCTATCGTAGGTGTTGTTCACTGACCTGTGGCTTAAAAAAAACCCCATCTGTATCTATCTGTCCATTTCTTTTTCTTTGACACACAAACAAAAAATGGACGCTGTTAAGCTCGGCCTATCGTACGTGTTGCTCACTGAGAGTGTGGCTTGAAAAAAAACATTCATCTATGTCTGTCCCCAAAAAAACTTTTTTCAACGAACAGAAAAAAAACGGACGCGTTTCAAATCTCGGGCCTGTCGTAGGTGTTGTTCGAGCAATATTATTGCAACAGCAGAGCTCAGATTGTTTAACCATATTGGGTAGTTTCTCAGAAAAAAATGGCCGATAACTGCTTTTACGGGGGACCACAGTAAATAGGACCAAATATTGTCTGTAAAAATAGGTAAATATATAGTTTTTTGTGTGTACCGTAGGTCCTATTTACTACGGTCCCCCCTAACATACACTTGTTTCGTTGCGCGCATCCACTCTCTCTAACCGCGAGGGCTCTCTCCTTTACCGAGGAACTGCAGTGGTATCGCTGCACTTTGACGCACGCTACGGTAGATATCAATATTATCCATTTTGTTTGCTGCGTCTCTTCGCTTTTAATGATACCCGCGGAAGGGCGTCTGCAAAGGACGCCTCTTCCAGATCATCTCCGTGACTACACGGGTCGCAATTTCACGTAGAGTACATAGTACATAGATATAAACTTGCCCTGAGGGACCGCCAGGCCGCTAGGGGAAGGGAGGAAGAAGCCGGAGGAATGCGGCCAATGACATGGGGATGGAACGTCGATGAGGAATAGAATATATTATATTGGCAGCTAAAATGAAATGTTGTGGGGAATGTGAATTTGGAAACGACAGGAAGAGAAGTGTATGAGGGATACTACTGATTTAAGGAAGGATATTTGGTTTAATATATAGGAACGGCATCTACGCTATTTTGTCAGAAGGCAAGCATAATAATAATAGTAATAATAATACCCAAACCTCACTGAAAACCCCCCCCGGATATATCATGAGGAAATCGAACGTGCAAGCCGACGAACAACCCCAAGAACCTGTTACGGGCGAACATATAATAGTAATCAGGACCACACAGGACCATAGTTAATAGGACCTACGGTATACATAAAAACCTGTATATTTACCTATTGTTACTAACAATATTTGGTCCTATTTACTATGGTCCCCCGTAATAGTAAGAAAGCTGGAATACATAGATTTTTGGTTACTACGTGGTGGGTCCTGATCACTGTGGTCCCCCGTGATGGGTAACATCGCTAACAATATTGTAAACGAACATCGATGTCGGTCGGTCAGAAATAGTTTGGTTAAAAAAACAAACAAACTGCTGCTACTACAGTCCTACCGTACCATGCGTCATTCATTCGAACGACATCATGTCTATGTACATTTTGCGGTATATCCATGGGAGCGCTCGTCGGCTTTTAAGCCGTACACCGTACAGTCTTTCCATAACGAGGTCAGATTTTAGGTGAGGTATTTGATGGAGCTCTTCAAACAAGTGAGGGCCGCGGAAAGCGTTATAGGTGCATCCGTTACCGTGCGTAGCGTGCGTCCAAACCGTTCCGCCACGATGGAGGAAGGGGGGGGGGGGTGTCGACTTTAATTGTGCGGCTCGGGCGAAGAACAACTTTTTTATCCCCCGGCGGAGCGTACGCATGGTTATGATACGTAATGATAGCGTTGGCCGTTTTTTTTGGCGCCCCCTGATTTATTTCTGCAGCTGAGTGATCCTTCACGATCAGCGCTTTTTGTTGTTGTTGTTGTCATCTCCACGCAGCAGGTGTACCGGCGCTTGCGCGCCGGCGTGGGGGTGATCCTGAGCAGGATCAATCGATTGGAGAGTCACGGGACCACAACGGGACGGGGCACGGGGCCCCGAATACCCCCCCCTCCCTCGAGGGTAAACTACGGCTACGCATGACATGAGTACCCCCCCCCCCCCCGCCGAGTAATTACACCACGTTTCCATCCTTTTAGCTTTTTTGTTCGCTGTGAATGGCTCCTCACTTTCTTTTACTCCACGAGGAACTCCAAAAGCCCGCTTCACCATGCAAGCTACGTATCGCGTGAAGCGGCGGTAGGCTGGTGCTGGTTCACGCATACACCCCAGCTCGGAGGGCGTACTGTACTATCGCGTGATGCCGCGTCGTGTCGATATCCTCCTCGCGGTGCAGCAAGGGCGCTTCGGACCGCCACGCACCCCGTCGATCCCAAGCATACTAACGCCTGCCTACGCCAACGGATGCATTGGACCCGAAGTGACTCCGTTGTGGCCGCGCTCGAAGGCAGGCGGTGTACAGCTCCCGCCCCCGACACGGGTCCTGTGCCGGGCATTGGTCAAAAGGCTCTCGTCTCTTGCTTTTCCCCACGGATTCGTCCGGTCCGAGCGGGCTTGCCGCCAGGGTAGTAGTAGCGGCGTGCGCAGCGTGACGGACACGGTTAACCAGAGCTTGCCTGCCCATTGTTGTTGTTGTTGTTGTTGTTGTTGTTGTTGTAGGTACGCTTTCCGGATATTCTCCGTGATGATTGCATTCTGCGCCGCGATCATATACTAATATCCGAGAGCCCTGGGACCGCGCAGGCTCCTCTGCGCCAAGGCTCCACGTCAGCCAAGAAGATTCAGGGTCAACGCCGGTCATTTCTTCTTACTTTGGGGGACCCCCCCTAGGTGTCTCGCATATATAACTCTCGCAGGCTCCTTCTGAGCCGGTTGTGATGTTTCCCCCTTTGTGTAGCCCCGTGTATATTCGGTCTCGCCACGGGTCGGCGAGGTCCGCCGAAGCATCTTCGGTAGAATCGTAACCCACCCTGCTCCCAGCGGAAGCGGACATCCTCAACACGCTATATAGCCACCGATGCCGAGCCAAAAGTCCTCTTGCCCTCCTCCCGTCCCCCGTATAGACAGACACGCCCGCCTGTGCTTGCCGATGGAGTCTCAACGTTCAGCCGATCGCCTGGACACCCGTCCCCTCCTTCTCGAACAATTCCAGGAGAGGGTCGACAACGCGGCGCAATGAGCGTACTGCAGCTCGGGGATATTGTTGTGTTTGTACGCCCACCTTGCGCTCCCCGTTGTCGGCCCTCTCCTGCGGGTGTTCGGCAGACTTACCCCCTCATGTCCATGACCCACGCTTGAGGTAAAACTGGATATCTGCCCATCAAGGGCTTCGTTGGTATTGAGGGCGGCCGCTCTTGCTCTTGGCGGGCAAGCCAAGCAGTCAGCGCGCCAGGCAATCCCCGCCCCTGTCCCTCACTACGGGCATACCCCCATCCATATCGCTCCGTTGCGTGCGTACAGCAAGTACAGATGCAGGTCGAGCATCCGATCGGCACGCTCTCATCACTGTCACCCCCCCCCCCCCACCTCTCCCCCCCGACCCTCCGACCCCCCCCCCCCCCCACCCCCCGGCCCCCCCCCTCCCCGTCTTCCAACGATGCGAACGTCGAAACTCATCATCGGGAGTGGAAAACCGCATATTCCGCCGTCGTGCTAGAAGCTGCTACTACTCACTACAAGTAATTAGTAGTAGCTGTCGTTAAGCCGAAAATCGGGCCGACAATCTAGGAGGTATCTGTGCCTTTGCTTGGCGTTCATGCATTCCTTCCTTATCGTGCGGGAACAGGATATAATGCTACACGTAGTACATACTGATTGCGACCACAAATAAATATCTTGTGAGTTCCATATCATGCTGAAACAAGCTAGACGATGCTAAACGCAAAGCATTTTGGTTATGACCAGATACCTACCTACCTGGTACAAGATGCGCTCACTTTGACTTAATAAAATATATGAGTGTATGCTGCTGGTGGAATAATACTCGCTCTATTGTGCTACCTCGTACGTACCTTCCTGTGTGGTGCTTGGTATGACATTGTTTGTGTACGAGTACCACCACGAAAACAACAACAACAGCAACAATAAGAAGGACGAGTGACTGCTGCTTGTTGCAGTACCACCGACTATAAATAGCAGATACTTACTACCTACCTACCTGGTGCTGTGGAGAACGCGTGATGGAACTATATTGCGCACAAGAAAAACGCACAGACATAAACATATACGCATACATACATATACAGCATATAATATATACACATACATACAGCATATACACATACATACTGTAGTACATGATGTATGTATACATCATGCGCATTATATATTATACCAGAGGGGGGGTACCGTATGATATGTATGTATGTATGTGTCGTAAGTATTATGTAGTATATACAACGAAAATGTGGTGGCTTGGAAATATCTCGTCGACACCTCGACGTAGACGCGACGGCGGGCGTCGCTCGGCGCTTTTACGCTCGCCCCGTCACCGAAACGTCGCCGAGAGTGACGATTTTTTTTTAATAAAACTCTCTCGTCTCGGGCGCTCGCTGATGGATAAAGCACAAGAAGAAGAGATAACACCACACCCATGGTGTTATCTCTTCTTGTCTTGTGTTTTAATGTATCATTTTAATGTATCATTTTAATGTATCATGCCGCCGTGCGTGGTATTAATAGTATGGTGGCATCTATCATACAAAATGATACGGCATGATGACCGTCCTTGTATATTTTATAGTACCGCAGTCCCGATTTGGGGACAAACCACTCTAATTCCAAGTGCTTTGTCTTGAAAACAGGATTGCAGTACTAAATAGAAGGGTTAACTTGCTGTTCCTGTGGGTTGTGATGCTGCTGTCTGTGCTGCTATGTACTCGTACAGCAGTAGTAGTAGTAGTATTAATAGTACTGGTTCGTAACAATGTCTGTAGATATAAATGCCATATACCTGGTATGCGCGTAACGTGTACCCTGGGTACATACGATACATGACGACGTCACGACTCATCTGCGGAGTGCGTGGGACTGCTGAATAAAATACAGAATAATACAGTATCAGTATGCACAGCAGCAGTACACAGCACATGCATACCGGTAGAAATGTCACAATATTTTATTTGTCGGCAAAATATAACTTCTGCGATTTGATTGGGATGTTTTTGTTGTTTACTTTTGTACTTCATCTTGCGTAGAAAATCGAAAACTCACAAACCTTTTTTATGTATAAAACCTTTATGTATTATTTTTTATTGATATTTTTTCCACGATTTTATCAGATAACGATCGTACGTACGTATATAAGTAATCTGTCCCCGATCCCCGGATAATATCACGATCAGAAATCGCTGAGCTCACCCAACGAAATTTCTACGGGGGCACCAGAGCCCACTCTTGCGCTTTTCAGCTGTCCAGTGCAGTGCTGCCTGCGCCCCGTACTTTCTCGTGTGTTGTCTCTGCGACTTTTTCGCCCCTCAGCAAGATTCAGGAGCGCAGACACCCTGTGGTCGAAGGGAAATGAGTACTGGCGGAGGAATGGTGGTCGCCGTGCGCGAGGATGCAGCTCAGCTCGCGAGGGAGGGCCAGGCCTCGTTTGAAGCATCTGCGCCATTCCCCTCTGATGTCTGGTCGCGGAGATCGGTTTCTGAACCCGAGGGAATCGCGGCAATTGCGCTCGTGGAGTGCCACCAGGGTTCTGCGAACCGCTCGAGCAGCCGCGGCGACCCGGCCCCGAACGGCCGCGTCGACTCCAGCGCGTGGCCAGACCTTCTCGCCTCTGGGGGGGAAGTACCCTGTCCCCCGGGAGGAGCTGGGCGGTTAAAAAGTCCTTCAAGCGAGGGTACCACCACCAACAGCAACAACAGCGGCGAGAGCGGCAGCGGCAGCGGCAACAGCGGTGGTGGCGTCCGTGCCAAACCCGAGCAGAGTGATACGATTCCCCTAGAATTGGGACCTATGCCGGTCTTGCCCCCCTTTGGTGGCTACAGGCAGGGCGGCGGCGGCGGCGGCGGCGGCGGCGGCGGCGGTGGCGGCGGCAGCGCAAACAGAAGCGGAAGCAGAGGGGACCGGAGAAAAGCAGGCGGATCTCGGAATCGCCCCACGAACAACATGCAGTCGCTTGGGGCGTCTGGCTCCACAAGCTTTATCAAAACTTTGTTCTGCAGCAACAGAAAGCAGCAGCAGCAGCAGCAGCAGCAGCAGCAGCAGCACAAGCACCAGCAACAACAGCAACGGTAACAACAGTAACAGCGGCGGCAGCGCAGCCGCGATTCCCCGGGCTAATGCTGGCGGTGGCTCTTCCTTGGTCGGTGCTCACCCCACCGACCACCCTGCTCGCCGCGGCCACGACGGAAACAGATGCGCGACACCTCCGCCCTGGCTCACCGCCCAACTGCAGAATGACGTCGGGCCTCTGAGGCAACACTCTTTCGACCCGGACAAAGAAATTGAATTCGAGCACAAGAGTGTCGATGCACTGCTGTCACCGTGGGCAACAGCACCGGCAGCACCGGCAGCAGCAGCAGCAGCAGCAGCAGCAGCAGCAGCAGCAGCAGTAGCAGCCAAGGCGGCGGCGGTCCAGGTGGGCGTTTCCGATCGCTCAGGCCTCGTGGCAGCCGCGCCCACCAGGCAGAAAGGTGGCGGATTTTCCGCCGGCGCGTGCGTGACGGGACCTGCCGCCGTGTGCAGCGGAGACTGGGAAGAGGTAGAGGCAAGGGCGCGGCGGAACGACGATGGTCGTGATGACGGCGGCGGTGGACGCGGCGATGAGAATGGACGATGTTTCGAGTACCTCAATAACGGAGATTACGTTATACCACCACGGCCCTCTTCCTCGTCGACCTCTTTTTCTTTGCGCCCCTCCTGGGTGCGGCCAGGGACGGGGCCCATTGAGCGGCCAACAAGCAGAAGAAAGGGTGGGCATGATGGCCGACAGGAGCGCCCAGTACGCAAGTGGGCCCAGCCGCTTACTGCTGGTGCTGTTGTGGAGCACGCGATCAGGCCAATACCGACCTCTAGAAGCTACGACCAGCATCCCGGCCGAGCCCCGATGAAGCACGCCCAACACCACCACAACCACCACCAAGACCAGTCCCGCGTCTCTCGAAGAGGCCCGCTGGCGAACCACTGCGGGCGCGAGATGGAGATGGAGGAAACAGCAGAAGCGGCATCAATATCATTTTCAACAGCGGCAGCGGCAGCAACAGCTCCAACAGCCGCAGCAGCTCCCTCGCAGACTCCTCCTTCTCCTCCTCCCAACGCTCCTACTCCTTCCCCTCCCCCTTCCCCTCCTCGTCCTGTCGCCACCGCCGCCGCCGTTGTGGCCGTACCGAACCGGGCACGGGGTGAACAGCAACTGCACCAACACCAACAAGAGCAACACTCGATACGCAAGGCTGGGGCTCCTGGCTACGAATACAACCTTCTGGCGATGATGATCCCCGACCTGGCTAAACTGGGCAGCGCAGGGCGCAGCACCGGCGACCCCGGGGCGAAAACACCAGAAGGACCTAGGAATGGGCTATCATCAGGCAACCCTCAGGGCTCGGCGGCGGGGGGGCGGTCCGGCGGCGCTGCTTATGCCGGCGAAGCAGATACTTCCTCTGCTGCGTCTTCTTCCCGCTCTCACGCGTTCATGGTGGATGTGGCGCCCACGGGTCCGTTGGTGGATGAGCGTATGGCGATGTTGAGCGCGGGGGGTTACGTGGGGAGGGGGGCGTCTCTGGGTGAGGAGGAGGCGCGAAAAGCTCGGAGAAAGGTGAGCTATTTTTATACAGGTATAGATACTCGATAGCTGTACGATACTTTTAGTACTACTCCTGTATATACCCTGTATCATACCTGTGGCTACAGGCGTACCGCCGTGTAACACTCGTGCGACACCAGCACACTGGGTGGTAAGATAACACACCCCCTGGGACGAATTTCATCAGACCCGGTTTCCTCCAAATCATGCCTTAAGGAGGGGCACACACAACGTTAGTGATGGCTTTGGAAATATTTCGTCGAGACTGGAGAAGGCTGCATAGACGCATGCATCGATCGTCGTACTGAGTACGCCCTCCCCGTTGTCGATAAACCCAGCTCTGAAGATCGTCCGAGGGTGTGTGTGTGTTATCTCGCTTGGTATACGGTAGCTCTTGTGATACGATGAGTGTATATAGCACACAGGGTAAAGAGTACACCTACTATTAAATACGTTGGGGCTGAGGCAGGTAGAGGTAGGCCTCGTTCGTGTTTCTCTCACTATTAATGCTGTTGCCATAGAGGCAGGTACCTCGTACAAAAGGTACCTATGATTTGTTGTGTTTCGGCGCGGGTCTGTGGTGTTCTTTTTTTTGTTGATACGTTGATCGTACACTGCAGTTTCGGGAATGCTCGTGTCGCTACTGCTGGGTGCACTACGAGTACATATACATACCGCCGTACATGATCCGTCGTGGTTGTTGAATATGAAGCCGTCGGTATAGGACGTGGGGTATTTGTACTATTAATAGGAGGGGGGTATTTATCGTTTTCGACTTCTGTGTAAGCAGCAGAATGCACACTGAGACAGCAGCAGTGGTATTTTTTTTTTTGTGGCAATCGCTGTCCCAGGTTCTGCCCCGTTTCCGACGTTTTTGTAAAATTATTGTGTAGATTCTGTTCAAATTCGTGAAACAATCATGCCGGTGTCGACATCTCGAAAATTCGAAGTTCGAATTACCGCGTGTGTGTGCTCTGCCGTTCCTTCTACCCGTCGACATCCAGAACAACCAGTGTCCGTGCCGATTCTTCTATGGTACTGATGACTGCTTGTCATGTTGTGTAGAGAAATATACGTACATGGGTCGGTGCCCACAAAGCTACAAACACGTTCGGAGATACTTCAAGTTGTTATTTATTTTGCGCTAAGAGTACATTTGTACACAATGCAATACCATCTCATCGTACTGGGTACCACAGGTACGACATACAAACATAAATAGTACGTGCACATTCAGTCTGTGAAAGAGAGAAAATTCGAAAGGAATAAAAAAAAAATCAAAGAAAAAAACACGAAAAAAGTGTCGTGCCCCCCCCCGCAGGAGATGTTGACATAAAATACCAGGCACCCGTACAGAACAAGCAAACGATATAGCAGAGCACCGCCACATATAAACAGAGCAAAATACCACTATTAATGTTGATATGAACGAAAGGAAATACGACGTGCGGTGTCTTGTTTTTCTCTGGTTTGCTTTCTCAGTGCCTGTGAGCATGAACTGCTGTGCCAATCTGCGCAACACCAATTTCCAGCAATTTCTGGGAATTTTCTCTGAAAGGCATAGCAGCCGAAGAGTTCACACGGGTTATATGTGTGTGTAGCTGCAACTAATTTTTACACAAGCAGTGTGCTTGTACGATTCTTTCTTTCTACCCGTCGACATCCAGCACAATCAGTGTCCGTGCCGATTCTTTCTTCTTTCAATCTATCCTATTATCAATAATAGAGAGATATACAGACATAAGTTCTGTGGTCACTACTACGCCACAGCTGTTAGGGGTGGGAATGGATTCGTTTTAGTTCGTATAAAAAAAGAACAAAGGATGTCGCATGGTTTGTTATCGGGGGAAAAAAATCTTTAGGAAACTAACCAATCCGTGATTGGGAAAAAAAAACTATGCCACCAAAAAATCCGTTCAATGATGCTGCCTCTCAAACATAAAATATAAGGCAGTGCCGGCATCGATGGTGTGGCGTTGAGAGCTACTTGGTATAGCCGGGAAAAAAGTCAGCCTTGCTTTTTGCACGACACGTGCTGCAGGACAGCGCACAACCAAGGCCAGAGGGTGGAGTAGAAGCGTAGACACGGACGCGGGAGCGTGAACGAATCACAGACTACTGCTGTACGTCGTTACGCAGTAAGCAGAGTAGACAATGCAATGCCATGCATATTAATATTATTAGTACTGGATACGACAGGTATGATGTACACATTCTATGAATGAGAGACAATAGAAGGAAACAAACAAACGAAAAAATAACAGAAAGCAAAAACACAAATCGAAGAGAAAAAAGAAACGGCAAGAGAAAAAAAAACTGTCTTCCCTCCCCTAAGGAGATTGTTGCAGGCGCTTGAAAAGAACGAGCTAGAGAAACAGCACCACGAGTAGAAAGAACGGTTTAATGTGAAGAACAGACAAAACGTACTACCAGGTACATACATACAAAAAGAGCCAAGACTAAAAACCAAGGGAAGTAGCAGGCAAACCGAACACCAAAGCAAAGCATCCTCCGGGTAGCCGCAGCAGTTTGTGATACGAGTAGCATAGATAGCGAGGTAGGTTTTCCCTACTATTAGTAGGCGGTCTGGTACCTTGCTACACTGCTGTCTGCCGTCTCCTTCCTGCTTTCCTGCTCTCGTCAACTACTGTATGCCCCACCCCCGGAGAGGATGCGTCAGACAATACGAAACAAGCAAGCAGGCTCGTCATCCACCCACGCCGCAAGACTCCTTTCGTAAGGTCAAGAAAAAAGGAAGATGAAGAAATATAATTAAAATCACGGGGGATACTTACTATTAATAGTCGACCTGGTGCCTTGCTACCCTGTCTCTCCTTCCTACTTTCGTCCACCGCGGTTTCCCTTCGACTCCTCCTGTTGCCCCTCCTCCCCCTATTCCCTTGGGCACCACCCACGGCGGATGCCCGGCCCTGCCTACCTAGCTGTGCCTCATCGTGGTGCCACCTGACCATGAGAACCGTTCGGCTGCTTCAAGGATCCCCCGGTACCACTTCCTCGCCTTTCTTGCTGCATTGGACCACCACGCGGTCTCAACTCCCAACACCAAGGGGGAGTGTTCCGTTGACCCTTCGGTGGCTCGGAACTCCCTAAGGGCTTCGACCATGCATCTATGCCAAGTCTTGAATATAGTGCCCGCCTGGTCTCGGGTTCTCCCCGCCAGCCGTCGTCCCGAATATTTTACCCGACTGGATAATCGCCCCTTGGTGCCGTGCCACGGCCCGCGCAAAAAAGAACCGCCGTTTACGGATGGTCGTTTGGATGCTCTCGCAATGTGTCATCTTGAGGGCCTCCGCGTACGAGAGGGTGGCTTGGTCAGCGCAAAGTCGGCGCTGGAAGCCAATGACTCGCAAGAGGACTTGGTGATGAGCAGTATTATCTCGTCTTCCCGCATTCAGAAAATAAATGACTACCAGGTGCATAGTGTTAGGGGGGACGATGGTAAATAGGACCTACGTTACGCACAAAAACCTACATATTTCCCCTTTTTTAGCAACAATATTTGGTCCTATTTACCATGTCCCCCGTAGTACCAGGCATTTTTAGCGCTATTTTCGGTACGAAACAAACAACTTCGTACCAGGTATATTCCATTGAACTGCTTGAAGGCGTACCGCAAAAAAAAAACGAAACACGAAATTTTATTATGCGTGTGACATTACCCCGAGAATTTGGGAAAAATAAAGGCCCTCAATAATAATAGTGCCTGGACGTTCCACGTATTTATTTTCTGAATCCGTGGAGACGAAACTCTTGTACGCGTACCTGGTGTACATTTCTATGTTGCGTTCGAATCTCACACATGAAAAAAAAAACGTCCCTCGTACTTGGAAGTAGTAGTCGTAACTGAGTTATCAAAGGTGGATACTCAAAAGTAATGATGATTGCAACATCTATTGCGTATATAATACCTGGTAGTAATTATTTATTTTCTGGAGTTGGGGGGACGTCACGTATTTAGAGCAGTAGTATTAATATTAATAGTATAGTAGCACGGTAGCAGAACTCACCATTCCGCAGACCAGCAAGAATCGACTCTGATGGGAACTTAGCAACAGGTACCGGAGGGCAAAAGTGAAGTATTAATGGTAGGTGAGAGACGTACGTGGGATATATGAATGAGTTAAAAAAACGCGAGAGACTAGAACTACAACACAACATTTTTTTTTTTGTAGTTGTTTTATTAGTAGCACCGGGCAGGAAAGGGAGGCGGCTTTGCAGAGATAACTATTTGTTTTCCGAATTCGGGGAGACGAAATGAAAATAAACCACCCGGTGATTGTCTCGTCTCCCACAACAATAAAGAAATGCACACCTGGTACCTCGCAAGCATGGAAATATTGGTTCTCGAGTCAGATCTAATAGCAGTGAGTAGTACACTGCTCCTCAACCTGATCCCACCCGGACCTGATCTAATTTGGCACGCTGTTCCCGCTTATGGTGCAGAAATACGACTATTAACTCGTAGTCCGCCGGAGGCCGAGAGCGCAAAGCCGACCGTCAGTACAACCCTTATTTTAATTGTACGGGGGGGACCATAGTAAATACCAGGTAGGACGAAATATTGTTGGCAAAAGTAGGGAAATATACACCAGTAGGTTTTTGTGTGTACCGCAGGTCCTTTTTACTATTAAGGTCCCCCGTGATATTAATAGTAGTATGTGCACAAATAGTGTGTGGCCGGCTCAAGGCAGGTGTACTGCTGCTGTCGTACGTACTTCACATTTTCATCTGTTTTACGCGGCACGCAGCAGGTGGTACTAATAGCACCTGGCGAGCAGTACCAGTACAGAGCAGTTGTCTCGTATTTCAGAGTTTTTGGAGCCTGGCCTCGCCGGTCCTGTGACCACAGGCTATTACGGGGGTCCATAGTTAATGGGACCAAATTTCGTTGGTAAAAATAGGAAAATATGTAGGTTTTTATGTATACCATAGGTCCTATTAACTATGGAGCCCCGTAATAGGTTTTTGCCGACGAGTTTAACAGCAACAAGTACTCTGTAAGTTTGCATGATCCGCTTGCACTATGAAACTTTGGTAACGGCTTGGCTTTGTGCCGAAGAGAAACAGGAAACGGTCGTTTGGTCTCGCGTTTTCGACCTTCAGCCTTGTACAAATTAGCCCGATGAGCACACCATGCGCCTCGCGTCTTGTTGTCTTCTATTGCATGCTGTACAGCAGTATATACCTGGCATGCTTGTTTGCGAACCGGTGCGGTTTTATTAAAGTATACCACTCGTGGGTGCGGTTTTGAAAGGCAGGGGTGTAGCTACAAATGCGTTGGAGCCCGTTTGCTTGCTCTCGGTCCTCGAATGGTACAAGTAGTTGTGGACCTGGTATACACATATATGTCCCAGTAAAACTGACAACACGTCGTGCCTGTATGTATAAGTACGTGGTTGATTTATGACGACAAACGGCAGCAGAATGTGTTGAGTGGGACTTACGTAAGAATCACCCCGCAGGAGGCATTTTGCCCGGAGAGGGCATACGTGTACACTTTTTACAACAGCAGCGATACCTGGTCCCCGGTATGTACGTACGTACGTACGCACCAGGGCTGGACACTGGCACAGCAGTTGGTATTGGCAGTAGTAATCTACTGCTGGTTGACCTGCTGGGCACTATATTCGCCAGTAGTTTGATATTACGTACACGCCCAAGAAACACGCCATGGTACCGAAACCCACCGAATGCGGTTCGGTAGGGGAGAGGACAGATAGTATACTGCTGCAATCCAGTAAACTAATTGATTTTTGACGACAGCAGCAGTATAATATCTACTGACTGAATCAACCAGTGCCCAGCCCTTGTAAAACTCGTTCGTTCGTTCGTAATCTCCACAAAGATTAGGGATGGATGATGAAAAAAATCGAGGGTGTGGTCGGTTCGAATCCGTTAAACCAGTCGCTGGATTTTCTCGGTTTTGGTACCAGGTGTACGTACTCTTAGTGCAACGCGCAACCCGGTATATGCTGGCTGTTTTCTCGTTTCCTCTGTTTTTTGAGCTTGTACCAAGTACGAGTAGAGCTACCTCGTACATCACATACACGACGACGTATGATTCGTGCAGGAGTACATGCTTCTTTTTTTCCGCATCCCATTTATTGTATTCGCCCTTTTTGCTCCTTCTCCTACCGTTATACATGAGCGGTATTGTGAACCGATAACCGCAAGTCTTTTTTTTTTCTGTCGGTGTTTCCTGTCGGTTTTTCAAAACCGTACACACTACTTTTTTTAGTCGGTTTTCGGTTTAAAAAAAAAAACGTTCAGGAAAAAACCGACCTCGGTTAGTTCCTCCGGGTTCGTTTTTTTCCCTGTCTCCTACGGAAATAACGCCTACATTTATGGAAACCGCGTACGTATTATGCGGCGGACACATTGATACGCCCCACAGCACACATCCCGCAGCAGCAGAGCAGCACTTGAGACGGGTTTTAAGGGTGCTGTGGGGCGCGTGGGCAGACTCAAGAAGTCTACCTACAGCAGTAGGTGAGGTTCATAGTCCGATGGTGTTGCATTATTGGTTCCCTTGCATGTTGAGATTGACGGTGACTGGTGACCGGTGACTCGCTTTTCCCGTGATCAGTAGTGAGCGAGCTCACGGGCCATGTCATGATCCGTGCGATTATTGTTTGTTTTGGCTTTTAGGTTGTGTATTGCACGGTGGCCCGTTTTTGCGAGCTTCTCCTGCCGCTGAACTGTCGCCCTCTGCCTGCATCTTTTATTCGTGCTCACAGCCAGCCCCCTCTTGAGCAACCTGGAGTTATTGATGGTGTTAGCTGTACGCCGCATCTTTTATCTGTCATACACAGCAGTACACAGCAGTACCTACTGTTTTGTAGACTACACATGTACGTTACGAAAACCAAGCCAAGTTCATTTGTTGTAGAAACTGCGGTTCCCGTACTTGTTGTTTGCTTCAGATCACAAGCATGTGTGTCGGCCCGTACGGTCTGGTCTAGCGCGGCAGACGCAGGTACTGCAGGGAGGTAGGTCAGTTGACACCGTCCGATCATGTCATCACATTTTGGCAACACATGGACACCGAACCCTTCGAAAGGTTTTTTGCCCATTTGGCTGGTTCCGCCGAAAAAACGACCGAGAAACGTTGGGTTCGATTTCGTTTTTTTTTTCTTTCAAACCGAAAAAAAAAAAAAAAAAACGACCGACCGACCGACCGAACGAACGACCGACAATTTCGGTTGAAAAAAAAAAGGGAAAAAAAAAGGAAAAAAACCAAACTACGAGCCCATTTTCGTTGTCGGTTCACAACGCTGTTATTCCAGGTATGTTCCTCGTGTACTGGTATCACACAAGGGGCGCTCCGCTTCGCGGGCGGCTAATCGCTGCCCGCTACGCTCGATCAAGAGAGTGAAATAAAACAAAGTGTGAAGCTGGCAGGATGCTAATGACACGTGACGCAATGGGCGACTTGTAAATGCAAGAGTTTGGTTGCGTAATGAAAAAAAACGCCTGCTGTGGTGTGGTGTGGTGTGGTGTGGTGTGGGACGTTCTAAAATGGGCGACTTGCAAATGCCGAGAGCGATCAATAGCTGGCGCAGTACGAAGCATTCCGGGCTCCGCACGCAATCATCATTATGCACACGTGTCTTACCAAAATACATGATATGATGTGTGGGAAAAGGACAAGATTGTTTTCACTACCTCTGTCCGCAGCCGGCAGAGCCTGCACCTCCTCCTCCTCCTCCTCCTCCTCCTCCTCCTCCTCTTCCCCCTCCTCCTCCTCGTCCTCCTTGACTCTGGCTTAAAGGCTTGGTTTTCTTGGCGGGAGAGCTGCGATGTATATGCTTGAAGGTGCTGGCTCTCGGGTTTTTTTTGTGGTGTTGTGGCAAGATATGGGCCTACCCCCTGCTGTTGGTACCCGTTAAAAAGAAGGCGACAAACACCAGTCAGCTTCAATCAACAGCTCATGCATCCGAGACTTTAGATCGTGGAAAGAAAAACTTCGTGTACTTCTTCGTATCGTACGTACGGTATGATAATCTGGTATTCTACCTGGTATCATGTGTACGAGAAAAGCTTGCGGTTTGGTGCGCGTTTTTTTTTTTTTTTGCTTTTCTTTTCGTTTTTTTTGTTCGTCGAAACTAAATTCGGGTTTTCATCTTGAATTCAGTTTGGGCGGGGTTATCTACTGCTTTTCGATTCTGACTCGAGTTCTGAATATCCAGTTCTTGAATTCTTTTCGACTCTCCAAAAAAATAGCTTGCAATTAGTGTAGGTCTTTTTGTCCTGGATTTAGTGCAAACTGAACTGAGCTGGGTGCGATTTTCGAAAAAACGAAAGCACGTTCCGCAAGTAATCTAAGAAGGACGCCCGGAAAGTGCTCCGAGAGGTGGAGTAAGGCAGGCGGCGTGTTCGGGGTGGGAGCTCTGAGAGCGCAGCACAGCCTTTTGATCAAGTGTGGCCATAGACAAGACACATTACTTGCCGACGTAAAATGTAAATAAAGTCTTGCCGGTATATCATACCGGGCACGTATTACCTGCAGGAAGTCGTAACTCAGATCCGGGGTCAATAGTAGTCAGCAGAGGCTCTTCTGCCCCCTCTCTCCCCACTGCGGCACGTACATGCCTTGTGCTTTATTATTTCGAGAAGAGTGCACCACTGGCTGTCTTCCCTCTCGTCGACTCGCGTCGAGGCGTGCCTACCCAATGCCGCAATAGGCGCTCTCGGCAGTTCACGTATTGGTGGTCGTTACTTGAATCAATGAAAAACTCCAGATATACGAAAGACTCAAATCAAAGCCTCGACCTCAATTTTTTAGTATATTTTTTCGAAGTCAACCAACTCTATAATATCGTGCGTACGCTCGTGATCATTTTGTGTGAAGCGTTGATCAATGACCTGGTCCTGGCACCTGTCGTGTATTATTTGAAGTTTTTCAGAACCGATTTTTTTTACAAGACAATAAAATAATATTAATAGTGTTGATAGTACGCTTTTTTCTCGCCGATACGTTTCAAAACACCGTTATTAATACTCCTCAGGATCCCCCCCGGAACTTTCCGAGCGCTTTCTGGAGTGGCTTTCCGTTTCTGCAGAGTCCATGAGAAATACGAGACGTGAATTTTGGCTTCTGATCTTGGAAAATGGTTTTATGTAGTATGGATTGGTTCGTGTTGTTTGGGTCAAAGCGAAGCGAAGGCAACACGGCTGTCGCGCCGCCGCGAGCTTGTTTCCAGCGTCCCAAGTACTGGAGAATTGTCGCAGGCGACGTGGAATCGCCATCGCTGCTGCCGTTGTTGCTCAAAAAATCAATTTAGACGGAAGTCTCGAAAGAAATATTTGTTGTGAGAATTTCTTTCTGTAGTCAATTGGGGAACTTTGTCCACCTTGACGTGTCATCTTCCACATTTCCGGAGCAGGCCACGCCAAATTTGGAAGTCGCAGACGCTGTCGTCGGCTGCGTAGGAATCGGGAAGCCACCATCGCGAGAGGCAGGACCATCGGTGCAAAAGTCACAGCCTGAGCTCCGGAAGGCCCCTACAGCAGTAGTACAGCCTAGACCGCCTGCGGCGCCTATAAAAAAGAACAAGGCCGCCGCAAAAATCAATTTTCGGCACGCTGCTGCCCCTCGAGAGATACGCGAGGAGGGCCTCAGCACGGCCTAATAGACCCCCGCCTTTTGCGGCGCCTAAAAAATAATAAAGGGTCCCTGCAAACCCAGCTTTTCGTTGCGTTGCTCCTCCTGAGTTGGGCAAGCATTCACGTCGTCACAACTCCCCTCAGAGCTCCGATAGCTGCTTGCCGTCGATCTCCCCCCGCGTCGGTGGGGGGGGGGGGTGTACTCGATAGGAGAGGTGTACTCGATCTCATGCATGGCCGTAGTCGTATGACCATAGACCCTCGCATCCCTACAACGCCGGGACGGGGCATGTCGGGTTTTCACCGACCAGGCAGACATTGCTTGCACCAAGCGCGAAGCGCCGTGAGGTGTCCGGCGAGTCGCATGAAGGGTGAGCTGCATCCTACTAAGAACCGCTTGTGAGGCGGACTTGCATATGGATAACAGCTTCAATTAGTTAGTTTAATTTCCGGTGTGGCCACTTCCAGTGACAGCAATGGGAGTACTATGTAACTGCCTCTTTGGTGCCGTACCTCTTGAGCACTACGTGATACGATCAATTCCCTTGTGCAGAGTATAGGTTCTTTACTTCGCACAAATGATCTAACTAGACGACCAGCTGTGTGCGACCGCCAAAAAAAAAAAAAAAAAAAAAAAACGGTACCCTGGATGTTTAGCTCACTTAGTGAGCGGCATGTTTTACAGTGTCGTTGCCAACCAACGCCAACCCAACCCATATATAATATATGGACGGTGGGGGGGGGGGGGGGGGCTTTAAGGCTGCGTAACCCCCAACCAAACAGACAGCGAAATGATGGGTTCCTGGCCGTTGCCAGCAGGAAAAATCGGCCGCCCGAGGAGGGCGCCTGCCGTCTCTCGCTCCGTTGGTTGCCAACAGGCGTTCGTTGACCCTTTTTGCGTTTTCCATTTTCTAGGACACTCATCAAACTCCTCGTATGCGCAGCTTCCCTGATCAGGGACCCCCTGATTGTTCCCCCCCCCCCCCCCCCCCCCCCCCCCCCCCACGAGTTTTGATCAACATATATGCTATTTTATTTTCATACAGATATGCCGAATTTTTGTGTTGACCGTTGAAACGGGCACTTGGCTGTGAGATCAGGGGGATCAGGGATACACACGCGCAAAAAGAAAAGGTCGACACCCCGCTCTTTTTTTTCTTGAGGCTCACGCAAGCAGGAGTGGAGGGGGGGGGGGGGTAGTCATTATCATGCATGACCGTTAGTCGTATGACCATAGACCCTCGTATCCTTACAATGCCCGGGACGGAACACGTCGGGTTTTCACCGACCAGGCAGGCACTGCTTGCACCAAGCGCGAGGGGGGGGGGGGGGTATACTTTCAGCGTTCGTACAGAAATCCGATCCCGCGAATCAGACCTGTTATAGGAGCTTGGTGTTGTTTTCTCTTTTTTGTGCCGTGTCCTTTCCTCGGTGAGATCGATACTTTCGTCAATGCAAATATCCCCCCAAATCGCAGTAGAGCTCACCACGTATTTGGACACTATGGTTGGAGCACACTGTACTGCTGTGGTTGAAGCCCTGTGTAGGAGACAAAATTCTACTACTGTTCAACCAATGCTAACCGATGGTTGATGGCGTTGATTGGCTCAGGTTCAGGTATGGATGGCTATATCCGCATATTTATACCTGGTACATGTTGATAGCACCAAGTGACCCTCAACCAGTGTTGACCCATGTGGTCTCCTCTCTTCCCACATCGACTCGCGTTCGCTGATCGTGCGCTGTAAATTGTGTCTCTTGTGACGTCTCGTCTTTTTCGCCACGCCACACGTTTTGACTGGCTTGCTCGCTTTTGTAACGACTCCATGGTCGAAAAACGCTCACGATCGCCCCCCGAAAACTCCCACCCCGATACACGCAGCAGGTTTCTATCGCGAGGTATCTCCGCAAGCGATTACGCAGGCCTTACGTCAAGGCGGAGCGGGAGCAAGACCCCAACCGCCAGATCCAGAACCAGTCCAGGGTGCGCCCCGCGAAAACGGGGAAAATTCTGCAAGAATGCGCCGGACTTTATCCCAATCACCGAGGTTCAGACCAGCAACAACCGCTCTATCAGCGGCGAGATACCCTTGAGGGACCCGCCCGCCTCGATTCGTGGCGCCCTCACTGATGTCAGAGGTGTTGCTGCTGGTGGTGGTGGCAGTGGCAGCAGCGGCAGCAGGGTTGGTGTGTCTGCCGTCGCCTGGCCTGCTCTCGGGGGGGGGATTAAACAGCAGTGAGTGACCGGTGCCGCTGGTGCTTGCGTGCGACCTATAACCGTCCGTGCCCCGGTCCGTTGAAGTGCCGCGGGGCAGAGTTAGCGCCGGGGTGTGGTCTGTGGTCGTTTTAGTTCTGCTTGTTTGCTGTGGTGGTCTGTTCTGTTCCGTTCGTTGTTGTTGTGTCGATTATTAGCTGGTGTCGACGTGTTTGTGTTACTGACCTATTCATACCTGCAGTACCTTTTGCCCGTTTCTTTTTTGTTTCTTAGGAACTCGTGATCGGTCGGCCTGGTCGTTCTGCGCATCACGTTGTACGTCTATAGCGTCTGCGGTGTTTTACCGCTCGCTACATGCGACCAACATAGACACAGCGTATTACACACCCGTCGGGCGCTGAGAACGCAAGGGTCTCATCTTCGATAAGGAGTGTACGTTGAGTGGTGTTCGTAGTAGTATATATTATAGTGGCATGACTATCCGGTACGTGGTCGCGCGCGACGGGGGGGGTGATATCTGTTTTTTTCTTTTTTTCTTTTTTTATGTTTATTTTTTACGACGCAATTATTTTCGGCTGGATTACCTGGTATATGATATAGTGTCATGTAATGCTCTGGACTGAAATTTAAGGACCCTTCGTTTTTAAATACCACTACCTGACGGTCCGAAGATTTCCGTCCCGGCGGGGTATATACTATATATATATGGCATATTATATTATATGAGTATGCATGTCTGCTGTTGGAGGTGTTTCCGGATCGCTCCGGTCGCAAACGCTACGAAGCACACGACACCGGCGTCCGTTTCCATTCTTCTGACGTGCTGTGTGTCGATATTAGTCATATTAACAGTAGTGATGGTGCACAGCAGATTCCGGATCGTTCAAGCGCAGCTGCTTTAGGCGCTGGGCAATTGTTGTATGCTGTACATATTCGATAGTGCATGTACGTGTGCCTTGTGTTGGGTCGCTGCCTTCTGACGGTACATACATACATACATGGTGGCTTTGATTGGCTAACTGCGCAGCACGCACCAGCGCTTTCCACATCTCGTACTCTCTTGAACAAAGGGGACCTGCGTCCAGGCGAGAGAAATAGAAAGGGGTCGATCGATAGTTTTTCTGGTGGGTTCATTTTTTTTCCTAGAGGAAGTGGTTGTGGGAATGGTCGGATAACCTTGCGCGCGTTCTCGGGATCGATCTGGAGAACATTATGCGCGTTCGGGAGATCGGTCCTGACTTTCCGTGTCCTTCGTAGCTATGTACCCCCTCCGGCTTATTTTTTTTTGTATTTTTCTGCAAGCTCCAGCTGCATCAAGTAGTAGTAGTATTATAGTATTGTTTTACCTACTGTTAGATAGAGCGCCCCCTCTGTCTGTCCATCGTAATTTGTATGATGCCGTGCCCAAGGCACCCCGTTGGGTATGAAAAAATGTTTACTTTGGGCAGGATTGCTGAGAGCTGGTACCAGTATTGACTGTACTGCTGTACCATATCTTTGCGTAAAATTGGATAATTCCAGGAACAATCCGTCCGGATGGAAGCTACACACAGCAAGTAGACTGATTTAACCCATGCACGGCGACTGGCTGTGGTGCATTCCTGTGGAGAACGACCGCAATGGTGCTTGGTGCTGCTGTTGCCCTAGCAGTCCTTTGCTGAAAGAATTGGCGTAACGTGGCGCTTGCTCCAGCTACTACTGCTGTACTTGTTGCTGTTTGTCCCATGATTCTTATATTATAGATGGAGTGAGGGTGTGGGTGCACTCGCTTGCGTTTTTGGATTCGACGGCAGCAAACCCTGGGTGATAGTTAGAGCTGGCTGTGTGCCGATATATAAAGGGCGAAGCAGGGCGTAGGGCGCTCACCGGATGTGCAGATGTTTTGGACTTTGCAAGCCACCCTTGATTGAGATTCGGACATGAAGAAATATTCGAAGCATATATATACTGCGTAATATAAGCAAGGTCGTTACGGGGGGGGGGGGGGGGGGGGGGGGGGGGGGGGGGTTGATTATCGAAGGGATATGGCTGTCTTGAGCTTTTATATTATGGGTTTGTTTTCGCCTTTGAGGTACTATTTTACCACGAGTTTCTTACTTTTCCAGTGTTTTTTTTCATGTATACCTTACAAACTCCTTGTGGTTTGTGATACCTCTCTGTGCGGCTGACGGGCCGTATTTTTGCGACGTTTGTAGGGGTTTGAGATAATAAAATGAAATGGAGAATCGGGAGCTATGATGAGCTATTTTAATGTACCATATATATTATGACACAGCGGCAGCAGTTGACTGCTGCAACCTTGTTTATACCCGGTATAACATAATGACCGGTTGACCAGAGGCATAGTGCTATTAATCGGTACCAATTGTCCTTAGATCGGGAGAATGTATCATGCCATCGTGCTTGTTATAGTGCACACTTTTATTGTACATGTGATTTCCGAGGCTGCTGTGGGGTATGAATACGTACAGAACCATGCTCGGAGTATTTTCCCGGGTATTACCCTACGAAGAACTTCTGTGAGTTATGTACGACGTTCATACCCTTGTCCGGAACTTTTGTAACTGGTAAGTACTGCTCTATGCCCGTGCCCAATACCCGCGGTACGGGTATACAACCTTCTTTTGTACCTGCCCGGAACTTTTGTGAGTTATGTACGCCTGAGCCGCAATGACCGGAACTTCTGTTGAGTCCCGTAACACGTCTATACCCGTACCCGTAGCTTCTGTGAGCTCTGTACGAAATTTCATACCCACCCGGTACCCGGAATCCACAAACCCTACAGAACTTGACCTTGTGAATTTCATTCCACTAATGTGAATTTCATTCCACTCTTCACTCCGTTCCCTTTTGAGAAAGAAATCTATGTCGCCTCCTTCGTGGGCAAGGGGGGTGTACTCGACATACTGCAAGGTCGTATATAGCCGTATGGGCATAGAGGGGGGGGGGGGGGGGGTCACGAGCAACCCCGAAGCCCCGCAATATCTTCGCTGCGAATGATTACATGCCAGATATCGCCAAGTGTACTATCCGCTCTTCGTCTAACCTGCAAGTGTAGCATCCAAAAAAATTGCAGGCACGGGGCGCTACATGATCCCGCCTGCAATAATGCTGGGCGCTCTCTCTCATCGCTGCTCCTACAATACTGATAAAACACCAAACTTTTGAGTTATACCAAACCTTTTTTTTTTATTGCGGGGGACCATACATAGTAAATAGGATCTACGGTACACACAAAAACCTAAAATATTCACCTATTTTTACTGACAATATTTGGTATTGTTTACTATGGTCCCCCTTAATAATAGTGGCAATCCTCAACATCCGAAGGGGTGAATGTACCAAGTGCCATCTAACTCTACTCTACGTAGGCTAACCATTAATATGAAAACCTTTCTCCCAAAAAACAAAATCGTTCTCTTTTGAAATATTATATTGTTTCGTGAATAAATCGAGCTGGTGATTACTGGGCCTACAGTCAGTACAGGTGTTGCCTGTGGTTCCTACGCAGAAATGTCAGCCGTGCACAGAATACATAAGGAGTACGTAGCACTGCGTGGAAATGTACTATATACCGCTCCATGCACCATATGGTAGGTTGATCGCCAATGGTTTTTTGCCTGGGATTATTGGTTGCTTCCCTTTTTCTCTGCACTATAGCTTGATGTATGTATACTAGCCGAACCAATATCGCTTCACGATGAATGCCCTCCACTTCACTCATGTATCTTTCAATCTGGCGTGGAGTATTAGCCTTTTGAGTGGAAGCCTCAGTCGCAGCTCTTCTTCCGAACGCGTGCCTTCGCGCAACATCTCCATAAGATGTGCATGCCCCCCTCACCCCACCACCCCCGCTCCCTTCCACCCACCCCGCCAATGCTCCCCCTCCCCGTTCCAACCCCTCCCTTCCCCCCCCCCCCCATAATATATATGGGTTGGGTTGGCGTCGGTTGGTAACGACACTGTAAAACATGCCGCTCACTACGTGAGCTAGACATCCAGGGTACCGTTTTTTTTTTTTTTTTTTTTTTTTTGGCGGTCGCCCAGCTCACCCCCTCGAAGGCTCGGCTGCAGGAACGACGGACGCTGTTTTTCTGAGCCACTCCATCTCGCCAGCGGGCAGTCGCCCAAACGCGGAAAAAGGGTCGGTTGTACCCCACATGCCATGGCTCGCGCTCTGAAGCATTGTTTCTCTCTTCTGGGTGGTGGCCTATCGTGCCACCGCATTTTTCTGCGAGATATATCGAGGCATATCCACCCCCGATCACTTCCATTACCAGATTGGATGTCAAGTCTACGTTCACACCCTCCATCGAGATCGTCGCTCGCGAGACCCTCACCAAACTCCCCGACTCGCTCATCTTGGTTTTCCGCGAATGGGACGCCGACGAAGGCTGCTCTCGCCCTTTCCGGGTGTGCTGCGAAGCTAGCACCGATGATTTGGCCAGATAACGATTTCTTCCATTAGCAGCACGTTGATATACAAGCCACACGAAAATAGGTGTTGAGTCTCAACCACGCTAACGCTGCCACAGCTGTACGTTGGTACAAGCCACACACCGAGAAAATAGGTCATAAACCTCGATCGCGTTAACGCTTCCACAGCTGCGGGCATCCCGGCGAGTGAAGGCCACGGCCATCCCAAGCTACGTCTGGTTCTCGGGGGGGGGGCCTGGGATGCAAACCCCAATAACTACTCTGAGTTTCCACTATCTTCGAAGGATGCTATACCGTCGAAACCTTCGACAATAACAACGTTGTGAGGGGAGTGGTACGAGGTACTGCGTGTGTCCAGGGTCCTACACGGGCGTGAACGACAACTGCTGCTACACTGCTGTAGTTGTAGGAGCTCTGCGGTGCGTATTTAACGACGGGCTGTGGATCGTATGCATCAGACCCCGAGCGACAGCTGTACCACCATGCCTCTGCGACAACTACTGAGCTTCCTGTAGCTAGTTAGAGCTCGGGTGTGCGTGATTCACGACGGATTGTGGGTCTCATTCGTCTCGGACCGTGAGGGACCGGTGTACGATGTCAACCCCAAGCCAATTTTTGCATTGCTGTAATTAACTAGAAGCTCTACGTATTATGCGTAACCAAGAATCCATAACGGACGGTGGATCGGAAGCCTCGGAGCCCGAACAAATTCTGTCGAGACCATCCTACGGAATACTACCAAGAGGGGAGACTCTTACAACCAACAGCAGCAACCTCGGCAACGCCATCGAGGGACTCAGGACGTTCGACGGCGGAAGGAAGCCCGGAAATTTCGAAGACTGCGTACTCGTAGCACGAAAATCTCGCGGTCGTGCTCGGCGTAGCACGCAAACGCGTCGCGGTCTTGACCGAGGGGAGACCAAACCGGCCGAAGAAACGGCCGGCACGCGCGTCTCTCCCGTGCTCCGCTTCACACTTGAAGCGCAGGCTACCCTCGACCAGAGCATTGAAGGGTGTGCAACAAGGCAAACATGACTTCTTCTGGACGAATTCAACTTGAGCTACTTTTTGTGGCGACGCCACCATATCCGACCGGCACAACCTAAGACACGCGAAAAGAGTGAAACACGACAATGACGACAATGACGACAACGACGACGAAATTTATTTTCATACCAAGAGGCTCGAGATTTTCGTAGCCTCAGGCAACGGTAGGTAGCCCAGACTGCATGTCGCAGTCTATGGATGGATGTTTTAAGTAATGCACTATTTGCCTCACACAGGGCAGGGGCAGAAAAGAAGTGAGCCTCGTGCGTCACCACTCACAACCTTAAGACAGCAGAACGTAGATTCACATAATAATAAACCCACAACAGACAATGGTACCAACCGGCACGTAACTGTCATCATTAGAGAGACCGAACGAACACGAAAGAGCGACTTCAACGACAACGGAGAACAACGAGTGGCGTCGAAAACATCGACGACGACGACGATTTTCTTGGACGAAGACGACTGGGAGAACGACCACGACGACGACGGGCTTCTCGAACAGAAATCAAACAGATACGATGACGACAATCTGAGACGACAACGACTCAAGAGAGTGCTTACAACCACAACGACGGTAGCATCAAGACTGACGACGACGACTATCTCTGACGAAAACGACTCAGAGGGTGACTACAAAGGCAAGGACGGTGGCGTCAAAAAACACAACGACAGCGGCGTTCTCAGACAAAAACGACTGAGGCAATGACTACGACAGCGACGATTTCCTCGGACGAGGGCGACTCAGAGAGCGACCCCAGCGACGAGGATGACGGCGTTTTTCTCAGATGAAAACGACTCAGCGTGACGACTACGACAATGGCTGCAGTCCCAACCAAAACAACGACACCGGCAACGGCAACATTACCCAAACGCCACCTACGTTTGCCGTCGAACTAGCAACTCCAGTCCACGTGCGTGCAGTGCTAACTTTTCCGAACCGGAAGCGGGTGGAGTTTAACACCCTCGCCTTCTGCTTCACTTCCCGCATCTGGGGTTAATATATCAAAAACGGCCCAGAACGCTCTACACGAGCCACAAAATGAGACCCTTTATCACAACGACGTGGTACTCAGAAAACAGGGTGAAATTGCGTATATACGAGTACACATTTTCCGTCAGCCTGCCTCCTGTCCACAACAATTCAGCGCACAGCAGATGTCTTGTCGCCTTTGACAAAAACGTGTCTGCGTACAAGCAAGCGAACTACTTCCAAAATGAAACGCCGAACAGCGAACGGTTTTCAATGCCGGCAATTTTTCTCTCGATACTATGTCATACTCTCTAAAAAGCCGGTGGTGTGTTCATGATCAATGCCCCGGCTTGCCCAACTTTGAGCAAACCGTTCGCCATGCGTGGTACATCTGCTGATCGAAGGGGCAATGAAAATTATCAATATTGCCGCTCAATTGCTGCTACGAGTACAAGTTTTCGATGGTTTGACGCTGACTTAGTATATACCCCTAAACCTAACCCTAAAACCACACGAATCAGGAGTCCTACACGTCCAAGTTATTTGATAGTGGTTCCTTACTAGTACGGTCCCTGTTTCCATCGCTTTTGGCAACAATAACTGTCTGGACCCACGGCGACATCAACGCTCCCTGTCCCCTAAAAACATACAGCATGTTAAACCCTAGAAAATCCTGCGGTACTGCATGCCCTTACGGTATGTTGTACGTATAGCTCCGCTTTTGCTTGTTTAATTTTAGATATCACAGAGTCTTGTGTGAGGTGTTGCAGTTTGAAAACAAAACTCGTGTTTCGCATGTTCGCACAGGCTATACAAAACAATAATCGTACGTACTTCCAATTACTGGTACAATTTAGCATACTGAACTTAACAAGTCGACGGGTTTTCTCACTACCCGCGTATTTTGTTGTTGCTCTCTACCCATAAAAACAAGACCGCGAGAAGACGCCTCCCAACCGCCCACCTCACCAACCGCCCGTACGCGTAGAAGAATGCGCTAACAATACCAAAACCCGTAACCTTGAACGCACTACCTAGTCGTGATTTTGCTCTGCAGTAGCACAAAACTCAACGGTAGAGCAGTAATCCCACTCGGACAATACACTGTAGTACCAAGGTGAAAATAAAGCACGGCCGCGACAGCACAGAAGAAGCCCGGGATGCAACTCCTGTCTACCTCATGAACTTCCGTTTTTCAGGACGCCGTGTCTGAATCATCACCCCGTAGACTTGCCTTTTTCCAGTAAGTGCCCTCCCTCTTCCCTCTACCACCGATACGGCTCATCGAGTTTCTGCCGTGGAGCTGGGGCGACGGGTTCTCCCGCGGCCTCGCCTTCAGCGAGCACGACGCCAGGAAGGCTTCGACCACCATTGCCAGAATTAGGCACGCGTGGGCGGCCACGAGGATGGCCTCGAAGACCTTCTGGCTATTGGCCCGGTCGTTTGACACATCCACCTTGAGCAGGAGGGCGACGTACATGCTGACGAACACGACCACGTGCCCCATGCGGCTGATCCAGGTGTCCCACGGGGATGTGTACGGGGCCAGACCTTCGGAGATGACGACGAAGACGAAGGCGATCATCAGCGTCACGGCGACCTGCGCCGCCGTGTTGGGGTAGATGAACACTACCACGCCGGCGAGCAGGATCCGCCGGCTGCACTCGATCACCTCGTAGTAGAATACCTTCGGCGTGTACGGCTTCCACAGGCTGGAGGTCACAGTGACGCGCGGAGGGTCTTCTCTCGTGGCTTGGTCCATCTTCAAAACGTCGCGATCCCTGAACAGAAGACAGAAGTAGAGAAAAGGAATGCCCACCGTGTACAGGACGATCATCACGCCCGCGTACGCCTGGAAACCTCTGTGTTTCGAGGAATCGCACTCGATGCGGTAGTCCGAGCGGAGGTAGAACTTGTCGTCGTCCAGCTCCTCGCACGCGAACGCCTTGAACAGGGTGGAACTGACGCTCGAGTACACCAAAAACGTCAGCAGGAGCACCATGGACATGTGCTTGTTCTGGATGATTTTGAGGCTCGCAGGCTTTCCGCGGTTGATGCGGACTGCCGTGGCGTAGGTACACGCCAGGAACAGCAAGGCCGCGATGGGGGTGGTCGTGGAGACCAGCAGTCGGTCGTGGAAGTCGATGTCAACGACGCAGCCCGCCGACAGAACCCGGCTGAGGTCGAAGTTGAAGAAGTCCAGACCGTCCAAGAAGTCCTGGTAGACGTCGGGGTAAACGACGTTCGCCACAGAAGCGAACTGGTGCGATAAACGATGATAGGGGGGTCACATGCATGCGTATGCAGGCACACAAAGGTTGCTGTTGGAACAAAGTTTTGCCTATGAGACAAAATAAGTACTCATTTGTACGAAGCGGCTCATGAGTTTCAGGTTTTCCGCGCATAAAAACGTCAAACGTTGTCTGACGGAACCTTGTCTTGGAAAATATTTCCGCAGTATAAGCACGGGCTGTTCAGGCGCGCTGTACGTAAGAGTAGTCGGTGCAGGCGTTTGGCAGTGTTCTCCGGTTTGTGCCCCGCATAATGTGGTTGTGGGCTGGCGTGGGTGGTACTCTCCGGCGAACAACATACGGATAGAAATTGGCGAAAACTAAACAAGAAAGCCTGACGTTCGTACTATAAATCCAGCAAACTAATGTGTTTGAGCGGAAATATGTTGGGGTATCATCTAGGGAGAGTCGAACCAGCGAACACCCAGCGAGCACCAAAGCCACCGGGATGTCTGCTAGTCACGTAAAGTGATGGTTATATGTTTCAGCAGTTAACGTGTAATAACAGCGACGAGTGGTCTGGTGGCACACCCAAACTACTACATTTACAGCATCTGCAGCCGCAAACGGCGGGATGGCCGACACAGATCGCTTTTTTTTTTTTTCCTGTCTTGCGATACATACCATGGAAATAAGCTCTCCACAAAATTCTAAAACAAGATGCACGCGCAAACACCTACGTCACGCATACGAAATCCAACCGAACAAACGTTATAACCCCACTCACCTGCGTCAGTATCTGCCAAACCACGATCACGATCTTGGCGGATTGGAGCGGTATGTACCTCGTCACGCGCTGTACGAGCCCTCGTCCCTCGTCCGAACCGGTCTCCCCCGACATCACGTACGAAACCACGGCAAAGGCAACGAGGAGGGCCCCGATCCCGAGGACGACCACGACCACGATGCCGACGGCGCTGGTGTCCGAGCACTTGCTGCACGTGAAGCTCAGCTGTGCCGAGTACCCGTCGGTGCAAATGCTGCAATCTGAGCAAAACAGAAAAAAAGAGCCAACAACCAACCCGGGGGGGAGTAGAATGACGATTTGTTTTGGGGGTATCGACGTTTTCGTCCACATTTGTTTTGGTCGTAACGACGGTTTAAACAGCCGATATAGAAGGATCCGGCGAATCAACAGCCCCCGTCTGCTGCATCCCGCGGCCGTGAATGCCCTGATTCGTTACCTACTGGTACCCGTGCACTGAGTGGCCGGAATGTTGGAACGAGCCAAGCTACCAAACAACGATACTTGCTGCAGTGTTTCCAACAAACTACTGGTAGTCAGCGAAAGGCTACGTAGTTCTGTCAACAACCGCCTATCAAACAAAGCGTGTGCCACGTCTACAAAGGGGCGTGCACCGGCGGCCACGCATTGAACTTAACCCACTGTCCAACGCGCACATTGCAGAACATCATGCAAACAAAGCTCTCCCAAGAGGTCAATCGTTCTATGATCAATGCCCACACATGGCCTATAATGAGTACCCTACCCGAAGCGCCCGAATGAAACCGACGTACAATATCAAGCACGCACATGGTCCTTCGTAGCCGTCGAGGCAGTAGCCAGATGTCCCCGTGATCCCTCCCAGGCAAGCGTCGGCATTGTAGCACGCGAGGACCTCTCTACTGGACGCGGTGGCTCGCCAGAAACCCCTCTGAATCGAAAGTGTTTGCAGGGTGATGTTGCCGCCGTCGCTTGTGGAGTGGTCCATCACGTCCGTGCATATCGGAGCCAGGAGCCCTTCGGCGAAGTTGCACCGTGCGCACGCGGTCTCGCACCCGTGGCAGGCGGCCTCGAATGGATCGCCCGACTTGCAGCACACAAGACAGCAAGTACAATTACGTTCCGAAGCATGGGGATTAGATTTGAAAAATACAAAATTGGTGCAGTTCTGAGGGCTTTGCGATATAATGAGCTTGACTATTTCTCAGAAGATCTGCCGTGGGGGGGGAGTGCGACGGAGCTGTTTTCGAGGTGCGGCGGAGCTGTTGTCTTGCTTCGAGGTAAATACTTTGTCTTTCTACAGACGAAGGTTCTGCGGAAGGAGTACATACGTCAGGTCTGTTGAGTCGGACGACAGCACAACAAGAGCAGCATATGTTAGCGATGCACACGCATGAACTACGCTCCCTGCGTTTTTAACACAGAATCCCGCTTCCCGAAACCCGTCGTACCCTAGTATTGCAGCCGCACGGTGTCTCGCTTGAGAGGAACTCATATAGCGGCCACACGTGGGCATGCTTTCTCGGTAAGTTGTAGAGGATATATAAGTCGTAAAATATATCGCGCACAAGAAGCTCTATCGCGTTGTTAGGTCGTTAAAAATATCGCACACAAGACTAATTCCATACCGTGCTGGAGTCCTGGAACATGCTCGATGGGCAGTCGAACCGGTTGCCGTCGAAATAAATGTCATCGACTCTCTCCATTGAGCCGATGTTAGAGACAGCTGCCCCTTCTCCCCCGTCCGAAGTGTTGTCTATAAACGAGCAATTGTAGATAGACACCGTGCCTGCCAGTCTCAGAGCCCCCCCCGTTCCCGCCGAGTTGCCCTCGAAGACGCTGCTGAAAATGGCATCTTTTCCAGCCGCGCTGTTTATGGCTCCGCCTGTTGCTGTTGCCCGATTATCGATGAACCGGCACCGGTCGAATGTTGTGGGAAAATCGCCGGGCTCCTCAGTCCCAGAGCCAAATACAGAGACAGCACCCCCAATTTCAGCCGAGTTGGAGACTAAACTCACGTCGGTGAACGCCGGGCCAACGCTGGTACCCGACAGAACGATGGCCCCTCCCGCGAATGCTGCGGTATTGCCAACAAAGCTGACATCCACTGCTGGGTTGATTCTCAGAGTACACGCTCCCAGCAGAGCCAAGCCGCCCCCGTTCGCTCCGGCTATGTTCTTGGAGAAGGTGGTGGGTCCGTTTATGACGAGGGTCGAGTCTGCGGTGGTACTACCGGAGGTTAACGCCGTTGTTGCTATCGCACCTCCGTCCGCGATCAGTGCTTCGTTCGACGTGAAACGGGTGTCTCCGGTCCAGCTCATGTTACCCCCGTTATCAAGGTAGACTGCCCCTCCTTCGTTTAATTGAGCTTCATTACCGACGAATTCTGTATCTCCGGTCCAAGAGACGTTCGAACCATCTCCGACAAACACGGCACCTCCTCTGAAGAGAACACGATTTTCCACAAACTTAGTATATCCTTCACTCCAAAACACACGGGAATCCACAAACGTCATCAACGCAGCACCACCGAGTCCGTCCTCAATATAGTTGTGTGCGAACGTCGTGTCTCCCTTCCAAGAAAGTGTCGATGTTGCAAGAAACGCAGCGCCGCCCGAGTTGTTCAAAAATCTTGTCTCCCCAATCCACGAAACACTTGAATCAAGCGCGAAGAGGGCGCCACCGTTGTCGCCGGCGGCGTTGTTCAAAACATCTGTCTCCCCGCTCCACGAAATAATTGAAAGACCCGCGAAGAGGGCGCCACCGTTTTCGCCGGCCGAATTATCGAAATAAATCGTTTGTGCAAGCCACGAAACAATTGAACGCCTCACGCAGAGAGCGCCACCTTGTTGGGAAGCGAAATTAAATGCCAGCATCGTCGCACCGCTCCACGAAGCGGCGGCGTCTTCCACATACAAGGCGCCTCCTTGGGCGGCAGTGTTTCCGGTGAACGTCAAAAGCCCATGCCACGTGGCGGTGGAGTTTGCTGAAACGGAAACAGCGCCACCGAATCCAGTGCCATCAAGTACCGTTTCATTGGCGCTGTTTCTGTCGAAGGAAGAGTTACCGCGAAAGGAAATACTGGAGAACATTTCCACCATCATCGCACCCCCGGTTGCGGCCGAATTGCCGGAGAACGTGCTGGTCGTTTCTTCTGTGCAGAATACATGAGAGTTCCCAGATACACCTACACCGCCTCCGTGACCTCGAGCGACATTGTCCGTAAACGTTGTGACGCCGTCGTCCCACGACGCGTTCGAGTCGCCGTCAATATACACGGCTCCCGCGCCAGCTACCGCGACATTGTTCATGTAGGTCGCCACACCGCTCCATGAGGCGTTCGAGGCCGAGAATACCGCCAGAGCTCCGCCTGTGCCGATCTCTGATATAGCGCTGTTGGAGTCGAACGTTGTCGCGCCGGTCCACGACACGCTTGAGCCCTGGTTGATGAACACAGCTCCGCCGAAGAACCGGACGCTGTTGGACAAAAACCGAGTATCGGAGGCGTTCCACGACACGCTCGAGCCGAACAAGGCGTACACCGCACCACCGAACCTATCGGCAACGTTGTAGGCGAAAACTGTGTCATCGCTCCAAGACACGCTGGAACCATCGGCTACCATAAGCGCGCCCGCGCTATCGACGGCGACATTGTTGAACCACAGGCCACCGCACGAAACAACGGAGCTGCCGGTCACGTACATGGCGCCACCTTTGGACCCCGCGCTATTGTATTCGAATGTCCCCCCAGCACAGGACAAGCTAGAGCCGCCGGACACATGGATAGCGCCCCCGTTGCTATCTGCTCTGTTTCCGACGAATTCCGTCTGATTGAACGTCAAGCTGGACCCTGCCGCAGCTATCGCCCCGCCAACGGGGCTAGAACCGTAGCCGATTGTGACGCCGGTCACGTGCAGGGTGGCGTTGACAACGGTAAACAGCCGCGTCGATGCGTTTCCGTCTATTAGAGCGTTCGGTCCGACGCCCGTTACGGTGAGAACGGTCCCCTCGGCGATATAAATCGGCCTGTCCACGACCACGCTTCCTCTCCACTCCGCCTCGAACGACCCCTCGGAACAGCTGACCGCCGCGGCTAGAGCTTGCGCCTGCGCCGAATCGTCCACCACCCACACCCGCTGAACCTCCGCTGAGCAAGGCAGGGCGGCGAGAGGCGGCTTCTTACACTCGTACACCTCGTCATCAGCGTCGGGGTCCAAACAGCTAAAACTGTTGATTATACAGGCGCTACCGCTACAGCTGCACAAACAACAATCGCCGCCGTCGTATCCGCACGAAGGGTTATTGTTTTCCGGCTGGCACCTGCCGTCGCCAATCTTCAACCAATCCCCGGTGCTGCAGCCGGGGTACTGGGCAACAACAATGGGGTCAAAGCAGGCTGGGTCCCGACAGTTGAAGTCAAAGGTGCCACAAACAGCGGCAGAGACGTCGTGGTCGCAGGTGCACCCACAGCAATCTCCCCCGTCGTAATCGCAGGAAGCGTTGTTGTTGTCGATGTTGCAAACCCCGTCACCTCGCTGATCCTCAACGCAGGTCGACGACGACGATTCGGAGGAGGAGGAGGAGGAGACTGTTGAATCGCTGCACTCGGGGAAGATGCAGTTGAAATCGTTGTCGGCACACGCGTGAGCAGGGCTGTCGGCGCAAGTGCATGGGCAGCAGTCGCCCCCGTCGTAGCCGCATGAAGGGTTGTTGTTGGCCGCATCGCACAGCCCGTTCCCTATGTCGGTGACCGTGCCGTTCGTGCAGCTGTCGTACTGGGCGACGCCGCCACGGAGGTAGGACAACATGGCGACTGCAGCAATTCTGGAGATGCCGCGTCGAACCATGCTTGTGCTCGTGCCTTTTGTTTGGTGGTCGCCAACCCCTCGTCTCGGTCACGTGGTATCCTGAGGGAGGCGATGTGCATCGGGATGTGTATGATGAGGGGAAATACGGTATGGCATACGTGCCCACGTTAGAAAGGGAGGCGTGCTGGGTAGAGGAAGTCGTTCTTACAGAAAAGAAAGAAAAGCAATGGTTCCGGAAACGGCTCACACGGTACACCCGTGCTAGTGGTGTATGGTAGCACCACTGCTGTATGGTGCCATTCGTGTATCGCAGCTGTGAAGGTGTTACCAACTGAGCTATAGGGGTAAACTACCGATCGATTACCAGCCCAGGGCAATCCTTATAACGCTCTCCCCCCCTCTGAACGGCGAGATATTTGGGGCGTCCGTACCATATACGGCTGCACACCGACCTACGCGTTTCGTTTCAATACCCGGCGAACCAGGGAAGTGTGTCTTCAGGGACCGCACGCGCTAGCGTTTCTACAAAAAAACAATCGTTCGAAGTGAGATGCGAACCCGTGTCCTCGACGACGTCAAGTGTGACAAGCTGTTACCTACTGAGCTACAGGGGTAAAAGACCGATCGATTACCCAGCCCAGGGTAATCCTTCTATCAATGCCATATGTGGGCGGGTGGTCCTGGGTCGAAGAGTACGGAAAAAAGACAATAGAGAGCCACATACGTAAAAAATGTTTAAATCTTGTGAAAAACATGGGAATTAGAGTAATGAGTTTGAGAATATGCTGAATTTGACTTTGCTGCAATGTTTTGTAGAAGAACAGATGAAAACATAGCTGAGGCACCCTCGCTGCGTGAGACTAGAGATCCCCAACGAACGCTCTGCTACCTACCGACGGCTCTTAGGCTGTTCACGTGCTACCTTTGTTTTTTATTCATACATTCCTCTTTCGAAATTTATCCAAAGCCGCCGCCACAAAAATGATTATAGTTCAAGAAAGTTGATCGGGAGGCACATCACGAGACCGTTAATGATTATTTACCGCCTTGAAGACACGACGTGCTGTCCCGGCTCTCTGTCAGCGGGAGGCTACGACCGATACTGTTGGCACATGTTTGGCTAGCCGCGAGCGAGACTGTACCCTCGAAGCGATCGCTGCCTCTGCCGCCGCCCGTGAAACTCTGTCGTAGAACAATCCGCGGGTCGTATTGCTCTGCTGCTAAGGGGAAGGTGTTATCGTTGCAGTGGGAAAGCTATGGCCAAGTAAGCGGAACATCGACCACGGATATAGGGAGATATTGAATGCGTCGGCGAGATTTTAACTTTTTTAGGATTGCATGGTCTTGAAACAACCCTGGTCTTGTGACAGGCTTGGTCGAACGGCCGTTTCGGTTTCCGGAAGTTACGCCACGGACGCCAGTCCGGGGCAGATCCTCCTAGCTTTAGATCGTCCAACGGACGCGTTTCAAACCGCCCCACTGCCGGTCCAACCGAAAAAGGAGTACGTGTTTAGGAAGAAGTATACTGAACAAACGGGTGAGGGGCTTCATCAGGAAGTTGCTGGAGCTGTCGCCAACGTCTGGCGCGCCGCTATTGACCCGTAGTGGTGCAGGGAGAGAGTTCAGTCTCGATGAAGTCCGACATCTGTGTCAGAGAATGGCATTGTGTCTTTACCACCGCCTCACCGATCGGCCCTCGCAGCCAAGGGGCGGTTGAATGGGGGGGGGGGGGGGGGGGGGAGGGCTGGATTCAGGAGGCGTTAAAGAGGATCTGCAAGTTCTGAGTGGCTCGAGATGGTAAAAACTCGCTGCAGTAGATGCGAGGGCAGACACCAGATGTCACGCTTTGGGAAACGGGCAAGGGAGCTGACGGGGTGAACCGAGTGGTGGCGGGACTCATGTTCGATGGTACTGGCGGGGGCGGTATGATACCTGGACAGAGACTGGGAAGAGCTTAGCCGTCGCAAAGTGACTGGCGGGTTGAAAAGACCGGAGCGCTTAAGGGGCGAGATTGATTTGCTCGTCAGCAGCGGGTGAAGTGCGGGAAAGGTGGTCATGTTAAGGAGCGAGGTCCACCCGCTTGCCGGAGTGCCCGTTTCGTGCCTACGCTCACCGGCGTCGGTCATGGAACGTATTACATTGACGGGAAGCCGACGAAGCCCGGAAGATCGGCGCGATCTGCTTTGTGGAAGGTGCGCTATGTTTCCGAGATGTGACTGGGGTGCTTATTTTACACCGACGACAGATATGCGTTGAGGAGGGGGGAAGTGCTACGGCGCCGTGACCTGTGCCGTGCTGTGCTTTATCTTTTGTGCATACGAGTACAGACACAGCAGGGCATATCGAAAGAAGAAAATAGGTTCCCTACCTGGGGTATGTACGTACGTACGACATGTGAGCGAGCGTAGCGGAAAACCGCGAAGCGTATGTATGTGCGAAAACCGCGAAGCGCATGTATGTGGCGTCCGAGCTGTTTTCTCCTGAAGCATGGTGGCGGGACTCTTGGCATTATCAAGTAGCCTATTATCAAGTCGCCAGTTTGCAACTATAACTACTTTCAATACAGCAGTAGTACGTACAGTCATGAAAAAAACAATATTCATGGACCTCTGTCCTCTTCGCATAATTTGATGTACTTTTCTTGGCATTATCAAGTAGCCTATTATCAAGTCGCCAGTTTGCAACTATAACTACTTTAAATACAGCAGTACAGTCATGAAAAGACTTATCCATGGACCTCTGTCCGCTTCGCATAATTTGATGTACTTTTCCTTCCTGAACGACCATTGCAGGCAGCGTAGGCCGCCCGCGGAGCGAAGCGCCTTGTACCACGTACCATGTACCATGGTATGCCATGTATGGTACGAAAGGAGCTGCAGCGTGTCGCTCTTTAAGGGCGGATCAGCACACAACAAAAAACACCACGACGAGTGCTTGAGCAGCAGCGCACAAACCGGCGCGTGAGCGTGAGGGGGAAATACTGGTGGACCCTCCGCCTCGACGGCTGACAACCCGCAAGTAAGTGCAGCCCCTACCGGGCCTGGATGAAGGTGGATCTGCTGATCCTGTGATGCGGCTGCTGGCGCTACTGACCCCGGCTGCTGCTGCTGCTGCTCATCATCCTGCTGCTGCTGCTGCTACTGCTGCTGCGGTGCAAGATGTTCCCATCCACAGCCATCGAGCCCGGTCGCGGCTGTCCCACGCCCCCACGATGCCACGGCGGACAGCAGCATTCGCTCGGCACACGATTGCCGACGCCTCGTGGACAGTACGACCCGTACGCTGCAGAAATGCCTCCCGATTCGCTTGGACATTTTTTTTCCTTTTTCCCCTGGCCGAGGTTCGTTCTGGTTTTTTCGAATTGCCCATCAAGGAATTGATTGTCTTCGTCCCGAAAAAGTGACTTGACAAGCGGCGATTTTTCGCAAGATCGTTCTCTACGGATACTATTAATATGTCGATTCGAGCGGGTTTTGTTTTGCTGTGTGCCACACATCCCAATATTGTACCAGGGTATACGTATATTTGTCAAATTTTCGTACTTTAGACAACTTTTCTCTTCGTACAAAGCATTTTTCGGCACAACACCAACTGCTCGGACACAGGAAGCCCGGCCGGACACATTGGTCGAGGTCTCGGTGCAATCCGTGCACTCTGGAGCACGTGGCGGGCGCCCAAAGTTTTTTTTCGGGCGGGAGTGGATAAGACGATTTCCCTGGTTTCAGTACGAGAGGCCTTATTTTGTACGTACGTATCGGTATATGCTCTCTCTGTTTTCCCACCCCGGCTCTCATGGTCTGTGAGCACACCGCTCAGGCTTATACCAGGTACACAGCAGACAACATGCACAGATCCCATCGTTCCAACGCTGCCGCCCACACGCCGTGCGTGTTCGACACACCCATATGCGCAGTGTTGCTGTGGTTGGTTGTGTTTGTCGGAGCCTGCCGTCCGCATTCCACCGTCTGCCATATTTTTTTTTATCCGTATGTACCCAGGATGACGTACAATATCCCTGTACATTTTTTTGGGGTTGTTGAACGGGGCACGGACCACCGCCTATTGAACAATACGTACAGCAGTGCACAGAGCGTGCTTACCTCCAGCTTCCTACAGCACCACAAAACCCTGTTGCCCTGCTGCAGCAGTGGGCACACCTTGCGCGTATGGATGATCGTACTGCGGCTCATTCGTACAGCAGCGTTCGTACAAAACATACTTACAGCATTGCCGCAGTACAGCAGTAGTTCTGATTGCTGTGTGTCCTACATTGCTGACCGATAGATCCTAGAGCCAGCTGAAAGGGGATTCGTACACGTACGTTATTCGATTGGCATTTTACAGCAGTACTGTGCTGTATATGCAGTCGTACCTGGACAAGCTACTCTACTGCTGTAGTGCCAGTTGTACGAGCACTGTTCTAGCGTAGACGTTTATACTGCGCTGGATAACATTTTCGTTTCCGAGGCTCGACTTGCACCATCCACGCTTTTTTTTTAAATTTCGCTTTTGACTTTGTTTGTACCAGGACTACAACAACAGCCAGTACTACACACAAGTAATACTTTTAATACATTCGTCCACACCTTGCTTTTCTGAACGTATAGCATAATATACTGTAACATAATAAGTTGTATGTGTTTATTTTCCACTTCTGACTTTTTTTGTACCAAACCAGTACATTCATCCACCTTGCTTTTCTGAACGTATATAATTCCCTAGGGTTATCTAAAAGAAGAATAAAAAAATGAAAGCAAAATTAATTTCCTGTCCTAACGGACAACATGACAAAAAACGGTACTCCATCGATTTTTTTTGCCAGTTTACGGTACAAAAAACTCAAACAAGGCCATCAGGGTACACCCAACCCAAGTAAGATGACATTTTTCTGTCAAGGTATACGTTTTTTTGGCGAAACATCTATGTCCGTCCGTCTCACTTACAAAAAAATCCAAAAAACGGTACACCATCGTATTTTTGCCATTTTACGGTACATAAAGACAAACGAGGTGGTCAGGGCACACCAAACCCAAGTCATATGATATTTTCTGTCTAGGTACACCGTTTTCTGGCAAACAAACAATGTCCCGGTACAGCTTATATTTTCGAACAAACACTACGTTCGTCAATAGAAAACGAACGTATGTACCAGGTACGAGTCAAGCGTTGCTTACATATCAAGCCATTTTATTTCGTTTCGTGCGCGTGCGCGTAGTCAGAACACGGTACCGTGGGCGAGCCCGGCGCCGCCGCGGGTGTCAGCGGGTGCTAGCAGGTAGAGGGGGTGTTGCAAGGAGCGCCGTCGCGTTTGCATGGCTAGGCGTCGCGTGTGTCTCGAGACACGCAGGAAGCACGAATGGGCTCTGTCTGGCCTCCTTGTGAGGCTCCGCTTGCACCATATACGAGATATAAGGGTCGTTTTGATATGCGAAATAATATTTAAGCGGTGCTTATTTTTGCGACCAAACTAAACTTCAAAGAGACTTCAATGCAGTTTGAGCACCAACTTTGTCGAAGTGGCGAAGAAGGGCCACGGTGAGCACTGGGCTTCACGCGAGGTGGGCCACGACGCTCACTGTGGCAGAGAGGGAGGAAAACTTTATCCGGACCCAATCGGTGGTGAGGTGGTCGCGAGACGGGCGGGCGGCGTACAAGGCTAAGGGGGAAGCTCTGCTGTTCGTTTTTTTTCTTTTTGACCGGTGGGAACATGTTCCAAGCAGGCACAAAATTATTACATGAATGACAAGCAAGGCACTGGGCCAAGAGATATTTTACAAGCAAAAAACGACGTAAAAACAGACTATTAGGGGTCCATAGTTAATAGGACCTATGATATACATAAAAAACTATATAAATATATATACAATGATTCCTGACGCCTGAGAGCGCAGCATTCGCTTCCGATTTCGTCTAGAACTTAGGCTGAGATTCCACACGCCTTTTCGCTTTCCTGGCTTCGTGCTTGCTTTTTCGACCGCTTTCCTCGACGGTCGCGCGAGCCGGCCTCCGACTCGTGTTCTCCCGTTCGCGCGTCTCGGAGTCCTCCGCCGCCGACGAGCGCGACGAGACCCCGAACTCGAGGGATATTTGCTGCAGAGAGGAGACACGGAGGTTCTATTTTTCGTGGTCTTGGAGATTTGTTTGGCTGTTGTTGTTGCTCCGCAAAGAGACAGACTTGATCTTGGCTCTTTTCTCTCCGAGGTTCGATTCTCAGCCTTGATGATGCTACCGCCTTATCCTCCCGACTCCCTTGGTTTGCCGGCCGCCATCGGCCTGTTCGACCCCCTCGGTCTTGCCTTACTCTGTGGCTGCCTTCCCTTGCCCCGCTATCTTCGCGAGTCGACTTCACGCGCCTTCTCGAGGTATCGCGCCGTTCTTGGTACCAGATCGTTGGCTATCCCGGTGATATAATTGGTGTTTTATAAATTGGCATGTCATTTGTTCTCGCCGGAGGAATCGAATGGAGGTTGTTGAAGAGCATGAATTCGACCGAGTGTTGTGAGTTCGATTAGAAAAACCAACCAATCACATCGGAGGATATCATACAGGTGGTCGTACATGCCCGGACTGTCTACTGCTTGCTGCTGCAAGGTCTGATCTCTGGAGGCTCATTGAAATACGAGTACTACTACAGCAGCAGTACAGTAGTTCAGTAGATCAGAGGCGTTCTACTTCGAATATGTACGTACAAAGCTTTGTTTTCGCCGGTCGAATTTGATTGAAGGTTGTTGGAAAGCAGGTATTGTGTTGTGAGTTCGATAAGAAAAACCGACCAATCGCATCGGAGGATATATCAAACGTGGTCGTGCACATGCTCGGACACTGTCTACTACTGCTTCAAGGTCTGACCTCTGGAGGCGCATTGAGATACAAGTACTACTACAGAGGCAGCAATACAGTAGTTCAGAGGTGTTCTACTTGGAAGATGTACGAAGCTCAACCAAATATCCGTAGCAAGCGCCCCCGATGAGCGTGTCTGACGTATCACGCAATCACGCAGCCTGCAAAGTTGGTTCCACCCACTCAATCGGTCGTATTCACAGCGGACGGTTTTCACTTTTTTTTTATAAATTTTGAAATACGTCAGCTGTGAGTTCGACTGATACTCAACTTTGCAAGCTGCGTAATACGCCTCGTCTACATTCCATTTTTACCTAATTTTACAAGTATTGTGATAAACCGAGCGCGCGTATTCTATACCAGGTATGTGATTCCTTGTCAAAGATATAGGCCAGCGGCTCCCCTGGATGCTGCCCGGGTCAACAGGACAATTTTAAATAATCATTCTGCGCACTGATACTATATACAAGGTTCCCCTCCGGGAGGTGCCGTATTAATTAATAGGGGAGTGGCGCAAGAGCGAAATAATACTCGTATGAAACCCTGCACACTTGTTTAGAAGTACTGTAGCACCTGCATCCACCCATTATTTTGACGCGAAGAACACACACAACATATTTTTGAGGACAGACTATATTATACTGTTCGCGGAATTGTGTGTGTGTGTTCTTCACATTAAACCGTTCTTCTACTCGTCGACATCCAGCAAGCCCAGTGTCCGTGCTGATTCTTCACCCTAGAAAGATACGAGCTCTGTGGTCACAGACTACGACACAGAGATAACACACCGTAATGCATTAATAGCCTACGCAATACCATGCCTTCGCACTAGGTGCGGCCGACACAACATACATACATACGCCAGCAACCAAAATACACCATAAAGAAAGAGAAGCAACGAAGAAACCAAACCGAAAAAGAAAAAGAAAAAGAAAAAGAAAAGGAGAAGAATCCCAAATAAAAATAAATAAAATGGCAAGCCAAAGCTCAGACACATACATACTTTCCCCGAGCATGAGCCAATTAGTGTGGGATCATCACTACAATAATATACCAGGTATACAATAGGGTAGGTATCGGTAAGTGGAGATATATGTTGATCCAGCTGACTCGCGGCGATTAATTCTTGAGTACAAAAAAGTTGCGCGAGGTCGAGGTTGCGCCATACATAATACTTTGTGACCGGCTGAGTAAGGTACAGCACATAAATACATAAAATACATACTGGTACTACAATATATACTTCGTATGTTCCCCCAAAATAAATGTTTCTTGGTGCTAAGGGTAATATCAAGGTTTCACAGGTAAATGCTCGAGAACAATCGTAGTCCGAGTACTGAGAGTATTGGAGTAATGGCGGCAAAAATATTGCCAGTACTGAGAAGGCCCAAATACTGAGAGTAATGAGAGTGAGTGTGAGCAGTACCGAACCCCAAGACTACAGGTAAGTATGTACCCGCAGTAGTTTCGAAACACGAAATACTTGGGGTAAAGGCAATATGCGCAGTACAGAACCTCGATATCGATACCGAGAGTATTCGAAGTACATGGCATATATCGAAATACTGCCAGACTGCTTTATTAAGTGCTCAAGTTGTCTCCAGCGAATAAAGTAGTTTGCTCCAACTCCCACTCGTGTGGGACTATCTGGGTGTGTTTTGTGCCGAACGCTGGGCCTGTGACTTGTCGATTCGGTGCACACCGACGGTTGAAGTATACTATGTGAAGTATACTGGGCATATTGAGGGTATTTCATTTCTGCGAGTACTGAGTCTCGCAGAAGCAGCAGTACGAACACTACCAACGAACGAAATACTGCTAGACTAGTACTGATATACTCGAAGTACCCGCGGTACGGAACCCCGAGATACTTGAAGCACAACAGGCATGCCAGCAGCAGTAGTAGCGAACCCCGCATCAGTGCGAGCCCGAAAATATTATACGCAGTAATATCTACAGAAGGAAAACCACAAAATACTGCGAGTATACTTGCAGTATCTCGAGTACACAACCCCCAAAATACTGCGAGTGTACAAAGTAATACCTACGGTAATAGCAGCAGTATTTTCTCGAACATACTTTGCTTTACTCCCAAGTATTATTAATAGTATTCGGAGTAGCTGTGAAATGTTGAGGTATGAACGCACGCCACACGCAAGCGCGCCCAAACTCTTTAATTTGGGCTAAAACACTTAAGCAACATGCAATATATCATATTATACGTTAAGAAAAGCAAGGTGTGGACGAACGTATCTTTATTACTAGTAGTACTCTGTTGTAGTCCTGGCACAAAAAAAGTCAAGAGTGAAATATAAAATAAAAACGTGGATGGCGCGAGTCGAACCTCCGAAACGAAAATGCTATCCACATGCAGAATAAACGTAAATTTAAAATAAAAACGTGGATGGCGCGAGTCGAACCTCCGAAATGAAATGTTATCCACATGCAGAATAAACGTATACCTGGTATACGCTAGAACAACAGTCAGTGGTGCTCGTATAACTGGCACGTCGTGTTTTTTACGCAATCTAAAACGCACCATTCCCTACAGCAGAGTAGCTTGTACAGGTACGACTGCATATATTCAGCAGTACTGCTGTAAAATGGCACGCGAGGAACGTACGTGTACTGATCCCCTTTCAGCTGGCTCCAGGATCTATCGGTCAGCAATGTAGGACACACTGCAAGTATTACTGTACTGCTGTAAGTATGTATGTTGTGTGTACGAACGCTGCTGTGCGAATGAGCCGCAGTACGATCATCCATACGCGCGAGGTGTGCCCACTGCTGCTGCTGCTGCTGCTGCTGCTGGGCAGCAGGGTTGGTTGTGGTGCTGGAGGTAAGCACGCTCAGTGCACTGCTGTGGGTATTTGTTCTCTAGGCGGTGCTCCGTGCAACAACCCTAAAAAAATGTAGGGATATTATACCTCGTACGTCATCCTGGGTACATACGGGTAAACAAATATATGGCAGACGATGGAATGCGGACGGCAGGCTCCGACAAACACAATCAACCACAGCAACACTGCGCATATGGGTGTGTCGAACACGCACGGCGTGTGGGCGGCAGCGTTGGAACGATGGGATCTGTGCATGTTGTCTGTTGTGTACCTCAGGCATGTGCTCACAGCTCATGAGAGCTGGGGGGGGAGAAAACAGAGAGAATGTATGTGTACCGATACGTACGTACAAAATAAGGCCTCTCGTACTGAAACCAGGGAAATCGTCTTATCCACTCCCGCCGGAAAAAAAACTTTGGGCGCCCGTCACGTGCTCCAGAGTGCACGGATCGCACCGAGACCTCGACCAATGTGTCCGGCCGGGCTTCCTGTGTCCGAGCATTTGGTGTTGTGCCGAAAAGTGCTTTGTACGAAGAGAAAAGTTGGCTAAAGTACAAAAATTTGACAATTATACGTATACACACATATAACCCGAACAAGGGATATTGATATGATGTTGCAACATGTTGAAACCTTTGCATTTAACAAATATTTATAGATTGATTAGAGTGTCTGCGCAAAAGAAATAACATTACGAATTTTGCTTATCTATTCCCCCGTTACCGTCAAATATCCTAATCAAATTTGCATAAAAATGACGAAGTTATGCATTTTTGGATAGCATATTATACTAGAGCCATATTTGTATGATATGAGATTCGACCGCTGCATTCTGTTGGCCGAAAACTCTCCGGGCGCTTTGGATTGGCCAAGCTTGCCCCGAGAGTGGCCTCGGACCCTCGGACCATGTGTCTGCTACCGGCGGAGTTTTGCGAGAAGAATTGCTGCCGCTGATGCTGCGTGCCTTTGCTGCCTGCTGCTGCAGCAGCAGATACTATTAGGTAGGTGCTGCTGCTGCTGCAGCTGCTGCTGCTGCTGTACGTCACCGACTACTGCTGCTACTACTGCATATAGTGTGCTGCTGCTGCTGCTGCTGCAAGTGCTGTTGTTGCTGGAAACACTGCGGCAATACGCAAGCACTGCGGTGAGCATGTTGATAAGTCCCAGGCGAAGAAAGATGATGTTTCAGATTTTAGTATTATTCTCCCGGCAGAGTAGATACAGATGGAAGTGGCCCTGGTGGGTATCACGTACACCCACAGAAGTAACCACCAAACAATCTCATAATAAGCCAATATACCGAATAGTCATGAAACCGTCAAATACTGAACAAGCACATTCGAACACACTCCCTGCTTTTTCAGCAAAACAGCAATGACAATTCAAGATAACAGAACAAAACTCATCTCCATGATCAAAAACCAACTAAAATATTTCAAGAGGAAACCTGTACCTTACAAGCAAAAACCTCTTCCTCCTGTATTAAACTATTGCAGATCTCCTTTGCAACAGCTCAATGCCGTAGAAACAAAACAATCATAGAGATAGCTAAATGATAGAACTCGCGAGGAACCCCATTCCCCGAGACACACGTCTCCCTGTGCCCCCTACTCCCGCCACAAATTATCAGATCGTAGCTAACGCGAGATACCAAATATCTTTCCCCATAGAGTTTGCCCGGCGCTTACTATTCCCGAAACAATATCCGTTTTGTGTCTGAACCAAAAAGAAAAACACTCCCTGTTTCTGGTTCAGTTCACTAGCTATCCTTGTTCCCTGAAATACTTCACCTTCCCACTCGTGAACCGAGATTTTCATCACCCTTAATCATGAATAATCATATCCACAATTTTTCATCTTCCAACTCGCGAACAAGATTTCAATCACCCATCAAGTTCGGAAATACAATATTGGTGGTAGAACAACCCATCAAGAATAAGCATACCCTCCCTTGTTCTGCAACCAATAGACCGCAGTACAAAGACAAATCCCTGCCAAACTCGATGAAATCAGTATCCACCAATACCGCTGCATCTGCAATACACCTCTCAAGGTGCACCACGTACTCTTAATTCGCCAATCCGTCAACTAATAAATATCCGTCCCACCAGTCACCTTCTGGTCCTGTCTATACCACAAAGACTGTTTGATTTGAACATGAAAATTTATTTATTTCAAAACTCCAGGCAAAACAAAAGGCTACGTATACCGTCGAGTAGACGATAGTATACCTCCGTACCATTTGCGACTTTCCCGGGATGAAAAAATATATTCCGTAACATTCAGAGATCCCTCATCAGTGGTAAACAATACATATCCCACATATCATCCACCACGTACCCGACGGGAAGAACGATGACTACCACATAATTTTATCCCTAACACGTCGCCAATGGTTTTTATCATATACGACTTAATAACCGGAACGAATCCACACCCAGTCGAAAATGACACATCTCCATTTGACGAACCTACAGTAGACGATACTATACCTTCTTCGTACAATTCACGACTTTCCCGGGACACAAAACATAACGCACACCATTCAGATCTCCGTAACCAGTAATAAACGATACATACCCTATATATCATCCAGCACTTACCCGGAAAGAACGATAACTACCATATAATTTAGTATTCCCTAACACGTCGTAAACGGTATGTGTCGACTTTCCTTTATCCGGAACGAATCCAAATCCGGTCGAAAAAGACATATCTCCATTTGTACGATCAAAAACGTATTTCGACCGACAGGTGTATCCAATCGCAAGAGAAAACTACTCCTCCGAATACCCACCAGAAGTACTAGACATAACCTCCCGCCCGCTAAGTAGCCGAATTACTAAAAAGCTCCAGCTGGCGAGATACCTGTCTGTCCACTTCACGACCTTCCCGCAACATAAATACACACTTGCCCACAGACTCCCTCCAAACCTTTGAAATATGCGATATTAATGTATTGGTGTTTGTCCAGTTGCTCTTCTGGGCCTGCCGACATCGAACACGGAGCGCATCGAAGCGCAGTGGATGTCGTATTCGGCAGTAACATTTCTAACCAAAACACGAAAATACGACTTTTCAACTACCAGGTGGGGGACGGGGGGGTACTCATCACGTATATCTTCCAGAAAAAGAAGTCCAAACAATACTTCCGTACGTATCATCTAGTATTATCGCACATTTCATACGTACTCGTACGTACTACGAATCAATTCACGAAATTTCTACCCTCGTCGTGAAAAGAAACAAACTTCACAAGGTAATACGAGCTGGGCTGGTCAAGAGCAGCTTTTTAGTTGGTCACGCACATTCTCAGTCCGTTTTTTCGAAGTTTGATCTGAATTTTTGACAGGTGCCTTATCGTAGTCTTCCCGAGGGACTGATTACTGCACCACTATTTTTTTTTTTTTTTTTTTTTCGGGAGCTAAAGGCATATTATAAGAATCACCGAAAAACAAATTCGACCAAAACTGACGAAAAAAAAAAAAAAATTCAAGTGGTGCAGAAAGTAATCCCTTTGTCTTGCCAGTGCGAATGGGGCATTAAAATTTCAGGTCAAAAAAATAAAAATTGGTGTGAGAATCCTACATTTTCGATTTCCCGAGAAACTGGGGGAAAGCCGCGATACGAGCAAACACGCTCCGGACTTGTTCGACCTGTTTTTTTGGCTGGCGGTCAAGTACGAGCGCGAGTGATGCGTGCAAATAGTGGTACTAGTAACAGGCGACAGTCACGTGAGAACTCAGGTGAGACCGCAAAGAAGCGGTTACCTAAAACCTATACCCCTGTCCGCAAGAGCCCGAGGCCAGCATCGCTGTACACCCGGCTAGATACACGTACGAAGGGAGAATAAAGTGTCACACTTCGGTACCAGAAGACAGATATATGAATTACGTCATGGATGGTAACGGTCCCAGTCTCTATGTCGCTTGCGGTTCTCCCCTGCAGACCCCGCACAATGGAACGCCTCTGTCGAGCAGACAAGCACGTTGCCGCTATGAATCGTGCGCGGGTCAAGGTCGAGCCGCACTTGCGCTGACGCTTGAACTGGTTCGCTTGTGCGCAGTTCAGGTAGCCGAGACTGTTGAGAGATTTCCCTGTGGGGGTGTTGCGGGCGGTTGCAAGAGGGCAGGGGGGTTGTGTGAGGTCTCAATGCAAATACCAAAGCAAGCAGGCGCGCAGGTTGCACAGTACACACAGACAGCGGCACGAGTGGTGTCCATATCGACAGTACATACCCAGCAACACAGACAAACTTATACGAGGTTCCAGGTACGTCGTACGTACACTAAGCATCACGCGCAGATAGCAGTGCGTGCAGATGGCAGCACGCGCACAGCAGCACGACCACTGTACGAGTACGAGTGCAAGCACGAGTATAATCGAAAAGAGCATGCTACGATACGAAGCAAGGTTTACGTACAGCAGTACATATACCAATCTGGACGAAAATATAATGACATTATGATCTTCATTATAGTACACAAACGATATTTACATTCCAGTCTATCTTGGTCCAAACGGACAAAAAACACAGCACAAAAACCACAAAATATGCGATTCAAATTTGGTATCCGCGAACACGCAAAGCGTGCGGCACTTGCCTGCTGGTAGCTCCGCAATCTCCGCCGCTGGAGTCGACCCTAGCACACGGTGGACCACGTCAGCACTGGCAGCTAAGCCCCTCACGCTGTGTTCCCAGCTGGCCCTGAAGGCATCGCTAGCCTCGAGAGCCTCCTCACGGGAATCAAATCTGCTGGACGTTTTCCTAACCGATCGCTTTCCTGTCGCTGGAGTGACGTTGACCCAGAGCCTGTGCTTCCCAGACCCACTCTCTACGTAATGGCGGACGCTGGAAGTCTTCAGCCGGCGGCTGCTCGTGTCCGTACTCGCAGGCGAGCTGGGCGCCATGTTTTTCGCGCTCGTATAGGTGCTGGCGTGCGCTTGTTGCACGAGGTGGGATGTGGGATGGGTTGCTTTGTCTCGAGTTTTTATTTTTTAATATATTTCGCCGCATAAAAAAACGGTTACAAAAAGACGTTTTCATGTGAAAAAGTTCAATAAACTACTCGAAAAAAGAAAGCATTTGTGCGATCGTGCCCAATCAGCACACAACATAGACGTGCATGACCGCTTTGATTGGCCGATCAAGAGGATATGATCAGCTCTGGCTACTTCGTCGTCGTTCATGAGATATGAACGCGCGAACTAAAAAGCTGCTCTTGGCCAGCCCAGCTCGTAGTGGATCGAAGACCTACCATTACGAGTGCAGACGCTATCCCCTCGCCCCGCGTGTTGCTGGACCCATAAAAGGATCCAGCGGACGATCCAACCACGCCTGCCCCATCCACGACCTCCCGCTGCTGCTGCTGCTGCTGACCTTCCGCGGCTGCTGCTGCTGCTGTTCCTGACCTCCCGCTGCTGCTGCTCCTGCTGCTGCTGCTGTCGTCGTGTGCACGCGACTGCTGTGTCACGCGACTTGTTGCCGATGCAGACGTGCCCTCCTTTACTAGTACTGCTGCAGCAGCACCCGATTCCCCCCACGTCCGCTCCCTCGACTACTACCACACCGTAGTCGAGTGCGCGTATCACGTACGCGGCTTTCCCGACCATGCCACATGGGTGGCCGGGTGCACACGGCCTGGCTCACCGTGCGACTTCACGCGAAAATGTGCAGATATGTCTCCCATCCCCACAGCTCCCAGCCCCACCACAATCTCCCTGGGTGAGGTGCGCACGTAAAGTTTCGCACGACTTGTTATCCCCCGTGCCACTCCCCACGGAGGCGCCTACGGTTTTGTTGCTCCCACCGCAGGGCTTTTTCTTCTCCATTTAGCACGCCGTCGTATCTCCGGCATACTCCAAGAGCACCAACACAGCTTCCGCCCCCTTTTCCACCGAGGTGGCCATCTTCCGCGGAAACGCGTTTACCCTCCCGGCTCCCGTTGCCAACATCGGAGTGTTCCGACCCTGGCGTTGAAGCATCTCCCCCTGCTCCAACTGCAGTAGATAGCTGTTGCTGTCTACCGGACCCCATCTGTGCCATCATCTCGAGGATCTCGGCGTGATTCGCCTTTCGACGCTCCTCTGCGTCGGCGGCCGCCCGCTGCAGCCCCTCGAGGGCGAGGCCCTGCTCTAATACCATACCCCGAAGATCTTCTACTTCGTCACCCATGAGCCTAGGTTGCCAACGTTGAAAAACTCTAGAGTGTTGATAAGTCCCAGGCGAAGAAAGATGATGTTTCAGGTTTTAGTATTATTCTCCCGGCAGAGTAGATACAGATGGAAGTGGCCCTGGTGGGGATCACGCACACCCACAGAAGTAACCACCAAATAATCTCATAATAAGCCAATATACCGAATAGTCATGAAGCCGTCAAATACTGAACAAGCACATTCGAACATGGTAGCCATAGGAAAGTTCTGTAGGCGTACATCAGATAAGAGGAATTTAGGAGAGCTTGTGGCGTGGGGTGGGACGAGTATATCTGGGCGTCGAGTCTCCCCCCCCTACCTCTCACTTCTCTACCAGAGCACCTCCTCAGCTCTCGCCATCAATAAGAAGATCTAAATCAGAAGAAGCGAAGCACTGCTTTCCAGCTGCCAGAACAACCTGCGTCCCTTACCACTACCCTTACCACTACCCTAGAGCGGTCTCCGCATCACATCTGACGTCGTCGCATTCAACGAATGTTCTGGCCAAGCTTGGGACTGCAGCGTTTTTTCTAGATCTTCTCACGATCATGTGAGCCATCCCTATCCGGGAGGCATCTGGTTTTGAAGTCAACTTTTTATCTATTTGTTTTTGTTTATGTTCCCTGTTTCTCGTCTCTTTCGTTCTTCTTGCTCTCTCTTTTCTTTCGTTTTTTCTTCTTTTTATTTTACGAACCTGCGTTACTGAGTGCGTTTACAGTGTAGAGCGTGACAAGCTGCCTAGTGGCATAAGTAGACACGCTTCTCCCCTCCCAGTATAGGCGAGTTGACGCTTCTCCCCTTAGTAGGCACCGTCAAATCGCACGTGCAAGTACGTACGTACAACAAGCTCTATTGTTCTTTCTTAGTAAGTACTTGATATATAAGTACTGGTGCTTATTAGCAGTATGATGATCGAGGTTTGTTTTTTTTTTTCCGCTCCCTATACCCCGTCTCCGCCGTGGAACGACGAGGTCGATGACCTCCACGATACGTGATTCCACGTGGATGAATGCACCTGTAGACCCTCCAAATGACCTCGTGCTCATCGCACAAACCAAGCAGCGTTTTCCTTTGTACCCCTCCGCCTCGATATGCTCGCCCTTTCACAGGGAATGCACGTAGTAAGTACTACTGTAGGTGCAACTGCTGGCACATTCTTGCCCGCAGACATTTTGTCCGCATCTTCCGATTTATACTCGTGTTGTATGGGATTTGACCCTTACCACAACTACAAAGAAGCTGCTATCGTACTGATGGGACAAACACGCAGCAGTACCGACACCTAATTCTTTGGTACGTGATATGTGTGCCGGTGGTGTGACTTACTACGCCATCGTTTGAACATTATTATAATGAGGCGCGCGAAGCGCGCAAAAAGCGGGCGAGCCTTTTTTTTCTTGGAATTTTCCAAGAAAAAAAAAGCCTCTTTATAGCGGCTCGGATACGAGCGTGGGGTGCCTTGTTTTGAGTTTCTCTGTATGTGTGTGCGTGTGTGTGGTGAGGCGTGTATGTGTGTGTGATTCAACATTTTTTTGGGCAACGTTTGACCACCGCCCTCGACGCACACCGCACCAATTCCAGTCCCGGCGGGCTCTGTGGACGCGCACACACAAAACAGACCTCCTGGTGCTGGTGCGGTGGTAAGTCGTTCACAGCAGCTCGAGTTAGGTGTGGCAACGTGTGTAGGCACATGTTGGTGCTGGGCCATGTTGAAAAAACACAGAACCAACAACACATTATATTTTGAAACCCAGCTAGCTCTACGAGTACTCGTAGGTAGGCAGACTGTGTCTGTCCACAGCAACGAGCGTTCGGGTCATGTCCCCGAGACATGCTGCAGGCCCACCCTCCTGCTGATGAGGGGACTGAGAAGCAGGAGAGTATCTGCTGTATAATAGTTGTTGTACAGCAGTAGTAGTAGTAGTGGTGGCACTGCTAGAAGAAGCTCTGCTGGACACACGTCAGATTGTAGATTTTTCGTCTTACAAATTATGAGTTCGGGACCAGGAAACACATGTACGAAGGGTTCACACACAATCCGAGCGTACAGCGACGCTGACCTGGCCTCGTGTGTCCTGCTGCTGCTGCTGTTTTGCTGCTGGAGAAGCTCTGCTGTAGATGTCGTACATCATCTGTAGTAGCGGTGGCACCTGCTACCTGCTACGAGAAGTTCTCTCTTGGACAGAGCACGTCGAGTGCAGATTTTTCGTCTTGAAATTATTTTGCGCTCTGCTGGACACACGTCAGATTGTAGATTTTTGTCTTCAAATTATGAGTTCGGGACCAGGAAACACATGTACAAAGGGTTCACACACAAGCCGAGCGTACAGCGACGCTGACCTGGCCTCGTGTGTCCTACTGCTGCTGCTGTTTTGCTGCTGGAGAAGCTCTGCTGTAGATGTCGTACATCATCTGTAGTAGCGGTGGCACCTGCTACCTGCTACGAGAAGTTCTCTCTTGGACAGAGCACGTCGAGTGCAGATTTTTCGTCTTGAAATTATTATGCGCTCTGCTGGCCACACGTCAGATTGTAGATTTTTCGTCTTCAAATTATGAGTTCGGGACCAGGAAACACATGTACAAATAAGGGTTCACACACAAGCCGAGCGTACAGCGACGCTGACCTGGCCTCGTGTGTCCTACTGCTGCTGCTGTTTTGCTGCTGGAGAAGCTCTGCTGTAGATGTCGTACATCATCAGTAGTAGCGGTGGCACCTGCTACCTGCTACGAGAAGTTCTCTCTTGGACAGAGCACGTCGAGTGCAGATTTTTCGTCTTGAAATTATTATGCGCTCTGCTGGCCACACGTCAGATTGTAGATTTTTCGTCTTCAAATTATGAGTTCGGGACCAGGAAACACATGTACAAATAAGGGTTCACACACAAGCCGAGCGTACAGCGACGCTGACCTGGCCTCGTGTGTCCTACTGCTGCTGCTGTTTTGCTGCTGGAGAAGCTCTGCTGTAGATGTCGTACATCATCAGTAGTAGCGGTGGCACCTGCTACCTGCTACGAGAAGTTCTCTCTTGGACAGAGCACGTCGAGTGCAGATTTTTCGTCTTGAAATTATTATGCCGAATTTCGAGTTCAAAACCAACACAGGACAAAATCGACTACGTGTACAAAGGGTTCAAGGGGTGAGATTGACAAGCCGAGCGTACAAAGGGTTCAAGGGTTAGATTGACAAGCCGAGCCGCCGAGCGTACATCGACGCTGACCCTGGCCTCGTGCGTCCCACTGCTACTGCTGCTGCTGCTGTTTTTGTTGCTGGAGAAACACAGCTGCTGTATGGAGATGTCGTACATCAGTACAAGCAAGTAGTGGTGGCACCTGCTACGAGAAAGAAGCGTCTTCTGTTGGACAAATATTTTCAGATGCAGATTTTTCGTGTTCAAATTAATTATGCCGAATTTCAACCAGAAAACACTTGCTGTTGGAAGAACAGAAAAAGAAAAAAAATATATGTCTCTATTTGTCGTCTCTGGGGGGAGGGGTAACAGCAGGAGGGGTAGAGGGAACACCGTACAAGTGTATAGGGGCAGGGGGGGGAACAGGAGGAGTAGAAGGGAAACCGCGGTAGAAGAGAGTAGCAGAGAGACCGCAGATAGGGTAGCAAGGTACCAGGCCGACTAATAGGTTGGACGTTTCTTTGCTACTCGTACCGCCAACTGCTGCGGGCCGTTCGGTATGCATTTTGATTTTTTTCCCTTCTTATCCTTATGAAAGAAGTACTTCATAGTGGGTGGGTGACGAGCGTATTTTGGCCCACTCACTATTGCTCTTTTTACTTAGTTAAGTGTTCACCGGGATGCATAGTCCCCTTTTTCCTTCTCGTATCTTTCCCCTTGCACGTCCCTTTTGGCTCATGCTCGGGGTAAGTATGTATGTGTCTGAGCTTTGGCTTCCCTTTTTATTTATTTATTTGGGATTCTTCTCCTTTTCTTTTTCTTTTTCTTGTTCTTTTTCTGTTTGGTTTTTTCGTTGCTTCTCTTTCTTTATGGTGTATTTTGGTTGCTGGCGTATGTATGTATGTTGTGTCGGCCGCACCTAGTGCGAAGGCATGGTATTACGTAGGCTATTAATGCATCACGGTGTGTTATCTCTGTGTCGTAGTCTGTGACCACAGAGCTCGTATCTTTCTAGGGTGAAGAATCAGCACGGACACTGGGCTTGCTGGATGTCGACGAGTAGAAGAACGGTTTAATGTGAAGAACACACACACACACACCCGTCGCCATCCAGTTCCGTGGTCACACAGCAGTAGTACATATTTTCGTCAAGTTATTATGCCGGATTTCGAGGTGGAAATACCAGGATACACACGACAAAATCCAGTACCTGGTATTTGTTACAGGTGTGTCCGTACTGCTGTGTTGTCTGTGTTTTTCAAGAGCAGGATATGATGCCAAGAATATTTACGGTTATGAGATTCACCAACGACGGCGTATAGGTAGTAGGTACAGCAGCAGCAGTAGATGTTCGTTCGTGTTGGTTCAGCACAAATCAAATAAATGTTGTGCATGTGATGCATCGCAGATATGACTGCAGGTATTGCTGAGGTCGCGCCTCATTACCACCAATTACTAGTATTAGTCTGTCCTCAAAATACTGTTCTTCACGTTTAAATGATGGGTGGATGCAGGTACTACTTCTACACAAACAAGTGTGCAGGGTTGTGGATACGAATACTATTTCGCTCTTGCGCCACTCCCCTAATAATACGGCACCTCCCGGAGGGAAACCTTGTACTGCTGTACAAATGTATCACAAGGGTCTCGAGATTGACGTGCATTGCCGCCGGGAACATTCAGCATAATAAATAACAAGTACGCTCAAGGTTATACATGCAGGGCGGGACACAGAGTATATTCCTTGCCACACAGGTTTGCCTATATTGAGCGGGTTCTCGTTGTAATACTCACTCACGTGTGTGTTGATTGCGTAGATACGGAAGAAGGGCAGCTGTATTCCAATTCTTCAGTCCGCGGAGCTATTGAAAAGCAAAGGCGCTCGTTTGTTTGCCTCGCCTGGTTTTCCACCTAAGATAGATGTGCCTTCCCTCCAACAAGATGATGAACAGATACGACCCAATCATTGTCTGTTGTTGTTGTGTATCATGCCGGTACGTCGGTACCTGGTACGTCATATCAGGTAAATACAAAAAAAGTAGGTGTTGGGGTGAGTTGAAAGTTTAGTTTTATACCACAGGTATATATATTCTGTTGAACTCGAATATATACAGAAGAGAACGAAGAACGTAATTTCGTACCTCGTAAACTTGTCTTGTTGTAATCCGCATGAGACCCTGCGTTTGGAATACGTAAAATCTTCGAGGAACCTTTCGTTAATTATTTATTTTTCGATTCGGAAATGCTATCTGACCAAAACAATTAAATAAATTGACCTCAATTTCAATTTAATTAATTCGTACTGGAAATAAATAGGTGAATTATTTATTTTCCGTCTTCGGGCACACGAAAAATCGCAAAATGTCGAATTTCTGATTTCTCGAAAAAGTACCTCGTAGTTCAGTTTGCACATTGATTTCATCTTGTTGTGTATTTTTAGGGAGCCGAATTCCTTTTTTTGTGGTTTTTCGGGTCTTCCTAAGGCTTCAGCACCTTGATGTGACCACGGACTCCTTCGTTTCGAGAGTTAATGTGAGAGCAACAAACAACAACAAGGACGGGCCAACCGGACCTGATCGGGTCGATTCTGCAGGTCCTCGTTTCACGGCCGTACAGACACACAAAAACCTCACCACAGGCGACTATTTCTTTCTCCAGTCTTACTTCCAGTCATCCGCGGCTCAGCACACAGGCGAGTAGTTTCTTGCCTCCAGTCTTAAATCCAGTCATCTCTGCTCGCCTCGGCTCACCACAGACGAGTATTCTATATGAACTTCGGTCGCGCGTATTTCGGTCGTGCGTGTCGTTGCGTGTCACATGCGTGATGCTGATTCCTCCGACATCTCGGTGTGATGCTGTTGTCGTCACAGAATCATTTTCGCGTACCATTACTGAAATTCTCCAACGAGCCAAACATATATACATGTATATTCTTTATCGAGTTTATCGCACTGCCTGGCCAACACCGGAGATTTTTTTTCGTACGTACGTGACAACAAGCCAAGCGTCACAACTCTGTCTCATGGCCATTGCTATTAATATTCTATACGAATTTCGGTCGTGCGTGTCGTCGCCTGTGAATGCTGTTGAGAAAGAGGTGCCACCTCCACCACGTCGCCACCACCGAAACGGTTGGTGTGAGACCCCCGAAACGGTGGCCGCTTTCAAAGTAGCATGGACAGCGAGGGAGGATGCGAGACAGCTCTTGCGTGTCTACCCCCGAGATAGTACAGCGTGGAAGAAGTTCAGATCCGCCTGTGCGAATCTGCAGGAAGTGGTCGCCGCAGGAGTCAATGCGTATTTTGAAGAGTATACCTCGCTGAAACCGAGAAATTCCTCGCGAGTTCCGATCAACGAGGGTTCTACAAGCACCTGAAGAGTACGGTAGGGTTGCAAGGTACGAAAGCGAGGAGTGAACAGTTTATCATGGACGAGGATGGCACGCTGTTGCGGGATCAAGCGCGAATTCGTGAAAGATGGGCGGGGCACTACCACAAACTATTGAACACGAAATCGCTGAAACTTGACCCCACGATCATCGACCTAGTGCCACCACGACCGCTGAAACTATCCCTTGGAAATGAACCATCCATTGACGAGATGATGGAAGCAGTGAAGGGTATGTCAAACTGGAAAGCCGTTGGACCAGATGGTCTCCCGGTCGAAGTACTGAAACTTGACCACCCCGCTTTCGTGCAGTATTTTCACAGTATCCTTGTTAACGTTTGGGTAACGGGAGAAGTCCCCCAGCAATGGAAAGATGCGATCATAAAAACCCTTCATAAAAAGAAGGATAGAACTGATTGCAACAACTACAGAGGTATTTCGCTTGTTGCTCACGCAGGCAAGGTGTTGCTGAAAATCGTTGCGTCCCGTCTAAGCAGCTACTGCGAGACCGAGCATATACTCCCTGAAGAACAGTGCGGCTTCCGCCCCGCACGGTCAACAGTCGATATGCTGTTTGTCGTGCGCCGGTTGCAGCAGCTCGGGCGGCAGAAGAAAATCCCCCTGTACATGTGCTTCATCGACTTGCAGAAAGCGTACGACTCTGTCGACCGAGAACTGTTGTGGGAGGTACTCACACGCCTTGGTGTACCAACCAAGATGCTCACAATCATTCGCAATTTTCACGAAGGCATGCGGGCTCGCGTGCGTGCGGATGACGGTGAACACTCGGACTGGTTCAATGTAACCCAGGGACTGCGGCAAGGCTGCGTACTATCGCCGTTACTGTTCAACGTGTTCTTCGCCGCTGCGATACACATCGTGCTGGTACGCCTCAGCAAAGACGAATGCATCGTAAGGGATTTGGTTCATCTCGAAGAGGACAGGGTTGTCGGAAAAGAGGAACCGTTGGCATGCGTGCAAAGGGCTGTGTGGGGCATGTTGTATGCAGACGACGCAGGGATAGTCTCAAGGTCGGCGGAAGGCCTTGCAAGAATGATGACAGTCATCGTGACTGTCTTCGAAGCAGTAGGTCTCACGGTATCCGAGAAGAAGACAGAGACGATGCTCCTACGAACACCGGATCAGACGTTTTACCACCTCACCGCTCGCGATCGAAGCTGCAGGCCAAAAGTATAAACAGACGACCCAGTTTTTGTACCTAGGAGGCATTATCCACGAGAACGCTGACCTCTCCTTCGAAATCGAGCGACGAATCCGTCTGATGCGGGCATGCCTCAAACGGTATGGTCCGGAACTGTACGATAGGACGAACGCACCGCTTAGTCTGAAAGTCCGGATGCTGAAGGCCGAGGTGATTGAGACCTTGCTGTACGGTTGCGTGACGTGGACCCTCAATGCGGACCACTTCGCCAAGCTTCGATCAGCCCACCACGAAGTCCTTCTGCGAGTCATTGGTTTCCAGCGCCGACTACGCACCGACCACACCACCTTCTCGTATGCGAAGGCGCTCAGGATAACACGATGCGAAAGTATCGAAACGACCATCCGTAAACGGCGACTCTTCTTTGCGGGGGCTGTGGTGCGGCAACACGAGGGGCGATTGCCCAGTCGGTTGATGTTCGGGACGATCGCTGGTGGGGGGAGCCCGAAACCAGGCGGGCAGCCCAAGACTTGGCCTAGGGCAATTGCTGAGGACCTTAGAGTGTTCAAAGCCACCGAGGGATCAACGGAAGACTCCCCCTTAGTCTTTGGCGTTGGGACCGCACTGTGGCCCACTGCAGCAAAACAGACGGGAAAGTGGTACCGGGGAATCCTCGAAGCAGCTGAACAGTTCATGGGCAGGTGGCACGAGGCCGAGGCAAAGCTGAGTAGACAGCGCCGTGCATCCGCTGCAGGTAGTGTTAGAGGAATGGGGGGAGGGGTAACAGCAGGAGGGGTAGAGGGAACACCGTACAAGTGTATGGGGGCAGGGGGGGGAACAGGAGGAGTAGAAGGGAAACCGCGGTAGAAGAGAGTAGCAGAGAGACCGCAGATAGGGTAGCAAGGTACCAGGCCGACTAATAGGTTGGACTTTTCTTTGCTACTCGTACCGCCAACTGCTGCGGCCGTTCGGTATGGATTTTGATTTTTTTCCCTTCTTATCCTTATGAAAGAAGTACTACATAGTGGGTGGGTGACGAGCGTATTTTGGCCCACTCACTATTGCTCTTTTTACTTAGTTAAGTGTTCACCGGGATGCATAGTCCCCTTTTTCCTTCTCGTATCTTTCCCCTTGCACGTCCCTTTTGGCTCATGCTCGGGGTAAGTATGTATGTGTCTGAGCTTTGGCTTCCCATTTTATTTATTTATTTGGGATTCTTCCCCTTTTCTTCTTCTTTTTCTTGTTCTTTTTCTGTTTGGTTTTTTCGTTGCTTCTCTTTCTTTATGGTGTATTTTGGTTGCTGGCGTATGTATGTATGTTGTGTCGGCCGCACCTAGTGCGAAGGCATGGTATTACGTAGGCTATTAATGCATCACGGTGTGTTATCTCTGTGTCGTAGTCTGTGACCACAGAGCTCGTATCTTTCTAGGGTGAAGAATCAGCACGGACACTGGGCTTGCTGGATGTCGACGAGTAGAAGAACGGTTTAATGTGAAGAACACACACACACACACACACATGCGTGATGCTGCTTCCTCCGACTTCTCGGTGTGATGCTGTTGTCGTCACATCATTTTCGCGTACCGTTACTGAAATTCTCCAACGAGCTAAGCCCAGATCGTATGCAATTTTTTTTGAGGTAATTATATGGCTGTTTACTGAGGCTTCGGGGTAGCTGGTCCCGTTTCTGATCAGATTTTATCAAAATCACGTCTTATGGGGCCTGTTTGGTGGAAAAAATGTTCCTCCGAGATTTTATCACTCATGAATTTCCAGGAAGTGTAAAATGTATGCGTAGTATCTCTAAGTTCACGTGAGATGCATGTTTTGTTCACAACCGACGGAATTCATTATTTATTTATAGTCATGGGCTCTACCGACGGAAACTAAATGGCTTAATTTGTTCAGAGGCAGAGGGAACAGAAGAACAACCATACTCGCCCCGTGCCCCCTCCTAGCTTCTCGTGATAGGTGCACGAGTAGAGCACGGCACGAGTAGAGCACGGCACTGCTCGCTGCCGATTGATAGGCCTAGAGGCTAGGCCTACTGTTGTGGTTTCTGTGGTGGTTTCTCTGTTGCGGTTCCTCTTCACGTTAGCAACAGGCAGCAGCAGCAGCGGCGGTTGGCGAGCTGCAGCATCATGGAAAGGGAGGAGGATGAGCAGGGGCGACGCACGCTTTCCCGGTACGTGTGCGAGAGGCGTGCGAAAGAAGCGAGGGTCCGGGAATGTTCGGGGCTCTTATTTAGACCTTGAACTCGAGCGCAATAATTAATTAGGCGTGGGGCTGTCTACTCTGATGCACAAGGACTCACGAGCGTGCCTGATGCGCCTGTAAGCATCGTTACCTCGATCGCTTGGGGCCGCCAGCCATGATTTTTCCCACGAGGTTTCTTTTTTCTTGGCCGGTTCGCTCCGGTGTGTCTTGGTTGGGTAAGAGTTGCTTGCACACGCATGAAGGGTAATACGGGCAGACACTCGTATAAACTTTGGGTGTCCTTCCTAAATCCGCGAATTCGCGAATCGGCCGTTCACAGGCGGGAACAACTGATGATATTCGCAACAGCGTAGACAGGACTCGTACATCAGTAGGGACATTCGATCGAGACGCACCACCGCTGCAACGGGGCAAAGAGCACAAAGTCTGTACCAGATATCATGATATATCCATGCCCAGAATGGAGATAGCTACCCGCACACAGAGTATTTGGCTTTAATAGGGAATACTGATGGCACCTGAATGGAACGCATATGTGCTGTACGAGCACTGTGCTGTACGAGCACGTACCAGGTTTCTTTTTCTCCTCGCAGACGTGCCGCACCCAGGAATGGGGATACATACTCGCACGTACCGACATATACTTGACGTATACCGGGTATCCTCGATCTCACAGCTGACGTTGTTATTTCGCTGATACGTATGAACGACGCTACTTTGCCAGTGCCGTCGGCCCTTGGCCTTGTCCGTCACTAACGATACAGATCATACGTACACGTCGCGGGACACAACGTACTGCTGTATGTACCAACAATACTGTGCCGGTGCGCTTAAAGGCTGTCGATGGTGAGGGACTTTGGGCCGGTGCAGGTCGCGTGGCCGGCGCCAATGCGTCGGCCCTCGGCCCGTCCTTCACTATGAATAGCGATATCATACACGTCGTGAGGCACAATGCACGACTTTACGTACCAACACCGCTGGGCGGGTGCACTAAAAGGCGGTCGATGGTGAGGGACTATATGCCGGTGCAGGTCTCGTGGCCGGCGCTAACGCGTCGACCTGCGGCCCGTCCCTCACTAACGATACTATCATACACGTTGCGAGACACAATGTATTGCTGTATGTTCCTACGACGCTGTGCCGGTGCACAAAAAGGCGGTCGATGGTGAAGGACGATATGCCGGTGCAGGCCTCGCGACCGGCGCCAACGCGTCGGCCCTAGGCCCGTCCCTCACTAACGATACATATAATAAACGTCGCGGTACACAACGAACGATGTATGTAAAACACCGCTGTGCCGGCGCACTAGAAGGCGGTCGACGGTCAGGGACTATGTGCCGGTGCACGGCATGGGGGCGGCGCCGATGCGTCGACCCTCGGCCCTGCCCCTCACTAACGATACCTATCATACGCGTCGCGATAAATATATACCTGGTGGCGATCTATGTCATACACGTCGTGAGACACAATGTACTACTGTACGCCCCAACAACGCTGTGCCGGTGCACTAAAATGGCTGTCGATGGTGAGGGAAGATATGCCGGTGCAGGTCTCGTGGCCGGCGCCAACGCGTCGGCCTGTGGCCCGCCTCTAACTAACGATACATACCGTACACGTTGCGGGACACAATGTATTGCTGTATGTTCCTAAGACGCTGTGCCGGAGCACTAAAAAGCGGTCGATGGCGAGGAACCATGTTGCCGGCGTAGGCCTCGTGGCCAGCGCCAACGCGTCGGCCGTTGGCCCGTCCCTGACGAACGATACATATAATAAACGTCGCGGTACACAACGAACGAGGTATGTAACAACACCGCTGTGCCGGCGCACTAGAAGGCGGTCGATGGTGAAGGACTACTGTATGTGCCGGTGTACGCTTGGGGGCCGGCGCCGATGCGTCGACCCTCGGTCCTGCCCCTCACTAACGATACTTGTGCTACGCGTCGCGACGACTGTAGCGACATATATCATACACGTCGTGAGACACAATGTACTGCTGTACGTACCAACAACGCTGTGCCGGTGCACTAAAAGGCGGTCGATAGTGAGGGAATATATGCCGGTGCAGGTCTCGTGGCCGGCACCAACGCGTCGGCCTGTGGCCCGTCCCTCATTAACGATACTTATCATACACGTTGCGAGACACAATGTATTGCTGTATATTCCAACGACGCCGTGCCGATGCACTAGAAGGCGGTCGATGCTGAGGGACTATGTGCCGGCGCAGGCCTTATGGCCGGTGCCATCGCGTCGGCCCTTGGCTTTTCCTCACTAGCGACACATATAATGAAGGTAGCGGTACACAACGAACGATGTATGTAACAACACCGCTGTGCCGGCGCACTAAAAGGCGGTCGATGATGAGGGACTACGTGCCGATACACGGCACGGGGCCGGCGCCGACGCGTCGACCCTTGGCCTTGCCCCTCAATAGCGATTATTCTCATACGCGTCGCGTCGAGTATAGCGATATATATCATTCACGTCGTGAGACACAATGTACTGCTGTACGTACCAACAACGCTGTGCCGGTGCACTAAAACGCGGTCGATGGTGGGAGAAGATATGCCGGTGCAGGTCTCGGGGCCGGCGCCAACGCGTCGGCCTGTGGCCCGTATCTCACTAACAATACATATCATACACGTTGCGAGTTGCGAGACACAATGTACTCCTGATGTTCCAACGACGCTGTGCCGCTGCACTCAAAGGCGGCCGATGGTGAGGGACTATGTGCCGGCGCAGGCCTCGTGGCCGGCACCAACGCGTCGGCCCTAGGCCCGTCCCTCACTAACGATACACAACGAACGAGAAGACCGCTGTGCCGGCGCACTAGAAGGCGTTCGATGGTGAGTGACTACTGTATGTGCCGGTGCATGGCTTGGGGCCGGCGCCGATGCGTCGACGCTTGGCCCTCCCCTCACTAACGAGAGACACAATGTACTGCCGTGAGTTTCAACGACGCCGTGCCGGTGCACGATAAGGCGGTCGATGGTGAGGGACTATGTGCCGGCGCAGGCCTAGTGGCCGGCGCCAACGCGTCGGCCCTTGCCCCGTCCCTCACTAACGATACATACAATACACGTCGCGGTACACCATGAACGATGTAGGTAACAATACCGCTGTGCCGGCGCACTAGAAAGCGGTCGACGGTGAGGGACTATGTGCCGGTGCACGGCTTGGGGCCGGCGCCGATGCGACGACCCTTGGCCCTGCCCCTCACTGACGATGCATATCATACGTCGCGATCAATATATAGCTATATATATATCATACGCGTCGTGAGACACAATGTACTGATGTACGTACCAACAACGCTGTGCCGGTGCACTAAAAGGCGCTCAATGGTGAGGGACTATATGCCAGCGCAGGCCTCGTGGCCGGCGCCAACGCGTCGGCCCTTGGCCCGCCCCTCACTAACGATACATCTAATAAACGTCGCGGCCCACAACGAACGACGTATGTGACAACACCGCTGTGCCGGCGCACTAGAAGGCGGTCGATGGTGAGGGACTATGTGCCGGTGCACGGCTTGGGGCCGGCGCCGATGCGTCGACCCTTGGCCCTGCCCCTCACCAACGATACTTATCACACACGTCGCGATAAATATATAGTGATATATATCATACACGTCGTGAGACAGAATGAACTGCTGTACGCCCCAACAACGCCGTGCCGGTGCACTAAAAGGCGGTCGATGGTGAGGGAAGATCTGCCGGTGCAGGTCTCGTGGCCGGCGCCAACGCGTCGGCCTGCGGTCCGTCTCTCATTAACGATACATATCATACACGTTGGGAGACACATTTACTGCTGTGTGTTCCTACGACGCCGTGCCGGAGCACTGTAAAGCGATCGATGGGGAGGGGCTATGTGCCGGCACAGTCCTCGTGGCCGGCGCCAACACGTCGGCCCTTGGCCCGTCCCTCACTAACGATACACATCTTAGACGTCGCGGTACACAACGAACGATGTATGTAACAACACCGCTGTGCCGGCGCACTAGAAGGCGGTCCATGGTGAGGGACTATGTGCCGGTGCACGGCTTGGGGCTTACGCCGATGCATCGACCCTTGACCCTGCCCCTCACTAACGATACTTCACATACGCGTCGCGACGCACAACAACGATGCCGTGCCGGTGCACTTTAAGGCGGTCGATAGTGGCGGAGTTTGCGCCGGTCTACGTCTCGTGACCGGCGCACTGGCTTACAGTCGAGATTGACCGGAATGCATGCTGGCGCATGCGTCACCCCCGTCCCACTAGCGATACATTCGTACCAAAGACACAGGCGCGTGTCACCCCAAGGAAAGCTCTCGGCCGGTGCACGAGATACGCGGTGCGGAGCACCAGATAGCGGATGCTGTTGATAGGAAGATGCCGGTGCATGTCAACAACCGCGGCTATAAACAACGCCGGAGCGTACTAATGGTGTGCCGGTGCACACCAGCACGGGGACAACAAAGCCCTACCCTTGTCGAGGCCGGTGCATGGATAGAGCACCAGGTAGCGGATGCTGTTGATAGGAAGATGTCGGTGCATGTCAACAACCGCGGCTATAAACAACGCCGGCGCGTACTAATGGTGTGCCGGCGCACACCAGCACGGGGACAACCAAGCCCCACCCTTGTCCAGGCCGGTGCATGGATAGAGCACCAGATAGCGGATGCTGTTGATAGGAAGATGTCGGTGCATGTCAACAACCGCGGCTGTAAACAACGCCGGCGCGTACTAATGGTGTGCCGGCGCACACCAGCACGGGGACAACCAAGCCCCACCCTTGTCCAGGCCGGTGAATGGATAGTGCTCACCGTCGCCTCTATCTAATATCGTTGCCGTCGCGCCGGCCCGTTCCGCTTCCGCGTCGTGTCGTCGCGTCCGTTGTCGCCGTCGTTGTGTTCTCTTCCGCGTCCGCGTCGTCCGCTGTTGCCGTCACTGTGTTCTGTTGCGCGTCCGCGCTGTCTCGCCGAGTCCAAATTTCGCAGAGGCCCGTCGAGAACGACGGCGGAGAGGGGAATTGGGACAATGACGGGTAGCGACGGCGACGAGGAGGCTTTCGCGTCGCTGGCCGACTTTGCAACCTTCAAGCAGAGGATGGCGAACGAAGTCTCCTAGCTCCAGGCGGCGCTCCAGAGATCGATGAACGACATTATCGAAGCCTCCCGCCGTCCCGCCCTCGGGGGGGGGGCAGCGCCAGCAGGTTTGGAACGCATCCCGGCAGCTCCGCTGCCGGGGCCTACCTGCTGGACCACTCCCCCAGCACCGCCCTGCTCGGACCGCCGGCCGGACAGCCGTTCGGGAACCCCGTCGCTGGGATCCTCCCGCCGACTCCCAACATCGCTGGCCAACCCGTCGATGGGGCCACGAGCGCCCGCGCGGGTCTGCGTGGGCTCCCCAACCCCGAGCAGGGCAGGCTCGCCGTAGGTCCGAGGCGGGCGTTCTGCCACGGCGGTACTCCGGGCGGCACCCCTCTCGGACAGGCAGGTCCACTCGCCGTGGTCCCGGGAGAGCGGGCTACGGTAGTGTTTTTGGGGCGGTACCGGGGCCACCGTGGGCCCAGCGGAAGAAGTCGGCTACGGTGGCGCTTTGGCCGGTGCCGAAACCGCCCGCGCCCAACTCGGCCAGGCGGGCGGGCTCGCAGTGGGTCGAGGGGGGCTCGGCTACGGGGGCTACGTGGGCGGCGCCGGTGGTGCCGTCGCCTTCTCCGGACAGGCGGGCGGGCACGCCGCCGGCTCGGCTACGTCCCGGGCGGGGCAGGAGCCAACAGCGCGCCATCGATTGCACTCGGCCACGCGGCCCGCGCCGGGTGGGCTTGAGGTCGGCACGGACGTTTTACGGGGACGGCAGCGCCAGCAACCCGCTTACGCCTTGGGCCGACAACTCAACCAGATTATGACCACCCGCGCAATGGCATAGTGGGCCAGCCCCACGACTCGGCTATGGCAGATTATCTGCGGTGGCCGCCTGGCGTCAATGCAGAGGGCGACCGTGAAGGGGTACGTGGGAGCCACGGTCAACATTTCGGCCGGTGTCCATGGCACGTTGGAGCGTTGGACGACCTAGACTTTCTGGCCTTCACACCGCGCGGGGGGCAGGCATCAACCGTCCACTGGCACGACACCTGAGCATTTTGGGGTACGCGATCGTTACGATCGCGTCCCGCGGGCTCCCACAAAATGGCGCGGATCTCAATGTGACGCGCGCTCGCTTGGAGGCGCTCGGACGAGCCTTCAGCGCGGGGGACACGATCCTCAACGACCACGTTATGGAGCACTCTGCGGTCGCCGATCGCCCGGCAAACTAGGCCAGGCTGGCGGCTCTGGTTACCAAAGACCTGGCGACCTTCACGCTCGACCTGCGCGGTGTCCCCGACTTCTGCGACCACGCTTGGCCCTACCCCCCGCCGGCGGAGTCCCTTTCCTGCCATTCCGGGGCCGCACTGGCCCCGCCTTTCCGGCTGCGTCGCCCTCGGCGGCCTTGTCAACGCCGAAGTCCAGCAACCTCGCCTTTCTCCATCCCGGCGGCTGGGGCCGGGGGTGGTGATGCCGGCAACGGGGGGAAGACCGGCAGGTGCCGCTTCAGGGACACCTGTGTGTTCTCCCACGTCGGTCCCACTCGCAAGACGGCTACCGGCGGGGGAGGGTCGGCCGATAGCGGCGTCGCAGCCAGCGGCGCTGTATCCGGGGAACCCTGGCCAAGAGGGCCAAGGGCAAGGGCAGGCGGGGGCTGGGGGTGGCGGTGCAATTAACGGGAGCAGCAGTGGCGGCAGTGGCAGCGGCAGCGGGGCGTCGAGTGGGGGGCGCTTCACTCGGTCGGCGGCTGCCAAGGCTGACGAGTAGGGGGACGGGCCTCGCCCCTCAGTGGGGACGAGGCCGATCGTAGGGCGCATGGAAACAGGAACGCGAGTTGCACAGCTTGTATGTCCGGGGTCGGCGTCCGCTGGGAGCCCAGGTCTTAGGGCGAGCGGGTGTCGCGCTATGCTCAGTAGCGCTCGTAGCCAGCTCGTCCGCCAGTCGGTTGCGCCGTCATCTCACCGAGCTTACACGTCAGGTTTCGGTCTCGAATGGTTTATTTTTTTTCGGGGGTTAATAGAGGTGGCTGCGTATTTCGACACGCCAGCCTCCACTACGGATAAGATGCAGGCGTTGCTTAAGTTCGTAGCATGGTGTGCGTTGGAGGGCAACCAAGCCGGTACTGTTGCCAGTAAACTATCAGCCGTGTTCCACCGAGTAAACTTACAAGTGGAGTTTCCCATGCCGTCGCCGCTTGCTACACGTGCATTGCAAGGGGGGCACGGTCGCACATTGCCGCCGGTCCCTCATGCAAAGAATCCGTCGCCCTATTTCGTGGGACACGTTGTTGGGAGGACAGGGCCGGTCCGTGTCGTGGGGCCCGGGTGGTCGAGTTCTTTGGCTGTCGTTGGCATTGGGCTATTTATTTATTTTTTTTCATGGCGAAGTCTGACGAAATATTCGCTTATTTGTCCGGAGTTGTACACTCCGTGCATTGCGTGACGAGGGGTGACGTAGCGTTACTCACGGGGGAGCGGCGGTTGACCTCGTTGCAGTGGCATCAGGCCACCAGCATCAGGGTCCTGTTTCGGGGCCATTAAGGGTCCAGGCTCAGCAAAGGTCGGGTATCGGGCGCACACGCGACGATGCCTTCGGGGCGCGTTCCGGGGTAGGAGCAGGCGGCGGTGCCGTCGCTCTCATGGTGGAGTTGTTGTCGGAATATCCGACGCTGCCAGAAAAACGCCCCCCTGTCGTCGTATCGGTACGGTAAGGAGGTTAAAGTTGGGAGGTACACGCAGGCCCTCGGGGCACTTTCGCGAAGTGGTAGCGGAAGCAGGAGACGGTGCCAGCGAAGTCGGCCTCCACTCATTGGGTATTGCGCAACCAATACGCTGATGGCCAGGGAGAAGTGCCGTAGAGGGCGATCTGAGAGAAGGTAGAGGGAAGCTTCAAAGTTTCCTACACGTACATTCGCAATAACCCAGAGGACGCGGGTATTGTGTACTCGTAAACTAGCAGAGACGGGAAGATAGGCAGAGGCATCCAGGCCAGGGCACTGTTTGGGGGCCTAACACCGTAGTATCGACGCGACCTCGATATTGGGGTATGTCAATGGTTTACTACCATTGGGGGTCTCGGTCGTCCGAGACTGCGTTTGTTAGAGCCCCGGCCAGTCGGCTGGGGGGGGGGAACTCCCGGGTACTGGCAGTACGATAGGCAACGAGAGTCAGCGGCCGGTGTCGCGGCTCTCGTACCACGCCAGTGGATTCCCCCCCGACGTCGCAGAGAGTAATAATAACATGACAATTCGAAAGACACAACAAAGCGTAGTATCTCTAAGTTCACGTGAGATGCATGTTTTGTTCACAACCGACGGAATTCATTATTTATAGTCATGGGCTCTACCGACGGAAACTAAATGGCTTAATTTGTTCAGAGGCAGAGAGGACAGAACAACAACCATACTCGCCCCGTGCCCCCTCCTAGCTTCTCGTGATAGGTGCACGAGTAGAGCACGGCACTGCTCGCTGCCGATTGATAGGCCTAGAGGCTAGGCCTACTGTTGTGGTTTCTCCCGCCCACCCGCCCCTTTCTTTTTTCGAAGGTGGGTGGAACGGAGCGGCCACATGGTGCTGGCCACACCGTATTATACTTTTATTATTGTTTGCGATTAACTGGTTGCGATTCGGGGCTCTCAGTAGGAGAGTGGGGTATGTCAATGGTTTACTACCATTGGGGGTCTCGGTCGTCCGAGACTGCGTTTGTTAGAGCCCCGGCCAATCGGCTGGGGGGGGGGAACTCCCGGGTACTGGCAGTACGATAGGCAACGAGGCCGGTGTCGCGGCTCTCGTACCACGCCAGTGGATTCCCCCCCCGACGTCGCAGAGAATAATAATAACATGACAATTCGAAGGATGCACAACAAAATATTCTTTATCGCACTACTGTTGTTGTTGTTGTTGTTGTTGTTTTCTTCACATTAAACCGTTCTTTCTACCCGTCGACATCCAGCACAACCAGTGTCCGTGCCGATTCTTCAATCCTAGAGAGATACAAGTTCGGTGGTCACAAAACTGCCTTGCCAACACCAGAGTTTTTTTTTCGTATGTACGTGGCAACAAGCGTCATCACTCTCATCGCTATTATTGCTATTAATATATAACATTGTTCCTATTCATTATATATAAGAGTTCCTGACTCAGTAAGAGTTCCGGCTACGTTACCGCCGGTGGGTCGTGATCCCACGTCTCTCTGTGGACAGAGTGTTCTGTCTGTTGAACTACGACGGCTGAGTGATCACGTGACAAAGGGCTCAGACGGGGGTCGGATGACAGGACAGGAGGGAGAGAACTCTGAGAGAAGGGAGGAGGAGGGCGAGGAGGAAGCGTCACTCCTCCTGCCCTCCGGTCCCGGGACAACGGGACGACGGGACATATATGGGCGACCCGGCGGGGTTTCTAGAATCCCGCCGGGACGTTGCATCAGGCAGCGGGGCCATCCCAACGGATCCGTTGAGCAGATGTGGACCGGTGGCTTCCCGGCGATGTATGGTTCATGACAGTCTCCTGACATAACCGAGCGAACGCTCCCAGAAATGGAATCTGGAAGTGAGGTGATATTGGGTTTCAGTAGTATTCGGAGGCGGTACATAGCCGGGGATGTACCAAAGAAAGGTCAGCCTCTCATGCCAGGATATACCTGACATGGAGACTGACTCTGGCCTGCTGTGGTAAGAGAACTAACTGACGTACGTATGAGTGAGTACTATGAGTAAGACTGCTGTTGGACTGACTATTCTGTGATAGCAAAGATTGTTGCTGTAGAAAATAGTACTAGTAGCAGTAGGACAGATTACTTGGAGACTAGTCGAGTACGTAACCAATAGCAGAGAGTGTTTCTCGAGAGAGTGACAGTCTAGAGAGGATGTCGGTAATCAGGTTGTCGATCATTGGCCGGTAGCAGATACAGAGACGAGTAATATAGATCAGAGTATGAGCAAGGTAATGACTCTTGTAGATGAATACCTTGAAGCAGTTAGGTAGAACTACCGACAGGAAGGACCATCTGTGGTTGCCCCTTCCTGTTCAGTCCACTTCTTGCCTCTCATCGCGCTGAGTTTAATACACGAAAACTTCTTCTTCTTCTTCTTCTTTCTCCTTGACCTGGACCACTGCGTCTCTGCCTGTTCGAACTATCATCTAAACTCTGGAAGCTACCCTTCCAGTCTAAGAGTGTGACAGTTTCAACAACTGTTGTCCTTTCAGTGGCGTTGTCCGGCTTTAGGACTTGGCAGAGCTAGCGTTCGACCGGAGAAGTAACAAAAAAAGTGTGTCGTCGTACCAGCCCAGCACGAAATCTGGAGGGAGGAAAGAAGACTCAGGACTCAAGCCCGTGGCCACGCCTAGGCGCTCCGCCAGGGTTAGCAAAGCGAAGGGCCCCGAAGTAGTATCCGATAGTGCTGGCACAGGCCAAGCACCGGACGAGGTATCCGATAGTGCTGGCAAGGGCCAAGCACCGGACGTGGGGGGGGGCCACACTGCTGCTGTAGCAGCTGACACGACGGTGATGGTCAAGAATGAGCCGAAGGCGGAGAGACTCGCACGCCACCTAACTGGCAATGCACCCTCACTCTCCCCGAGTGGCAGGAGTGCAAAACTGCCCAAAAAGGAAGGCATGAGCCCTGGTAAGGACCAGGAATGGTCTAAAGAGGAGGACGGCATCAGAGAGCGGCTGATTATCGGGATGAGCATATGGAATTTGATAAGGTTTAAAAGGTATTACAGAGCCGAGGGGGCTTCGGTAAAAGTAGTAAAGAACCTGCATTCTATATCAGATATGATTCGAGGGAAGCCAAAGATGCTGCACGCCGAGCCTTTGGTCCCAGATGTTTAAATTGTGCGGAAGATACACACTTTGCAAGAGACTGTCCTGCTGCATATATTAATCGATCCCAAATTATAAACCCTGAAATAGGAGAAGGCACACCGGAAGAGGTAAGGAGGCGTTGGAGAAGGTGGCAACAGCGGTTGTGTCAATGGCACGCAAACCGCGGAGAGGCCCGCGAAAGAGAAGTCTGAAGCTGCAACGGTAAGGAGGAGGTCGACTTGCCGGTAGCATTGCGGCCCCCGTTTCTTGTTTTTTTTTTCCACACACAGATCAAGGAGCGTCCGGGAGGAGGGAGTCCGGAGAAAGAGGGAGGGCCCTCACAGCATCATCGAATGCAAGGAAGGTTACGACGGGAGCCGCGGTGCACAATGCGAATCCAAGTCAAGGGGTACCAGGATACCATCTACCTATTAACGGAAAGAGTGGAGGCGTAGTTGGTTGTTGTCTTTCTGGAGAGAGCGGAAGTAATTACCCAGACGTCCGATCGTGCGCTTCCACCCTAGTACCACCGCTCTGCACAAGCTCCGTCACTGTTAGTAGTGGACTAGCGGGTGGGCTTGGCCGTCCGGACGGCGTAAGGATAGGGTGTTAGCTACCGGAAAAACGTCAGTTCGAAGCAACGTTAATTCGTTGAGTGTGTTGGTTCAGAGTCATACCAAATGTGAGTCAATGTCTGCTGTCAACAGGGCGAAGGGCACGCCTGCTTCAAATGTACAGTTGAAGAGAGAGATACCCCCCACCGATAACAGTTTTAGAGCCCGGGGAGGTGAGAATAGGGGAGCGACGCCTTGTCTACCCAGCAAAGCCCGCGAGTTTTCCCCGCCAGTGAAAGGGAAAAACTCATGGACTGGTAATGTGGAGAATAGGGGAGCGACGCCTTATCTACCCAGCAAAGCCCGCGAGTTTTCCCCGCCAGTAAAAGAGAAAAATTCATGGACTGGTAACGTGGTAAGTAGAAACACAGAGAGGAGTGTACGACGCTTGCGAGCGAAAAATAGTACAGAAGTAGATATAATGCCAACCATATTTGAGCGACAGTCGGCAAAGCGACCGGAACAAAATGTTGATTTATCCAGCATGACCTCAAATACACCGAGCATTGATAGAAGTAGCAGCGTTCAGGGGGGAGAATTTTCGAGCAGGCCAGGAATGCCAGACAGCATATATGCACTCGAACCCAAGCAAAACCTGACTAGTGAAACGCTACCCAACGTTTTCCCACTGCGCCAGGAGGAGATCGAGAGTGGGGAACGAGCAGACTACCTGCCAGAATTTACGCGTGCCGTGGGAGGAGAGGTGACGTTGGACAAAAGACGTCATACAACACGAGCTCAGATTTTTTGAGGATCCAAAGCTACGCGTACACAAAACTGCGCCGTACTGCTGGACACTGGGAGCCCATCTTCTTTCATCCAACGCAAGGTATGGCAACATATGTTGAGATGCGGGGCAGCTTCTAGAAATGGGTTAACAGAAATACCAGAAAGAAAATGGGGAGGATTTCACGGTATACCTTTAACCACAAACAGCAGAGTACGATTGAACATTCAGATGGGAGGAGAAAAGGGGATATCCTCAGAGAATGGGAGAGCACAGACAGTTTGCTTGGTGGTATATGCACACGTAGTACCAGATGAGGCGATGACTCATGCAGTACTTTTAGGACGGGATGGTTGGGCGGAATTTCCAACCAGAAAATACGTTGACATAAACGACAAAGAAACAAGGGTGACGTTTACAGTACGGGAGGGTGGGACCGTTGACAACACGCAAAGGTATTCTGATTGGGTCAACAGCACAGTAGGATTAGTAGAAACTAGCACAAAGGGAGTGGTGGTTGCACGTTTTTCGGGAAAACGATGTACACTTCCGAACGGGATGGCATGGGTTAAAGTCGATATCACTAATACAGACGGTACGGCGGCGTCCGAAGGTATGTATTATATACGATTTAACATAGGCTGGTTGCCCAGGGAAGCTATAGTAGAGGCCGGTACCTCTGAAATCCCGCTACGATACACGGGACATCAACCACACGTAATGATGCCAGACATGAAATTGGGAGTAGGGGGTGCACCTTTAGTCAAGAGTGATTTGACAAAAGCACAGCTACTGCCCACCCTGTCTGGAGAGATTAATGCAGTAGAAGCTGCAGAAACGAAACAACCTCGCGAAATCCCGCAAAAAGTTTTGGGTAGTTTAGATGACGATCAGCGTGCAGCTTTTGTAAAATTGTGGCAAAGGGTACCACCACACATCTACACGAAATAAATTTCGATTTCGAAAAGGAGTTGTGGAAAGTCGCAGATATTGACGCTCTGGCAGAATTGCTGTGCAGTCATGAACATCGCTTTTCGCACCACAGCACTGATCTAGGACATGTCACAGTAGACCCGTTCCGCACTATACTGAAAAGCGATGCGAGACCAGTCAAACAGAGACCATACCGTCACTCTCCAGTACTGGCAGCAAAAGTCCAAACAGAGATCGATAAATTGGTGTTAGCGGGAATATTGCGCAGATCATATTCCAATTGGTCGAGCCCCTTGGTGGTGATCGCGAAATCGGACGGCAGAATAAGGATCACATGTAACTACAAGAGGGTAAATCTCAGTCTGTCATACCAGTTTTGCCGTTGCCAACGGTTGACGACTTGTTAGCTGACTTAGGAGGAGCTCATGTTTTTAGTACGATGGATTTGGTGGGCGCATTTTTCCAGGGTTCAATACATGAAGACTCTATTCCCTTGACAGCAGTATGCACGCAATCAGGAAATTGGGAATGGACGGTCATGCCGATGGGCCTAGCATCGAGCCCAGGGTGGTTCCAGTCAATCATGCTCCGCGTATGCGAGGGGTTGGAGCGAGTGCGGTTATTTATTGACGATATAGTCTGTTTCTCGAAAAACGGAGAAGAGCATGTCAAAGATCTACGGAATTTCTTTGAACGACTCACCATCTTCAATTTGAAACTAGCACCAAAGAAAGCACACCTAGGGGTAAAGGTAGTGACATTTTTGGGCCACAGAATAACGGCTGAGGGGATCGCACCGGATCCTGGAAAAGTAGAAGCATTATTGAAGATGCCGATGCCCACAAATGTTAGCCAGCTGCGCTCACTCATGGGAGGGGTAGGGTATTACAGGAAGTTTCTACCTAAAATGGCCGCGGTCACAAAGACACTTCTGAACTCATTGCTGAAGAAGGGGGTAAAGTTTGAATTCACTCTGGAACATACGCAAATAGTGCAGGACCTTTTTATCGCAACTAGCGAGTCCCAAGGTACTGGCGTTTCCCGATTTTGCAGCAGCAATTTCCGGTGACCGGCCGTTTCAGTTGATTACAGACGCGTCTGCGGATGGGCTAGGTGCAGTGATAGAGCAAGACCAGAGCGACGGTACGACTCGCCCGATTAGTTTTTTGAGCAGATCGACGCTCCCAAACGAGAAAAACTGGAGCACCACCGAGCTTGAATGTGCAGCTATCGTTTGGGCAGTCAAGAAAAATCGACAGTTGTTTTACGGTATACCATTCATAGTGATAAGCGATCATCAGCCGCTTAAAAACCTCGAGAGCTTGGCCACGAAAGTTAACCGCGTACAGAGATGGTTTGATTTTCTAAGCGCGTACAGCTATAAACTGGTATATAGACCGGGAAAAATGAATGGAAACGCAGACCTTATGTCCCGATTGCCATTGCCTGCAACAGAGGAAGCAACCTGTGATAACTTACGTCTGACTGACCCTACGGATGTGGACGTTTACTTTATAGGTGCCAGTGGAATACAGCCGAGTTTGGGAAGGAGGGGCATCAGCCTGGGTGGGCTGGAGTGTCGAACCGAGGGATGGAGGGGCATCAGCCTGGGTGGGCTGGAGTGTCAAACCGAAAGAGGAAGGGGCATCAGCTTGGGTGGGCTGGAGTGTCAAACAACTGGAGGGGGGGGCATCAGCTTGGGTGGGCTGGAGTGTCGTACCGACAACAGTTTTGAGGTGGGAGATAATGAGACAGAGATTGAGCACAAAATTGCGCCGCGAACAACGGATGAGCAAGCTCAGCTATCCTGGCAGTTGATGCAGCGAGACAGAAAACGAGAATCGTACCAGCCGAGACAAAATGGAAGTCCGCGAGAGTATGTTATACGTGATGACAGCCCGTTATGTGAACCTGACGAGAGTAAGGTATTCAGCGGTCAGCTAGAACCCGGTATAGTGTTACATGCATGTCCGATGATCAAGGAGGGGAGGGAATTGTTGGGCCCAGGTTCGAAACAGGATGTGGCAGTAGTAGACATAGACATGGGAGGTAGCAACGATGGTGCAGCAGCAGGCACAGGACAGGAAAATAATGCAGCAGAACCATCGGAACTTGCAGATGAGGAACTAGACAGCGAAGCAGCGTGCGCTTTCGGGGAAAAGTTGTGTCAGAAAACCGCGAAAGACTGGGCGGTTGCCCAACAAAAGGATGATACTGCTAAGACAGTAATGACGTGCATAGAAAATGAAACGCCAAGCAGTGATATACCCGAGGAAGGGTTAGGTCCGGGGATAGATGTAGTAGAGTTGAAACGGTTAGTATCGCAAGGGGAATTGATGGAGCTTCCGACTTCTGAAAAGTTACTGGTCCGACGCCCCTTCGCGTGCCCCTGATGATCGCCCTAACCGAAACCCAGGACAGTATGAGAGGCTGCTGGGAGATGAGCCGGTGAGGACCTATGTACCGCTGCTGCTTAGACCGTGGGTGATGGACTGTGCGCACAAGGAGGCAGTACACTTGGGAGAGAAGGTGACGCTTGGGTTACTACAGCGATTTTATTGGTGGATCGGAATGGCGGAGAGCGTAAAGTGGTGGATAAGAAGATGCTACACATGCCAAGCCAGGAAGAGCACCAGGCAAACTGTACGTTGGCCTCTGATATCATTGCCATTACCCAGTAAACCAGGACAGATGGTATCGTTTGATCTACTAGAGCCCCTACCGGTAACGGCGAAGGGAAACGAGTACGTCTTTCTGGTAGTAGATTTATTCAGCAGACACGCCGAGGCGTACGCCATATCAAAGGGAGAAAAGAACACGGAAGGTTGTGCGGCCAGGTTGGTTCACGATTACATTCCAAGGTGGGGATGCCCGCATACTTTTTTGTCAGATCGTGGTGCGGAATTTGTGTCAGTAGTGTGCAGGGCGGTATTCAAGATGCTAGTCTCAATCAAAAAGTATACGAGTTCCTATCACCCCCAGACGAACGGGATGGTAGAAAGGCTCAACCATACTTTGTGTCAGATGCTGTCTTATCTAATAGCCGATGATCAAAAGAATTGGGACGAGATGTTATTGCACGCAATAGCAGCACACAATAATAACGTGAGCAGAGGAACAGGATTGGCACCTAATGAAGTACACATAGGTCGGTACCCGAGGTTGCCGATGACTATATTAGAAGGTAGTGGCGTGAAAGGACACCAGAGCGCTAAAAGAGATCAGCTGGATTATCTGGAGTTGATGAGAGACAGGCAAGTGCGAGCGTATAGATTAATCCGAGAGGAAGACCGGTTAATAAAAGCGAAGCACGAAGCTAACAACGAGAAAATTGATGCAGCAATGAACAATCGAACGAAATTTGAACTCGGAGATTGGGCGTGGGTTTACGATGATCACAGCACTATAACGGGTGGTGGAAAACACGTGCACAAACCAGCTGAGGGCAGCTCAGCCAGAAAATCGTGTGCACTAATAAGTCAACTGGCACACTGTTGGACGGGGCCTTATAAGGTGTTATGTGTGGGGCCAGAGAAGATGAATGATGGCAGGGAGGTTGGACCCAAACTAGTACTGTTAGAAATTCGGAAGGACGAGCCAGGCCGGGGGATAAATGCGAGAGTGTCAGTACACGGTGCAAGAAATGTTATAATCCTCACGAAGGGGCGACCCCGCCGAGATTTTTACCATGGTCCATGAGCAATTACGTGCTGAATAAATACTCGGAAATTTCACCCCCGTTCCATCTAACAAGGACGATGTGACTGCTGAACTAGATACCCACCGCGTAACGCCCCGCACGTTAACAAAACATCGACTGACGAGAGGGCTAGGTGGTAAAATAGCAGTGCAATGTTATACGTACTGGGTTGGACTGGAACGACCCACGTGGGAGCACGAGGAGGAATTGAAGCAATATGGTAATTGCGTAGTAAAATATTGGGCGGGCGAACCCGTCCAAGTCAAGGCGGAAAATGCAAAATATCGTCGATACAGAGTGGAGATAGCTAGACGAGCTATCGCACGTGAAAGGGAGGGAGAAAGACACGTGCCGACAGGATATTTTGTTTGCTGTGATACCAGAGAAAGGCCAAAATTGTATACACCTGAAATCATTGGGTCGTACATATATTTCAAAATGGCGCAAGCAGGTTGGCAGCTGGCGAGAGTGGTGGGGGTAGCGGAGGACGCAGAGAACAAGATGCTCCCGCATACCATAAAAATGTTGGATCTGGGAAAGCAATACAACGTGCGGCTATCTCAGGAGACGTTGACAACGGTGAGCGAGGAGCGAGGATCGTGGTGCTGGCATGTACACCAGAGGACTCGGAGTGTCAAGAACTATGCTCCATCAATGTAATAGATATGACGCGAGGAGTACAATGTAATAGGCCAGGGGGGGACGGCAACGTCAGCGCGGAACGTACAGCCAGATGGTTGCAGTAGAACAAGGGGGGGAGGGCAACTTCAGTACGGAACGTACAGCCAGGTGGTTGCGGTATAAAAAGTAAGGGATGGCAACTTAGTACGGGAAGTACAGCCGGGAGGAGGTGGTAGAGTAAAAGTACTTGGAGGAGTATACAGTTGAAACCAGAGTACAACAATTAGGGTACGTACAAAATAGGTTTATATTTTGTGATACGAGAATTGTAGTCGTAGGTTTTAATTTTTTTTCAGGGTCTGACACTGCTGTTGACTTTGTATGATTTTTTTTCTCGGGTCTGACTAATACTATTGACTTGGTATTTTTTTTTTCATGCGAGCAATATCACTTATTGATGTTGTTCCACTGCACGCCCTCTATGTTGGCGACAGTGGACCAGGATGGGCTATTGAGGTGATATTGGGTTTCAGTAGTATTCGGAGGCGGTACATAGCCGGGGATGTACCAAAGAAAGGTCAGCCTCTCATGCCAGGATATACCTGACATGGAGACTGACTCTGGCCTGCTGTGGTAAGAGAACTAACTGACGTACGTATGAGTGAGTACTATGAGTAAGACTGCTGTTGGACTGACTATTCTGTGATAGCAAATACTGTTGCTGTAGAAAATAGTACTAGTAGCAGTAGGACAGATTACTTGGAGACTAGTCGAGTACGTAACCAATAGCAGAGAGTGTTTCCCGAGAGAGTGACAGTCTAGAGAGGATGTCGGTAATCAGGTTGTCGATCATTGGCCGGTAGCAGATACAGAGACGAGTAATATAGATCAGAGTATGAGCAAGGTAATGACTCTTGTAGATGAATACCTTGAAGCAGTTAGGTAGAACTACCGACAGGAAGGACCATCTGTGGTTGCCCCTTCCTGTTCAGTCCACTTCTTGCCTCTCATCGCGCTGAGTTTAATACACGAAAACTTCTTCTTCTTTCTCCTTGACCTGGACCACTGCGTCTCTGCCTGTGTTCGAACTATAATCTAAACTCTGGAAGCTACCCTTCCAGTCTAAGAGTGTGACAGTTTCAATAACTGTTATCCTTTCAGAAGGAGCTGGGTTTTCGACTATATGCGTAGGCGTGTTGTTACCGGGGACATGGTATCCACATCACCCCCCAGTTTTGGTGGTGTTAGAGCTCGCACTCCACCAAAACTCGAAAGTAATGGAAAACAGGGACAAAAAGGTTTACAACACGTCTATTAATAGTTAACATCGTAACTTTAAAGGCGATTCGCTCAATCAACGCCTTGAGTTACCTCACTCAATTTTATGGCAAGACAAGACAAAAATTGCCGGACCGTACAACAGTGACACATGCGCTGTTGTAGACAGAACAGTGACAGCAGAGGACAAGTTGACAGACTGCTGTCGTACCGTGGACATCTGGACGGCCAATATTAAAATATTGGGACAGTCCATTCAGGATCAGACAATAAATAGTGACCTCTAAAGGCACGATCCGTGACTACGACTATAATAGACGACATCCTAAATGGCAACTTCGGTTCAGATCTATACGCTGAGGAAAATAAGACAACAATTCTTGGAAGCACTAAACAAGCTTTCCACAAGGGCACTGTGGTTGGTGACAAACGACATTTTGCGAAGGACACAGGACATGTAGGCACACACTCTTACACATGCTTGGTCGACGGTAATTAAAATATTGCTGATCACCCCATAAAACTGGGTTGACAAGTGATCGCAGCAACAAATCTACTGTGCAAGTCAGGCTTGCATCGTCGAACCTGGACACCAAGCACCAGTCAACTAAAAGACTAGAACAGCGCTCACCACTAGGGGTGAGGACATCAAACAAGAGTGCACGGTACAAACACTCAACAAAACAAGCCATGGGGTGACAACACCTCTTAAGACAGAAAAATCGGACCTACTCCTATAGGAAAGCAGTCCAAGACAAATAATTTGATGGAAACGGTAGCACCGGGCATACATCATCAGTGGTTGCTAAGTCTGATGTGACAAAATAAAGCGCTAAAACAAGACAAGACAAGCCCATTGAAATGTTCTACGTGACAGACGCGGTAACAAGACTAGATTTCCGCGGAAGAGGGTTAAATGCTGAGGGGTCCGTCGACAACACAACAGCGCGATAGGACGCAATCATTTCTCTGCACTGGGGAAGGGCGTTGACATGCCTCCAAACGCCCATCTGAGTTGGATATCCTTCCAGTTTTAAATGGTATTGAAAGTTCGTCAGAGATGCTGCGCCTACTCCTCTTTTATGTCCATCAATACTCTCTACCGTGAACGCACCGATCGTTACTTTTGAAAAGGAGCCTTCTAGATCGGGCACGGGGAGTTTGGTCCCTAGAAAAATATCATCGAGCGCATCGAGGTCGGGGACATGGGACGACAGGGGGACAAAGTATTTTTTCATTCGGCCGAGATGAACAGTAATCTCGGCTGGGTTCCCGTCTTTCGTGACGCGATATATGACAGGTGACAATTGCGCTCGGACAGAGTACGGTCCACGCCATGGGCTGATAAGTTTGGGGTTGGGACCATCAGCTACATTGTACGGGCGGTGGATCAGTACTTGTTCACCAGGTTTGAACCTGGGAAATGACAGTGTCTCATTAGCGACCGCTTGCTTATCCGCTCGCTCTTTAAGATTTCGGCGGGCCAGCTCGTATGCAAATTGCAAATTTTCGACAGTTTGTTTGGAATAGTCGAGCTGTGATTGCGGCGCTGAGGTGGAGGGCGTACCTAGAATGAGATCGACAGGCAGTACAGCTGCGCGTCCAAACATCAGGAAATGAGGTGTTTCCTGGAGCGTTGACGAATAGGCCGTGTTATGAGCTAGCTGGACAAACGGCAACAGCTCTGCCCAGTTATCGAATGACATATTGCTATACATAGCAAACATACCGTGGACAGTGCTGTGGACACGCTCTAAGACGGAGTTGCCCTGGGGGCGGAAGGCAGCTGTACGCGTTTTCTTATATCCAAATACTGACTGCAATTCTAGGACCAGCCGGTTTTGAAATTCCGTCCCCTGATCAGAATGCAGCGTTTCTGGAGGGCCAAACACCGAGAACACACGTTCGATTAAATGACGGGCGATCGTGCGAGCTGCCTTGTCTTTGATGGGGATTAAGATGACAAATCGAGTGAGATGGTCGATGACCGACAAAATAAAACGATTCCCTTCTGATAGGCTTTTATACTCGACAAGATCAACAGCGACGCATTGAAATGCGCGCATGACAGGGCGGTGTCCCACTGGCAACTTGGGCGGGCGGTGGGATGACTTCCGGTGTTGGCATGACAGACAAGTTTTGACATGAGTACGGACATCCGTGGGCATGGTCGGCCACCAAAATCTATCTCGGATAGTATCGAATGTTCCTTTGAAAGCTAAGTGACCCCTTGATGCGGGTAGGTCGTGACACGAATTTATGACAAGTTTCCGGAGGGATGTAGGCACTACCAGCTGATCACGGAAAGTGCTACGCTTCCGTAAGTGACCCGGAAGATATGACCGAAATAATAATCCTTCGTTCAAGAAGAAGTGGCTCATCGTGTCCTCAGATTCTTTCGCAGGCAATGGGGCTAATGCTGATGCACGGAGATAATCAAAGTACTGACAAAATTCCGCTCTCTGTAGATCGGCGAGTTTTGCTGGATCTACGGTAGGGAAGACAGACACGGCGCTCATGAATAACTCACGATCGCTTTCGACAGGTGCTACGTCGTGCAAATTAGTAGCGGACAGTTCGTATTCGCGGGGCCCAGGTGGGTAGTAAGGACCATCTATTGGTACGTTCCGACAAATCGCGGCCAAACTGGGCTCTGATGGTATGGGTTCCCCGTTAACTTCACTAAAAGCACGAGACAGCATATCAGGCACGACATTTAGTTTGCCTGGGACATGTTTGACAGTAAAATCGTAGTTTTGAAGTGCGATTGCCCAACGGGTAAGCATGTTAGAGGTGTCCTGCATTTTGTACAGGTACGTCAGTGCTTGGTGGTCAGTACAGCAAGTGAAATGCTTTCCCCATAGGTAGGGACGCCAGTGGGTGACAGCCCAGACCACAGCACAACACTCTTTCATGGTCGCACTATAATGACGTTGACTTTTAGTGAAGCGGTGACTATAATACGCGATGATATTCAAATCAGAGTCGGAGTTTCCGTCGAGTGATCGTTGAGCGAGAAAGGCTCCTACTCCGGCTTCTGATGCATCGGTATGGACAATGAACTCTTGACTGAAGTTCGGATATTTGAGGACCGGGGCAGACGTTAGGGCGCGCTTTGCACGTGCGAACGCTTCACTTTGCGCGGGCCCAAATGCCTTTTTGAACGCGGTCTTTTTGACATATTCCTTGCGAGTGAGTTCAACCAGCGGTACTGTGATTTCAGCGTAACCGCCAATGAAACGGCGGACATAATTGAGTGTACCTTGGAATGCACGATTTTCTTTGATACACGTAGGCTCAGGCAAGGCAAGAATGGCTTTGACGCGGTCGGCACCGATTGAGATGCTCTCTTCCGATATGGCATGACCGAGGTACTCGATTTCTTTCTGACCAAATTGGAGTTTACTCGGTTTTAAGGTTAGGCCTGCCGCCTGTAACGCTGAGAACATTCGCTCGAGGGATTTTAGGTGGGATTCGAACGTGGAATTGATGCAAATGATATCATCCATATACGTAAGAATACCCGATTCCGGACCAAGGTGACCGAAAGTGACAGATATCATGTGTTGAAACAACCACGGTGCATTACTCACGGCGGAAGGCATACGTTTAAAACAGTACTTGCCGGTCGGGGTGACGAATGCTGTCCGGTCGATGTGCTCTTCCGCAACGGGCAGTTGCCAGAACGCGCTGAGGACATCGGCTGTAGAGATGAACTTGACCCCTTTGACTGCATCTAAGCACGAATCCATGTTCGGGAGGGGCCAGCTCTTTCGGACAATGTGACGATTGAGGGTATGACGATAATCAACACAGAAACGAGGGGTTCCGTTCTTTCTAGCGACCAACGTACACGGACTACCCCAGGGGCTCGGGCGCTCTTCGATTATGCCCCACTCTAACATATCATGGACGCACTTGTCGATGACACTGGCAGTGCGAGGGTTAGTGCGACACGGAGCCCGATCGACAGGACGAGTGTCAGGCGGTAATGGGAACGTTGCTTCGGTATTAGTGCAACAACCAAGCTCTGACATTGACAATGAAAAGATAGGACGGTACTATGCGCATAAATTGAGGACAGCGGCTTGTTGGTCGGTTGACAGTTTGGTATTTGTAAAAGCTGTGGACAGGGGACCTTCAAGCTCGGATTTTGCGTGAGCCAGTTGTTCCATGGATTCGGGTGTTTTTCGCTACAGCGTTAACGTGTAACTGGTCAGGCGTCACGACAGACACGGTGTATAGCTGACCAAGACATAACCCGATCGGAAGTGCAACCCCATCGGACGATGGGTTAGCAACTTGCACAGCTACTGAACCATCGGCAGCGTACCAGGTAGCTAAAGTGCGAGCGACAATAATTTTCTCAAACACTGTCGAGCTACCAGACTGCAGAAATTCAGGTTCGGGCATGATTCGCTGTTCGACAACAACAGTACGATCGCGCAAAGGGAGACAATCAGTAAAAGCCACGACAAGAGCCTCGTGTCTAGGTTTGAGGTCGACACGTTCGCGCAAAATGACATCAATTCCTTCTGCATCATGGTGGACAGCAGCGACGGGCATCGTATTGTCGCTAGGGGCAGGGTAGGGGGGCGGCGTGTGAGGCAGAATGGCTAATACGATGTATCGCTGGGATAGTAGTACCAGCGGATGGAAATGACAATGTTTGGTTTTCCCAATGGAGAACAGCTCCAAACGTAGACATGACATGATTATCTAGGAGCAATGAATCGGGACCAAGAGACGGTACAACTAGCGCGTCGACGTTATGAGTGATTGTACTCAATGTAAGTGACAATGTGACAAACCCCAAAATATTCAAAGGCGAACCATTCGCTGCCCGTAAAGCGACGGCGGCCGGGGGGACAGGTTGAATATTTATTTCACGCAGAGCTGGATTGGACATCAACCACGCGTGGGGAAACGACAGATACATCAATAGCAGTATCGAGTGTTATTGCGGACACTGGACAGTCGTCTACAGAGCCAGAAATCTGCACTCTGCGAGACGAAAAAAAAAGACAAAGAGAAAGGATGGGATCTGTGCGCCACCATTGAGCTGTGCCACACGGTAGTCTTTAATTTTTTTTTGCTGGGTGAACCGAGGTACTCGAAGATCGACACTCGGACGCATACTCGGACACGGGGAAATCGATAGCAAACGTCACGCGTTTACGCGGACGTCGTGAGGATGATACCCCACTGCTAAGACTCGAGACAGAGACACCCCCCCCAGAAAAAGAACTACACTTAACTCCCCGGTTGACTCTTCTTTGCTAACAACACTCTGTACAGGGGACTCAGCACCCACGGCTACTGCGGAGAGTTTCCTCGTCGCGCCAACCTTGTCTACCGCTTTAGGAGCAAGGCGAGTCCCAACTGTTGGTAGCGCTCCACCAGCTAGTGGTCTTGGGGGCTGCCGTGTTGTCCGGGGTCTCACGGTAGGGGAGTGGGGTGGGGTACTGGGACTGCTGGTATTCCGACATCACTCTGAACGTAGGTGACAAGTGACAAGTTGGTTTATCAACTGCCGTCGACGCCAATAAGAGTTCCTGACTCAATAAGAGTTCCGGCTACGTTACCGCCGGTGGGTCGTGATCCCACGTCTCTCTGTGGACACAGAGTGTTCTGTCTGTTGAACTACGACGGCTGAGTGATCACGTGACAAAGGGCTCAGACGAGGGTCTGATGACAGGACAGGAGGGAGAGAACTCTGAGAGAAGGGAGGAGGAGGGCGAAGAGGAAGCGTCACTCCTCCTGCCCTCCGGTCCCGGGACAACGGGACGACGGGACATATATGGGCGACCCGGCGGGGTTTCTAGAATCCCGGCGAGACGTTGCATCAGGCAGCGGGGCCATCCCAACGGATCCGTTGAGCAGATGTGGACCGGTGGCTTCCCGGCGATGTATGGTTCATGACAGTCTCCTGACATAACCGAGCGAACGCTCCCAGAAATGGAATCTGGAAGGAGCTGGGTTTTCGACTATATGCGTAGGCGTGTTGTTACCGGGGACATGGTATCCACATATATATGTATTATTAATATGATATTATTTTAATAGACTGTTGTTGTGTGATTCTCGGGTACTCTGTTTTCTTCATTTCGTCTCCCCGAGTTCAGCAAATGTACGTACCAGGTATATTACGGGGGTCTATAGTTAACAGGACCTATGGAATACATAAAAAAACCTATATATTTAGGTATTTTTACTAACAATATTTGGTCCTGTTAACCATGGACCCCCGTAATAGTATGTATGTGTGTATACCCATGAAGAGTACTATTAATACATACAGCAGGAGTACACGGTCTTCTTCCTCAATGTTTCAACCCTTTCAAGTCTCTGTCTTACAACCTTGATCCGTCGAGCACGCGGTCCTTTCTTTGATGCCTGCGTGTTGCTTGGGAGAGTAATACACGTTATTTTATTGGAGTGTAGAGCAAGCTCTTCTCCTCCCTCCCCACTACTATGCTGTCGAGCATGCATGCGGTCCTTTCTTTGGTGCCTGCGTGTTGCTTTGGGAGAGTGATACATATTATTTTATTAGAGTGTATGGTGTGTATTCTGTGTTTCTCGGCTGTTTGTGTTCTTGATTCCGTCTCCCCGGAATCAGCAATTTTACGTATACCACCAAGTATGTATGTATACCCATGAATAGCACTACATACTGTGAAGCGGAGGCCGCTCTAGGGTAGTGGTAAGGGTCGTGGTAAGGGACGCAGGTGGTTCTGGCAGCTGGAAGCAGTGCTTCGCTTCTTCTGATTTAGATCTTCTTATTGATGGCGAGAGCTGAGGAGGTGCTCTGGTAGAGAAGTGAGAGGTAGGGGGGCGGGACTCGACGCCCAGATATACTCGTCCCACCCCACGCCACAAGCTCTCCTAAATTCCTCTTATCTGATGTACGTCTACAGAACTTTCCTATGGCTACCGATCCTTCCTCTGCTAATATAAGAACTTCTCACTTCGTGGTCCTATCTGCGTTAAGGAACATTACTCTCGTCTAGGGGGTTATCCACCCTAGCGAACATTCCTAAAAGAACGTTACTCTCGACTAACGGAATATCCGCCGGGTTAATCCATTCTTTGGATTATTCTCGTATTCGTGAGACTACAAGACTGCAACGTATTATCTATATCTATAGCCCGTGAATACTCCACCCATATCACATTAGCCCACCCTGAATAGTCGTACATGCAGACCACAATATGGTCGGAGGGTGATGACAAAGTTCATCCCAAACGGCCAGGAAAAAGGTGGTCGAAGATGCGGCTATTCGAAACAAAAGAAATGAGGCTATAGATCCCCCCACACCTCGTAATAAGACCCAAATACTACGACGAGGGGGTGTTCGCTGAGAACAACCACTGAAAGGGAGACTAAAGGAGAGAGAGAGAGAGAGAACTCAAAGCAGAGGCGAAAGGAGAAATCACCCAAAATGAAAACAAGAAAGACGAACGCAAAAGGAGACAGAAACCGAAGCGAAGGCTGAAGAAGAAAACGAAGACCGAAGTGAAGGAAAAAGAAGGACGTACGAGGGTATTTCTGGAGCCATTGTCTGGGGCCCAAGGAGGTACGAAAGGGTTGTTCGCTGAACCGGGTTGGCGAACGAGGAAACTCTAAGAAGTAGACAGACAGTGATCACAATTCAAAAACATATGCATATCCGCTAGGCGCCATGCTTTGTCTTGTGGCGAAGGTCCTAACAAGGTAGACATCACGCGAGACAGAAGAGACACAGCTAGAGTGCTATGAGGGCTGCGTGCACTAGGGACTACTAAAACCGAGGGACGAAACGAAAAACGAACAACGCGTCGTCTCGGAGACCTGTTCGTGGTGTGAACAATACCAGCAAACGTAGCAAGGTAGGCAACTCAACAAAAACAAACTCAAAGACGGTGGCGGCAAGAAAATAAGCAAGAAAATCGGCCTAATGCGTGCAGTTCGAAGTTGAAGATAGCGCGGGGCCCAAACACTAGCGTGTGCAACTCGGTCAACCGGGGCGACATCAAACGTGGTGTCGTTTGCCAGAGGACAGAGGGGTGTGCGGAATACCGGACAAGAAGGAAAGAGGAAGAAAAGGGAAAGAGAAAACGAAATACCGTCGGGACCAGAAAACAGACAAAAAGCTGGACACAGGTCAGGAGAAATCGATCATGTCCGAACCGCCTATGTATGGTCGATAACTCAGCGGCCTTCCGGGGCGGCAATGCTATCGGGACCCTACTTGTCAAACATGGAAGAAGCACGGGTGAGATGGAAGCGCGATATAGTCTTAGCTCGAGGACCGTCTGAAACACGGGTCGGCGGAAGTCGACTAAGGTCAGAGTACAGCTCAGACTACAACACGATTTTACCTCGGCGTGATATCGCCGATAATTGGCTGTAGGCTAGTGGAGTACAAACACAAATGCAAATGGAGGTATCGCTACGAGTCAGTGGCCTGAACGTAAAGAGGTTACACGGAGCCGGAGGCGATAAGAAGAAAAACAAACGGGGGGGGGGGGGGGGGGGGGGGGGGGGGGGGGGGGGGGGGGGGACGATGATGATACTCCCAAATACACCCAAAAAAGAAACATACTCGGCCTCGGATCGGTAGCCAACACGGGGTCGGTCAAGCGATACCGGTGGCGGTAGATGGAAACAAACACTCCCAAGAAGATGACTGCTGATGACTATTAAAGACTAATCCTGAAGAACTACTCTTAAGATATTGCAGACTAACCAGAACCAAATACCCAGAACTAACAAAAGACTAAACCATGGCTCACCAGGGGGGGGGAGTGGAAACGGTGGAGGTTCCGCGGGACACATCAGAGTTCCGCAGCACCCCACGTGCTAGGCTCCCATTCCCATGGCGTTGAAGACACCACGATCCGTATACGGCGTTCCGTGCTGTAGTGTAGCGGGCGGGTTGGAGGTCGATCTTGATCGGGCCGGGGTCGTCCAGGAACCGGACGATGTAGGAGCTTCCCGGTGAAGGCTCCAGCGGAGCTCCCGAAGAGGCGTCAGGGGGTGAGCTGTGAGCGACCTTGACCCGCCACCAAAGGCCGTCGCGCGCCTTGTACCATATGTGTGCTCCGGAGGGTAGGATGGTGGTGCTGAAGTTGTGGAGCCAAAGGCTGCGGGAGACCAAGGCGTAGCCTGGGGCGAGGAAGATTTGTCCTTGAGATCGGGCCAGTTCGCGGTGAGCGGCGCCGATGCGCATCTGGCGGTATAGGCGGTTCGTCTGGCGGTGCTGGGTTGGTGATCGTGACCAGTACAGTAGGATGTGGCCCCGGAAGTGTTGAAGGTCCAGCTCGCGTTCCCAAGAAGGGCTGAGATTTCCAGTCCAGTGAGTCTCGTACAGAACGGTCATGACCCCGCCGCGGCCGCTTACGAGTTGATGGCCAGTGATCTGCTCGACCTCCAGGCGTTCCGGTGGAGGAGTGACGTCGTCGACGGTGACGTGGAAAGGTGGGGACTTGGCGGCAGAAGCTGTGAGCACGTATGTAGTAAGGTCTGCGGGCAGATGCTTGGGGATGTCGCTGGTGTCGTCGGGGTTCCGGCAAGGTTTGCATCGTTGGACGGAGACCCGTGGTTTGGAGTCCCGTCCCGGGAGGTCGGATGGAAGGTCGAGGAAAAGTAGCTTGTCGTGAAGGGGGCGATTGTCGGGGGTGTTTGAGGCCGGCGTCGGCCCTACGGCGAGGACCTTGAAGGGGCCATTCCAGTTCAGGGAAAGATTCGTCTTGAGGACGGTTGCGTCGGTCCCCTTTTTGACGCCTTGGCGGATGGTTGAGGCGGAGTTGTAGACCCAAACCCAGCCGCCTACGGTGAAGGAGGGGGATGCTAGGAGGGCGGCCATGATGGGCGCGTTGCGGCGCTGAAGACGCGAGACGGTGAGTCGGTGTAGTTCGCGGACGAGGGAATAGGCGCGTCGTTGTCGGTCGGTGGCGAGGTTGATGTGAACCAGGTGATCGCGGTCCAAGCTTTGGTGACCGCCGATGTTGTCGGGTTCGAAGACCGAGAGCGGGAGGCGAGGAAGGCGGCCCATGTGGATTTCGTTAGGTGCAAGCCCTGTGGCGGCGTTCACGGAATTGTTGTGGGCCGACGACACGTGTGGGAGCAGCACGTCCCAGTCGGTCTGCTGTTCGTTGCCAACCATAGAGAGCATTTGGGCCAGCACATAGTTGACGCGCTCGACGCCGCCGTTGGTGCAGGGGTGGTAGGAGCTGGTGTTGACCTTGTGGATGCCAAGGCGTTCGTAGACGATGTTCGCGAGCTTGGAGGTAAAGTGTAGTCCGTTGTCGGAGAGAAGTGTAACCAGGCACCCCCAGAGAGGGATGTACTCGTTCAGGAAGATGTCGGCAGTGCCGGCGGCCGTGAACTGCGCCGCTGAAACGGCATGCATATCGGCGCGGCGCTGAAGCGGTCTGTGAAGAGGAGGATGTGGACGTTCCCGCGCGGCGTGAGCGGCAGGGGCCCGAAGTAGTCGACGCTGACGGTGATGCCAGGCCCGTTGGGCAAAGGAAGAGAAAGGATGGGCCAACGAATGGTGTGCCGGGAGGTCTTCCGCGCCTGGCATTGAAGGCAACGGCGGATCCACCAGCGGACGGAAGCGTCCATGCCAATCCACCAAAAGAAACGTGCCAACATGCGGACCGTTCGGGTGACTCCCAGGTGTAGAGAGGTGGTGGCGTGGCATGTGTTCAGCACCCAAGGGCGCATTAACATTGGCACGTAGACGCGTGGGGTAGAGGGGGCGGGTGGTGGTAGGCTGTTCCCGGATGAGGTTGTGGGTGATCGTTGGACCAGGAGGGTGGTTTCGTCGTCGGTACGGTGTAGCTTGCTTTTGGAGGCAAGAGTGAGGACGTCAGAAAGTTGTGGACGCCGGGCCGGGGGGATGAAGTCCAGGAGGTCGTGCGGCGTGGGGGTGGGGGAGTCCAACGACAGGAAGCGGATGGTGGCGCAGCACAGGGGCTCCGCGCGTTGTTCTCGCGCCCAGTCTTTGTAGGTGTAGTGCTCGACGCAGGCGAGGAGGTAGGGGTCGTCATCGGGTTCGACGACGGGTTCCGAAAGGGGCACTGACGGTGGTGTTGGTGCCGGCGGAGAGGGCGTTGTTGAAGGGGTCGGTCTTTGCGTAGTGGGCGCCAATGGCTTGAGTGGCGGTCGGCGTCCAAACTGGTAGTCGGCTGTAGGCCGAGGGGTTCCCGCGGCAGCGGCGACGCGATGGCGGGTCCGAGCAGATATCAGACCTGAAAGGGCTGGTGTCGTGGCGCTAATGGTGGGCGGCGGAGAGACGACGGACGGCATGGAAGCCGAGCCTGGAGGAGCTCCGGTGTTCACGGCGGCATTCTCGGTGTCGGCAAGCTGTCCGCTGGTGGAGTCGCTGGTCGCAATAGGCCCGATGAAGGTGTGGGTTGCGGGGGAAAGGGTGGGGTGCTCCATACGTGGTCCGAATAAGCGAAAGTCGCGGAAGTCGTCGTCGGTGAAGGGGAGCGGCGGGACGGTTGGGATGGGTCTGGAAGGGGGGGACACGAGCCCACCTAAGCCGATACCCGGGGTGGAAGGGTCGTTCGGCACGAAGCCGCAGGGGGGCGGATGAGGTAGATGCCGACGGTGTCGGGGCCAGTGAGTCGGTTGCGTCCGGTGCGGTCGACGTCGGTGGCTGGTTGGGGAAGCTGGGAGAGGAAGTCGGCGTTGCCGTTGGTCGTGCCCTTTCGGTACTCCAGCGTGTAGGTGTACGCTGAAAGGAACTCGAGCCAGCGCCGGGCGGACACGGGCGTTATGTTCTCCGACCTTGGCGATGTTCTCGAGCGCCTTGTGGTCCGAGTAGATCTGGAAGCGGGTGGACCATAAGTGTCCGTGGAGGCGTTTGATCGCCCACACGATGCTCCCGGCCTCGAGGTCGAGGGGTGTCCATGAACGTTCGGAGTCCAGGGTGGCACGGCTGATGAAGAGGATGGGGCGGACTGAGCCGTCGGCTTGCTCTTGCTCAAGGGTCGCTCCGAAGCCGTCGATGCTAGCTTCGCAGTAGAGGCGGAAGGGGCGGGAGTTGTCGGCGACGGCGTCCCAGTCGGGGTAGACGAGGATAGGCGGTTCGGAAAGTTCTTGGAGAATGGCGCGTACGGTGGTTTCCATGGCGGGGGTGAAGTCGAACGTCGCGCCTTGCTTGAGTAGAGCGTTGATGGGGCGCAGACGTCGAGAAAGGTTTGGCAGGAACTTGCCGTAGTAGTTGATGCCTCCAAGGAGTGAGCGCACTTGCTTCTTGTCGGTCGGCATGGGCATTCTGGTGAGGGCGGCGACCTTGTCGGAATTTGGGCTGTAGCCGCCAGCGGAAATGGTGTGTCCTCCCAGGAAATCGGCGGTGGTGGCGCCAATTTTGGCCTTGGCGGGGGAGAGTTTGAGGCGGTGCTTCCGGAGGCGTGCGAAGAGGGCTCTCATGTTGGCGACATGGTCGGTGGGGTCGGAGTCGAAGACGATGATGTCGTCGAGGTACGCGGCGACGCGTTCCAGGCCCTTGATGACCTCGTTGATGACGTTCACGAACCAGCCCGGGGAGGCGCTGCTTCCTTGCGGCATAACAAGCCATTCGGACAGCCGGTTGGAAGTGCAACACGCCGTCAAAGGGATGGTGTCCTCGCCGATGGTGGTTTGGTGGAACGAGGAGACCAGGTCGAAGAGAGAAAAGATGCTACCTTTGCCCAAGGGGTCGAGGACTTCGTCGACGCGGGGGATGGGGAGTTGCCCGAGGGAGCTGATGGGGTTGAGCTTATTGTAGTTGATCGTAATCCGGAAACCTCCATCCTTTTTGGGGATGGCCACCATAGGGCTGGAATATGGCGACGTAGAGTGTTGGATCAGACCGGCGGCCAGGTACTGGTCTAATACCGCGTCTGCCTTCTTGGCGGGGATGGGGATGATCCTGTAGGGGCGGGAAGTGACCGGTGCGCTGCCCGGGGGTACGGTGATCTTGAACGGCATCAGCGAGCACGAGCCGAAGTCGGTTTTTGAGGTGGAGAAAACATCCTGGAACTCGCAGAGGACGTCTCCCAGGTTGTTGATCACCGACGGGGTCCATCCAGAACCGTGCAGGTCGAAGTCGACGTCACGTAGGTGTAACGGCAGACGTTCCCAGAGGTCGAGGAAGCTTTCCCGTTGGTCGGCGTTGAGGCGTGCAAGGAGTTGTGGGCACGGGGCTTTTGGTGCGGTAGGAGGGTCGTCTGTCGATGGGCTCTGGTCGACCACGGGGATGTTGTCGTGGAGGGCATGTACATCCGGAATCGGAGGGGGATGGGGAGGGGCCAAGGAAGGGTGTCCAAGGGTGGAAAGTGGTACCTGTACCAGTGGGGAGAGCAGGAGGTCCCGAGGAGGTCGCCCGGCTCGAGATCGGTAGATCCAGATAGTGGGACCGTTTGGTATCCGTCGGAGACGAAAATGGCCGTGTCGGAAAGGGGGTTCTCGCGGGGGAGCATGTTCACCATGTAGTTCCCGGTAAATGCTGGAGCGCCTGACTGATGCGCCAGGTTGACCTTGACGAGTTTGGGGGTGGAGGAAAGCGAAATAGCTTTGTTGCCGGCGAATCGGAGGTGGTAGACGTCGTCAGTGGAACGGTCGTCGGGAATAAATGATGAGGCTCCGTTGGGGTCATGGTGGTGTCAAGGAGAGCTCACCGCGGGTTCGCCGGGGAGGTTGGGGGGGGGGGTGGGCTGTTGCTGGAGCGTGGTATACGAGCGTTGCTCGAAGTGCAGTCAGCTGTCTCGTCCCAGAAGGATGGGGCGCTGCATGGTTCCTGCAGGAACTACGCAGGCCCATACTGCCAGGGCAGCGGTGGGGGACTGGAGGCGCATAAACTGGATGCTTAAGCGGATGGAGACGGAGGTGGAGAGGGGAGCTGAAGTGCCAAAACCTCCCCATGAACGGGGGGAACTGTGCCGTTCCCACGCATCGGTGGCCGCCTGGGAAGCCTTCAGTTGTTCCACCGCGGTTGCGGTGATAAACGACTGGGGCGAGCCGGTATCGAGCAGTGCCACGAGTTCGCGGCGCGTAGGGGCGGTGGGGCCGCTGTACACGAGTACTTTCGTCGTGAACGACGCGTCGTCGACGGTAATGATGCCGCTTGTAAGGCATGGTCCGTGTTCCGGTATCGGCGGGCGGCGGGTAGGGAGGTGGCTGTGGGCTGCGGTGTTGATGGTGGACACTTGGGCAAAGTGGCTGCTAGGGTAGGCGTCGGGGGTAGACGGCGGCAGGAGTGGCCCAAGTGGAGAGGTAGGCGGTTGCCATGGAGGGGTCGGGCTTGTTTCGTGGATGCCGTCGGCTGTGGGGGAGACCCGGGTGGAGTCGGTGGGGGCGGGTGTTGGCTCCGGGTCGTGAAGATGGGGAGGAAATGGAGGCTGGGCGGAGCGATTGGCGCCGAGGCTTTCTCGAACGTCCATCAGTATCCTGCCCAGCAGATACCCATATCACAATACAGCAGTAATAAGTATTAATATTATTACGGAGGACCATAGTAAACAGGACCAAATATTGTTAGTAAAAATGGGTAAATATATAGATTTTTATGTATACCATACCTGGTAGGTCCTATTAACTATGAACCCCCGTAATAGTAGCTGTGGTCTTCTTCCTCTCACTACTGTTTCAACCCTTTCAAGCCTCTCTCTGTCTTATAACCTAGATCCAGGGTGGCCGCAGAGGAAGCTCTTCTCCTCCCTCCTCACAATAACATTGTCAAGCGTCATCACTCTCATGGCCATTGCTGTTAATAAATAACACTGTTACCATTCATTATATATATGTATTATTAAAAGTATTTTAATAGATTGTTGTGTGATTCTCGGGTACTCTGTTTTCTTCATTTCGTCTCACCGAGTTCAGCAAATGTACGTACCGGGTACGAGTATAGTATATATGTGTGTACACCCATGAAGGGTACTATTAATACATACAGCAGGAGTACACGGTCCTCTTCCTCTATGTTTCATCCCTTTCAAGCCTCTCTCTGTCTTATAACCTAGATCCGGGGTCGGTCATAGAGCAGGTTCTCCCCCCGCCTTCCCGCTGTTGTGAAGTTTGCACACCTCGGATAACGTAACACTTAACGTTTTATGTAAATGTTAGGCGTCAGCGAAAAAAAAAAACCCGTAACATTACGTTACTACGATAACTACTTTCTGGATTTTGTGATAACATGGTGTTAGTGTGTTAAGATATTGGCGGGCGATCGCGCAACATTTAGTTAGAGTGTCACCTTGATCTCGTACTGACCACAGAAGTATATGTTACGGTGTTACGGTGTGCAGCCCATAGCGAGTAACACTATGTTAGCGTGTTGGCGGAATTCCTGGTGGCTATCGTAACACTCGTTGAAGGGAAAACTTACATAATCACCTAAACGTTAACATTATGTTACCGTGTTAGCGGCATCAGCCCGTAGCGAGTAACTTTACGTTATAGCGTGCAGCGGGATTCTTCCTGCTACCGCTGTGGCACCCTTTCGACGGCCAACGTCCACGGCCTAATAAACGCGTACATAACACAATGTTAGTGTGTTGTTAGTGAAATTCCTAGGGGCTCCACAAAAAATGATGCGTTTTTTAGGGGGGATCCCTCCAAAATATCCCCTGTTTCGGGGTTTTAAAATATCGAGTTTTTTTTTTGCCGGGAAGCCATGCTATCCTCCCCCTCCCGAGGATACGTTGAAGGTATCCCCTACTGGGATATCGGCGAAATTGGATAACACGTCTACGCTATGTTACTCCCACACGCCCGCTTTACCACTAACACAGGTAAAACATGTTAGATCTCGGGAAGAGGGTATATTGGTTTTGTAGAGCGCTCAACTGGATTGTTGCTCGTTTCCTGAGAGTAACGTAGTAACATTGCGTTAGAACGACTTCGGCCCCAACGGTAACTCAGTAACATGGAGTTAAACCCGGATTGGGTTTTATGGTAACACGGTAACGGAATGGTACCATCATCAGATCTTCACTGACGGTAACACCGTAACACAATGTTACAGAGACTTTCACCGTAAGGCTAACATCCTAACATAATGTTACGTATGGGCCGGCTAAGACTGACGTATCGAGCATACGTTAAAAGTGTTACGTTATCCGACCCTAAGGCAATCAGATGGGGGGTCCGGATAACGTAGTGTTAGTAGTGCTGGCCATTGCGTTAGTGTGTTATCTGTAACACGATGATATGTGTTAGTAGTGCTGGCGAACATGGTAACGTTTTGTTAGGGTGTTACGTATAACATTCCTCCTAAGGGTAACATAATGTTAGTGTGTTACGTGTACGCTGCGTCGACAATAGCATTATGTTATCGTGTTATTGCTGGGGGCTATATATAGTAGTTAGGACCAAATTTTGTGAGTATAAATATGGAAATATAAGGGTGTTTGCGAGTACCGTAAGTCCTATTAACTATCGTCCCCCTTAATAGTAAATATATGGATAACGCTCTGGGCATGTTAGAGTGATAACGTACGTGTTTGGTCACAAGGACTGATCACAGCATAACATACTGTTACTGTATTAGAGCTGGACGAGACCGAGAAGCAACTTAACGTCAAGGCAAGTGCACGTTCGTGGGTTTCCAGTTAACACTGCGTTACCGCGCCACCATGATCGCTCCTCTAGTGCTAAGACTATGTTAGTACGTTACTACCACGTTCCTGTGTTAGGCCCCATAAAGTAGATAATAAGTGTTATCCGAGTGTTACGTTATCCGAGGTGTGGAAGTTTGATCACTCATCAAGTGCGTCAGGGATAATAATATAAGTGCAATAATTGGTATCGATGTCCATCAGCCGAGCCCCGGGTCACCAGGCGTCTGTCGCTCATCATTGTCGCTCATTATTCTTCCCTCTGACTATTGCTCACATTCCCGTCGGAGATTCGTCCAACATGTATGTGTTACGGGTCCTTGGCATCGAAAACTGCCATCAAATTTGGAGTGCGGGGCCTTGAGCGTCGACGGCGGCCATCACGCCGCCGGCGAAAGCCCCCTTGTATATTTACCTATTTTTACCAACAATATTTGGTCCTATTTACTACGGTCTCCCGGAATAGCCACCTTGAGGGGAGAGGTCAAAACGGTCCATGCTGCGGACCTCTAACAACCCGATATTTAGTCCGGTGGGATATTTAATGCTTGATTTTGAGAGGTATCGTTGCTTGCATTGGTGTTATGAGGTCTTCGACCGATACGTCTCACCCTGTCCGTGACATGCATACTCGTATCTACTTTTCGTGATTCGATGGGCGCACCTGTCTACTCTTCTCAGAAGTGGACAAACCTTGATAGTAGATCTTCCTGGGGTAGCTAATTAGGCACTCTGATTGGCTAGGGGTATGTTTTACGCGGCTTAATCAACTTTCGAGTCTTTCCCAGCCACAGCATCCCGAGTCATCCCGAGTCAACCTAAAAATAGAGTCTTCCCAAGCTCAGCATCCACGCCGGCCGAGCCAACCTAGAGTCTTGACAAGCACAGCATTCCAGCACTGACCACAGGCATTAGGGTTCGGGTTCGGGTTAGGGTTAGGGTTCGGGTCGGAGGGTCGGCTTCAGGCGTCCAACACAAAACCCCCATAAAGGTCTACTATCAAGGTCTGTTCACTTTTTTTTTTTTTTTTTATCCATCACTTTTACTTCCCAGCCCACTCGTAGGAGGTTTTACCCTCGACGATCTTCTGGACAAGCCGTGGTCACAGGTGTCGTCTCTCTCTCCCCCCGGTACATGCCTTTATTTTTTGTCGCGCATAGGGTTCAGCATTCCCACTGCTCGTCGATTTTCATCGAATGTAGCCAACTCACGCTTTCGCGCTTTCCGCTTATCAATTTTTTATGCAAGAAAAAGTCCCTATGAGCATGCACTCGGTGGGACTTGAACCCACGAAATTGATCTTGACAGGCACGCGGACCACCTACCAAGACACCGGGGACGCCTGGTATCAGTATACGGCTACCCTATATATACCCCCTACCTACACGGCGATATGATATTTCCATAGTACTTAGTCATGTTTTTTTTCGCCGAAACGTTCGATATATATCATATCGTATTACATAGCTAAATATAGGGGCTTTCAGCACGATGTGACTAAAAGGCGATATGATATTTGGTATATGATGTATACGTCCGCTATGAAGGGATATATCGGCCTATATAATAAGGTGGTATAAGATGATATATCGGCCTCTATGAGATGAAACTCGTACGTGATACAGCTATCCGATATGTGGCATAATATGACGATTTGCTGTCTTGACGAAATGTCTTGCATCTTTCGGGCGTACTTTTTGGGCGGAATATAGGTGCAGTATATACCTGTTACGTATGTACGAGTAAGAGTACGAAGTGTGATGCACACACAAGGGGACGTACCAGGGGTCTGTGCCCGCTGCTGCCTTCCTGTCGTGCGGGTTTAATCCGCGATGAGCGAGTCGCACGCGCCATCGCCTGCGGCCACAAGCGAGCCACACAGCTACAGCAGTCGCCTTCGACATCGTCAAGGGCCGCCACACATCTACATGCAATATATCCTCGCGGGGAAGGGGTTGCTGTATAATCATTCATGCATTTGGTGTGCCGGGTAGTACGTAGCGTGCACAGATCGCCAAGTACCGATCCAGTGATTTATCATCACAGTGTGGCACAGGCCCCAACGACGAGGAAGTACCGATGTGACACGGCGATGATGTACATATATACTGTAGATAGATACCTGGTAGGTGATAATAGACGAAAACACGATATATAGGGCAGATATGAAGTGATATATCACAATATACAAGGTACATGATATATAACATTATATATATGATATTGGACAATATATATATGATATATCACACGATATATGACATGGTATCATCATATACCCTGCATACATCACATCTCATAGCGATATATCGAAAAAAGCCCGTGATATGGACATGACTAAGAAATATCAACTTTTATGGCTTAGTCATGTTTTTTTGGGGGGTATATATAGATATCATATGCCCCCCCGATTTTTAGGTGATACCAGGCTCTTTACTGTCCACCCCTCACTCTTCTCGTATCACCTATTTACGGAGGACTAACCAGGTGTATCTTTTTGTTTTGTTGTATATCCTTCGAATTGTCATGTTATTATTATTCTCTCCGACGTCGGGGGGGGGGAGTCTCCTGGCGTGGTACGAGAGCCGCGGCACCGGCCGCTGACTCTCGTTGCCTTATCGTACTGCCAGTACCCAGGCGTTCCCCCCCCCCCCAGCCGACTGGCCGGGGCTCTAACAAACGCAGTCTCGGACGACCGAGACCCCCAATGGTAGAAAACCATTGACATACCCCGCTCTCCTGGTGAGAGCCCCGAATCGCTACCAGTTAATCGCAGACAATAGTACAAGTATAATACGGTGTGGCCAACACCCTGTGGCCGCTCCGTTCCACCCACCTTCAAAAGAAAAAAGGAGCGGGTGGGCGGGAGAAACCACAACAGTAGACCTAGCCTCTAGGCCTATCAATCGGCAGCGAGCAGTGCCGTGCTCTGCTTGTGCACCTATCACGAGAAGCTAGGCGGGGGCGCGGGACGAGTGTGGCCGTTCTTCTCTTCTCTCTGCCTCTGGGCAACTTCAGCTATTAGTTTCCGTCGGTAGAGCCCATGACTATAAATGATTAATTCCGTCGGTTGTGAACAAAACATGCATCTCTCGTGCACGTAGAGATACTCCGCTTTGTTGTATATCCTTCGAATTGTCATGTTATTATTATTCTCTCCGACGTCGGGGGGGGGGAGTCTCCTGGCGTGGTACGAGAGCCGCGGCACCGGCCGCTGACTCTCGTTGCCTTATCGTACTGCCAGTACCCAGGCGTTCCCCCCCCCCCCAGCCGACTGGCCGGGGCTCTAACAAACGCAGTCTCGGACGACCGAGACCCCCAATGGTAGAAAACCATTGACATACCCCCCATACCGCGGTCGCGTCGATACTACGGTGTTCGGCCCCAGACAGTACCCTGGCCTGGCTGCCTCTGCCTTATGTTATCCGTCTCTGCTAGTTTACGAGATACGATACCCGCGTCCTCTGGGTTATTGCGGGTGTACGTCTTGGAAGACTCTGGGGACTTCCATCTACCTTCTCTCTGAATCACCCTCTGCGGTACTTCCCCCCCCGCCGCTAGAGTAGTGGTTGCGCCGATACGCAATGAGTGGAGGCCGACTTCGCTGGGATCGTCTCCTGCTTCGGCTACCACTTCGCGGAGTGCCCCGAGGGCCTCCGTGTACCCCCACACTCTGACCTCATTACCGTACCGATACGACGACAGGGGGGCGCTTTCCGGCAACGTCGGATATCCCGACAACAACTCCACCATAAGAGCGACGGCACCGCCGCCTGCTCCTACCCCGGAACGCGCCCCGAAGGCGTCGTCCCGTGTGCGCACGATAACCGATCCTTGCTGAGCCTGGTCGCCTTTATGGCCTCGAAATAGAACCTCGATGCTAGTAGCCTGATGCCACTGCACCGAGTTCAACCGCCGTCCCCCCGCGAACAACGCTATGTCCCCCCTCGTCAAGCAATGCACGGGGTGTACTACCCCGGACGAGGAGGCGAATATTTCGTCAGACCTCGCCATGAAAAAATAGCCCAACGCTAGCGACAGCCAAAGCACTCGGCCGCCCGGGCCCCACGACAGGGCCAGGCCCTGTCCTTCCAACAACGTGACCCACGATATAGGGCGCCGAATTCTTTTCGGGGTACCGGCGACAACGTGCGACCGTGACACCCCTTTCAAAGCGCGTTTGACAAGCGGCGACGACGTGGGCAACTCCATCTGCACATTCACGCGGTGAAAGTGCAACACAGCTGATAATTTACTGGCTATAGTACCGGCTTGATTGCCCTCCGACGCGCACCACGCTACGAACTCAAGTAACGCCTGAATCTTATCCGAATTGGAGGCTGACGTGTCGAAATACGGAGCCTCCCTTATCAACCCCCGAAAAGCGGTCCAAGACCGGAAACCTGACGTATAAGCTCGGTGAGACGACGGCGCAACCGACTGGCGGATGAGCTGGCTGCCAGCACTCCTGAGCATAGCGCGACGCCCGTTGGCCCCAAGACCTGTCGGCGCCAAGCAACATCGGGCCGGGACGCGCGGAGGTTACCGTCGATCACATCCGGCTTCCACCGTGATGTCCCGTCGACAATGCTGTTCTCCACGCCTGCAACATGCAACGCGTCGAAACACCATCCACTGCCTACCTCCATGCACCCTAGAAGACGCATGAGTGCTCCCGATCGGGGTTCCCTACCCCCCTTACACTTGGAGACCCAGTGCACACGGACGTGTTGTCTCCCCGCATCAGGATGGTATCCCGCGCGTAACTAGGCTGGGCGTCCGACTGGTGAACGAATATCCACGCTGTTACGACCATGCACAGCAACTCGAGAACGTTAATCGACAGATCGTTCCAACCACTAACCTTCTCGCGCAGGCGAGCGCGGACGTCGGCGTTAAATTCGACACGCCACCATACGCCGGCCCCGGGAACGGGCCCCAAAAAATAACCCCCCATGGCGTCGCCGGAAGCGTCTGACCACAGTGTAAACGACGGCGGCTGCATGTAACTTCGGCACAGGGGGGCAGAGAGGCGACCCGCCACGGAGCCTAGTCCTCCTTCTACCAACAGACGCCAGAAGGATACGTCGGCGTGGAACTCAGGACCCAATTGGATCCGTGAGGACGACGCCGCGCGCGCGTGCGGCACGTGGAACTTCTCGCTCCACGCGCGCACCGGAGCCAGGCCTACTTGGTTGAGCATGCGTCGAAGAAGTATTTTCCTGGTCGCACGACTTCGCACAGGTGCAGTAATCGACCGGTCAGAGAGCGGAGCTCGCCCTCGGACGCGAACGCGCGGTCCGAAGGCCACTCGCTCAGCGTATCGCGGAGTTGCTCCAGCTTGGCTACGGGAACGGAAATAGTCATTGCCACGGTATCAATTTCCCACCCCAGCACACACAACACGGTGTCCCACTGTGATATCTTTCGAGAAGACAGCAGAGGGGGGTCCCGTGAGGATCTCGCCCCGAAAAGCCGAAAATGGTCCGACGCCAAAGATGCGGACGCGCGTCTACAGCGCCGACCGTCGGGCCACCATTGTACCTCCACTAGTATCCCGTCATCTGCATAATACCGCGCGAAAAATTGGCTACGCCTCCCCCCTCCCTTCCCGACGGGGACCCGGCACCCAGGTGGCAAGGGGGTCGGCCGGTCGGTTGCCCTCGGCGGGGTGACCGCGACGTGTTGCGTCGCGATACGCCCCTGTTCCATCACCACAGCATCCTCGTACGACGTGTGGCCATGCGCGTGTTCGAGGGCTGCCGAAAACATACAAAAGAACCCCGGTGAACTGCGCCATCCGAACTGGAGCCGGCGGTCGGTCACAATCCACTCGCGAAATCTATATCCAAATACGGGCGCCCCTGCCCACTGTACGCTAACCTGACGGAACGCCTCAGTGACATCGATTTTGCTCAACACAATACGCGCGCTCGGTCCAAACCGCCGACGCAGGTACAGGATGCGCCAAATAACGTCTCGCAACACGTGGCCCAGCGCCACGGGGGGGGCTCGCTCGAAGTCAGTATCCGCGTTGACGCTGTGGGCGTACTGCGACGACGAAAACGTCAGATCGTGGATGATCCGGGGTTTTGACGGGGATACAATCACGGCTAGCGGAGACAGCCGCAGGCCGGGAATGGTGTGCGCCTCGCTGCGCGGAAATATGACTGCCCGCCCAAACCGTACGTCGTCAAAAATCTTCGCGATTATAGTGTCAGAGTGTCGGGCTACGCTGCTATGGTTTGAGTATGCCAAGGCCGCCCCAATGTCTGTGCTCCCCTCCACGTGGACGGGCGCGCCGTGTTCGACGGTTTCCGCTAACTGCTCTACCCCAGGGAACCCTTTCTGTCGTCCGAACCAAAAACGAATCCTAGCTGCTTTCACACGCGGGACGTTCAGGGATGTCTCGATGGCCGGCATACACCCAAAGTGGCTACCGCTCGCCCGAAAATACTGTACGTACTGTTGAGCTACGCGGTCCATAATCTCCGACCGAAACGCGCTAGTAGGGGATGCGACGTGCTGCATATCGCGCAACAACACCACACAACGCTCAAACATACTCGTCACACCTGGTCCCCCAACGGACGCCGACCCCGGACGTGCAAGCTGTGCATCTCGCGCTGCTGCTTCCGTACGCCCTACGATCGGCCTCGCCCCTGCTGAGGGGCGAGGCCCGTCCCCCTATTCGTCAGCCCTGGCCGCCGCCGAGCGAGTGAAGCCCCCCCCGCTCGACGCCCCGTTGCCACTGCCGCTACCGCTGCCGCCGCCGCTGCCGCTGCCGCCGCTGCCGCCGCTGCCGGAACCACCGCCGCTACCACTGCCGCTGCTATTGCCGCCGCTGCCGCCGCCGCTGCTTCCGTTACTCGCGCCGCCGCCCCCCGCCCCCCCCTTTTCCTTTTCCTTTGGCCCTCTTGGCCGGGGGTTCCCCGGATGCCGCGCCGCCGCTGGCTGCGACGCCGCTGTCGGCCGATCCCCCGCCGGTAGCCGCCTTGCGCTTGTTGCCGCTGCTCGTCTTGCGAGCGGGGCCGACGTGGGTGAACACGCAGGCGTCACCGAAGCGACACTTGCCGGTCTTCCCCCATTGCCGGCATTCACCGGCCCCGACCCCGGCCATCGTGGCGGAAGTGCGGCGAGGTTGCTGAACTTCGGCGTTGATCAGACCGCCGAGGGCCACGTATCCGGAAAGGCGGGGCCAACGGGGCCCCGGGATGGCGGGGAAGGACTCCACCGGCGGGGGGTAGGCCCACGCGTGGCCGCAGGAATCGGAGATGCAACGCAGGTCGAGCGCGAAGGTCTCGAGGTCCTTTGTCACCAGAGCCGCCAGCCTGGCCCGGTTTGCCGGGCGGTCGGCGACCGCAAAGTGCTCCATCACGTGATCGTTGAGGATCGTCGCCCCCGCGCTGAAGGCTCGGGCGAGCGCCTCCAAGCGGGCGCGCGCCACCTGGAGATCCGCACCCCCTAGTGGGAGTCCGCGGGACGCGATGGTGACGATCGCGTGCCCCAAAATGCTCAGGTGTTGCGCCAGTGGGAGGGTGATGCCGGCCCCGCCGCGCGGTGTGAAGGCCAGAAAGTCGAGGTCGTCCAGCTCTTCCAACATGCCATGGACGCCGGCCGATATGTTGACCGAGGCCCCCACGTACCCCTGCACGGCCGCCCTCTGCATCGATGCCGGGCGGCCGCCGCATAGTATCTGCCATAGCCGAGTCGCGGGGTTGCCCCACGAGGCCACCGCGCGGTTGGTCATGATTTTTCCGACCTGTCTGCCCAGAGCGGTAAACGGGTTGCCGGCGCTGCCGTCCCCGTACATATCCGCACCGACCGCAAACCCGCCCGGCCCGTCGTTGGCCACATGGCCGAGTGCAGCCGATGGAGCGCCGTTGGCTCCTGTCCCGCCCGGGGCGAAGCCGAGGCCCCGGGCCGAGCCAGCGGCGAATGCGCCGGCGCCTCCGGTGCCGCCCGCATATGCCCCATAGCCCCGAGCCGAGCCCCCCCACCGGACCCACTACGAGCCCACCCGCCTGGCCGAGGTGGACGCGGGCGGCTCCGGTACCGGCCAGAGCACCACCGTAGGTCGCCCTTCCAGCTGGGCCCGCGGTGGCCTCGATACCGCTGGAGACGCTCCCGTAGCCCCGCCCTCTCGGTCCTACGGCGAACTGGCCTCCCTGTCCGAGAGGAGGGCCGGCAGCTCCGGCGCCGCCCAGAATACCGCCGTAGCCACCCGGGCCTGCTTGTCCGAGAGGAGCTCCGGCGGCTCCGGCGCCGCCCGCCCGGAGTACCGCCGTAGTCCCTCGCTCGCCCCGGGCCTACGGCGAGCCTGCTCTGTGCGGGGTTGAGGGACCCGCGCAGGCCCGCGCGGGCGCCCGCGGCTCCATCGACGGGTTGGTCGGCGATGCTGGAGTCTGGGGGGAGGACCCCGGCAGCGGGGCTCCCGAAGAGCTGTCCGGTCGGCGGTCCGAGTAGGGCGGTGCTGGGGGAATGGTCCCGCGGGGCGGCCCTGGCAGCGGAGCTACCGGGCTGCGGTCCGGACCCGCTGGCTTCACCTCCCCTCCCCCCGTGGGCGGAGCGACGCGAGGCCTCGATGGCCTCGTCCGATCGCTGGAGTGCCGCCTGGAGCTGGGCGACTTCGTTCGCCACCTCCTGCTTGAAAGTGGCAAAGTCCGCTAGCGACACGGGAGCCTCCTCGTCTCCGTCGCTACCGGGCGTTCTCCCGGTTCCTCTCTCCGCCACCGTTCTTGCCGGGCCCCTGCGAAGACAAACAAATTGAGCGCGACAGTACGGCGCAGACGCAAGACAGGGCACAGGTGCGGCGACGACGGACAACGCGGGCGCGACACGGGCGGGGGGGGGGGGGGGGGGGAACGGGGGACGGGAACGAATTTTAGATAGAGGCGACGATGAGCACTATCCATGCACCGGCCTGGACGAGGGTGGGGCTTACTTGTCCCCGTGCTCATGTGCGCTGGCACTCCGTTCGTACGCGCCGGCGTTCGCCGCGGTTGTTGACATGCACCGGCATCTTCCTGTCAACGGGTGAGCAACTTGGTACTACGCATCGCGCATCTCGTCCCCCAGCCGTTCCCTTGTGGGAATGACTTGGACTTGGATAGAGGCGACGGTGAGTGCTACCCACGCACCGGCCAGGGCGAGGGTGGGGCTTACTTGTGCCCGTGCTGATGTGCACTGCCCCTCCCCCGTTTCTACGCGCCGGCGTTGTTTATAGCCGCGGTTGTTGACATGCACCGGCATCTTCCTATCAACGAGTTGGCTATCTGGTGCTATGCACCCCGCATCTCGTGCCCCGGCCGAGAGCTTCCCTTATGGTGACACGCTCCTGTGTCTTTGGTACGAATGTATCGATAGTGGGGGGAGGTGGTGGGGGGGTGAAGCATGCACCGGCATGCCTTCCACTCGAACTCGACTCGTAAGCCGGTGCTCCGGTCCCGGGATGTGGACCGGCGCTTACTCCGCCACTATCGACCGCCTTCCGGTGCGCCGGCACCGCGGTACTGCTACATGCGTCGTAGCACATACAGCGTTACGTTGTGTTTCTCAACGTGTGTGGTATGCATCGGTGGTGAGGGACGGGTCACCGGCCGACGCGGTGGCGCCGGCCACGAGACCTGCACCGGCACTTAGTCCTTCACCACCGCCGCTTTTTTCTTTTTTTTTTTTTTTTACAACGTTGTTGATCTGAACAGTGGAATAGTGCACCGGCACCGCGTTGTTAATATGAGCTGTTGGACATGGTATGTATCGGTGGTGAGGGACGGGTCACCGGCCGACGCGGTGGCGCCGGCCCCGAGACCTGCACCGGCACTTAGTCCTTCACCACCGACCGCTTTCTAGTGCACCGGCACAGCGCTATTAATATGAACAGTGGAACATGGTATGTATCGGTGGTGAGGGACGGGTCACCGGCCGACGCGGTGGCGCCGGCCACGAGACCTGCACCGGCACTTGTTCCTTCACCACCGACCGTTTTTTTTTTTTTCTTTCTCTTTTTTTTTTTTTTTTTTTCTTCTCTTTTTCTCTTTTCTTCTCGGCACACCGTTGTTGATACGGACATTAGAACATAGTGTCTCACTACTGGTATGGTCTACTCGTAGTAAGTTCCTGCGCGTCTTGACGCGTACGATAACGTCGATAGCGCTTAGGTGCACCGGCACAGCGTTGTTGATATGACCAGTAGAACGTACTAGTATGGTCTGTTCGTGATGAGTTCTCGCGCATCGTGACGCCCTGTGTCTCGCGAGTTGTATTCTCAGTGACACCGGCCCCGAGTCCCCCGCCATCGACCGCCTTGTATTAGAAGTGCACTGGCACGTCGTTGTTGGTAGGTACGACAATACGATGTGTCTCCCGACGAGTATGGTATATATCGTTGTGCATAGTATGATATATCGTTGTGCCTGTTGTGCGGCGTGATGTCGTTGGTGTCGTTGGAGCTTACAGCAGTGCCTACAGCAGTCCACGTGTGTCGCTATGTGTATGGTATGTATCGTTAGTGGCCCCGGCCACAATTCCTTAGCCATCGACCCTGTAGTTGGGGCATACAGCAGTACAAGTATGTCTCGCGATTTGTACTGTACGTATCGTTAGTGGCGCCGGCCACAATTCCTTGGCCATCGGTCCTGTATATAGTTGGAGCATACAGCAGTACAGATGTGTCTCGCAACGTGTATGACACAGCATTGTGGTACGTACAACAGTCCGTTGTGTCTCGCGATGTATACCGGTGTATGCGAGAATGTATCGCGTTCCTGGGTACGGGTTCTGCGAGAAAGGCAAAGGAACCAACCTGGCATATACTCGTACACCACATATGCCCTCCGCTCCGGCGTCATCGGTGTTCCCATATTAATGCCCAGTACTCTAGGTCCGGGTATGTATTTCTTTCCTAGGTATACAGCAGTATAGCCTTTCGTATAGCGTATTCGCGGGTTGGGAAAGGACGTGAGCTGCCTTCTACCCGTGCCAGCTATAATAACTTCGTGCATGTACGACGAACCGGCCACGACCAAACCACGTGGGAATCACGGCTGGCAGCCCCGAGCAAGCGAGTTAACGATGCTTGCTTGCGGACGTGTATCATTGTGTACCGGAGTCGACCGCCCCACGCCCCATTGTGATCGAGTTCGGGGTCTAGACCCGCGAACGCCCGGGACCCCCGCTCGTTCGCGCGCCTCGCACACATACCGGGAAAGCGCTCGTTGCCCCTGCTCTTCCTCCTCCCGCTGCATGCTGTAGCCTGCCGACCTCCGCAGTTGCTGCTAGAAACCACAACAGTAGACCTAGCCTCTAGGCCTATCAATCGGCAGCGAGCAGTGCCGTGCTCTGCTTGTGCACCTATCACGAGAAGCTAGGCGGGGGGCGCGGGACGAGTGTGGCCGTTCTTCTCTTCTCTCTGCCTCTAGGCAACTTCAGCTATTAGTTTCCGTCGGTAGAGCCCATGACTATAAATGATTAATTCCGTCGGATGTGAACAAAACATGCATCTCTCGTGCACGTAGAGATACTCCGCTTCTTTTTTCTTGTTTCTTTTTCTCTTTCCATTTGTCCTTTTTTTTTTTTTTTTTTCCTCTTTTTTGTTTCGTTTAGTTTCTCTAGGTCATGGAATGTGTATGTCGTGCCTGTCGTACGCAGTATCATGACATGGCATTGCATTGCATACGTGGCAACGTAGAATCTCTGTGGCGTAGCTTTGTGACCACAGAACTCGTATCTCTCTAGGATTGAAGAATCAGCACGGACACTGGTTGTGCTGGATGTCGACGGGTAGAAAGAACGGTTTAATGTGAAGAAAACAACAACAGCATAATAGGTGGCTTGGTAGGTGGTCCGCGTGCCTATCAAGATCAATTTCGTGGGTTCAAATTTCACCGAGTGCATGCTCGTAGGGACTTTTTCTTGCAAAAAAAATGATAAGCGGAAAGCGCGAGAGCGTGAGTTAGCTACATTCGATGAAAATCGACGAGCAGTGGGAATGCTGAACCCTATGCGCGATAAAAATGAAAGCACGTACCGGGGGGGAGAAGGGACGACACCTGTGACCACGGCTTGTCCAGAAGATCGTCGAGGGTAAAATCTCCTACGAATGGGCTGGAAAGTGAAAGTGATCATAAAAAAAAAAAAAAAAAAACTGGACCCACGGAATTTCTTTTTTCGTTTCAAAATTATGAATTTGCGACGTACACTCAGTACATATTTTACGAAGTAACGAACTTACAGCTGGACTAATTCGCAGCCACAGAGACACACAGCGATGCCTAAAGCATGGGTAGCACCTACTGAAAAGTGAAGACTCCAGCTTTCCAATGATGCCTTTTATAGCCGAAGGTATATGGTTGAGGGCGAGGTAAAGGTCGGTGAAAAGAGGTCCTCACAATCAACTGTTTTTGAAGGGGGAAGCAGTTTTCAAGCCGAGGTCTCATACGAATGACGAATATTTGGCATTCCTGCCCTACAATACGGGGCCCAGAACAAACAGAAAAGTTTGCCGAGACTCCCGGTAGTTGCTGAGATACACGCGTCCAAAGACGGACACCACACTGCCCACTAAACCCATACCTCTGCCTCATGCCCAACTCCACACTTTCGCCTACAAGTGGCATCGCGATTCGTTGGAAAGCTGAAGTCCTTAGCTTTTTCCGTGGAACTTCACCTCGCCTAGGTAGCATCCCTGCGTAAATCTTTATATACCGGTGGTAAGTAGTCCAGATGCTGATATATTTCCTCCATAAAACAAGGAACAGGATATTTTCGGACCTCACAGGGTGAAAGATTACTTCAGGATGAAATCCGAAAAAAGTGGAAATTTGTGCAAAAATACCAAGGAAGCCAACATTTTTTTTTTTTTTTCGTTTCTGGGGTGGGTAGATATCACCACAAGGCACCACCTCACGATTTTTTGGGGTCCTAGGACCCAGCGTCGCCGCTCAGGGTGTGTCTTAACTCCGCCCAGAGAGCATGGGAACGAGCGGAACGGAACGAGGCTGTGTTCGTGGTCATTCGTTCCGTGCCTGTGTAAAAAAACGTGTTTGGGTCCATGCAGAATCCTGGGCCTCGCCAGCCGAATCAGTACGAACGGTATCTTTTGCACATGCCAGAGCACATTGGTGTCCACATCCATCTTCGGTGGTGTCCATCTACATCAAATAAGATCCTATATGTTCCCGTTCGGTCGGGCCGTTCGGTCCTCCCAAATAAGAAAAAGGGGTGCAACACTTCTTCCTCTTCCTAGATATACAGTTTTTCTCGGGCTGCACTGAATCTATTCGTTTCCCACAACCAATCAGCATCAATTCATGCAGCAAATAATGTTCCATCCGGTTCGTTCCAATGCTCTCTGGGGGGGGGTTAAGACACACCCTCACTGTCGCAAACGGGTTTTCACCTATTTCCGCCGTTCTCGGTGCGGGTGAGAATTCGATTTTTCGTTTTTTGTGGTGGTGAGAGGCGATGCGAGATCGTATGACACCAAAACTTCGCGAGGTGGTGCTTTGTCGTGACTTCTACCCACCCTAGAAAAAGGAAGACAAAATAATGTTTCCTTGGTATCTTTTCATCGATTTCTATATTTTTACGTTTCATCCTGAAGTAATCTTTCATCCGTAAGTCCGAAAATATCCTGTTGAAGGGAAAAATGGGCCCGGAGACCAAAATTCTGGAACGACATAAACCAAAAGTAAATCCGCTGGGTCCATTTAATATGGTCCTCCAATAAAACATTGTGCATGTACTGCAAGCAAACTTCAGAGCCCCGGGAACATTCTTCGGGTGATACTGGGCTTTGATACTATACGGCTATTCCATAACCAATACTACTCCATACCAGGTACCTGATATGACACAGGCCTAAACTACTCTTCACGAAAAAATGCATGTTCGTTACTATTATAGCCCGTGGGTGGAACTGTGACGGATTCCCCTCGTCCATGTCCCCCTGCCCCCCTTCCCCCGGTCCTACTCCATCCAGCTATTTTTCGCGGCTGACGTGCCCACCACTCTGACGGATAACACGAACAGCCAAAATCCCCCCTCCCCCTTCTCTCGCCCCTCCCCCCCTCCCCTTTTTTACCTCCCTGCTCGTGACGCAATCGGGTGGGTGGGTGGGAGATTGTGGTCGAAGACCCAAGTACTATGCATCTATTCCCGGCCCGTCGATCCTCTCAACTGCTGCTGCTGCTGTTTCCACTGCTGTACCGATGCCTCTGCGTATGCTTGCCCTGAAGGTACGTGCAACTATTATATGATCCTGCCCTAACATCCCCGAAACGGGTACCTCTCCACTGGAACTACCCCCCCCCCCCCCCCCCCCCCCCCATCCCGTTTTCTTTTTTTCTTTTCCTCTCCGATTCGCCAAACCCTAGACTATTCGGACATTCTTTTACTTTGGTCTACTCTTTACGAAAATATGAATGTTCATTAGTAGCCGGTTGCGCCCACACGGGGGAGGTTGGTGGAACTGTGACGGATTCCCCTCGTCCATTCCCCCTGCTCACCTACTTCATCTATGTTGTACGCGGCTGACCTGCCCACTACTCTGACAGACAACCTCAACAGCCAAAGCCCCATTCAGAAGCCGCGTTCTCCCCCCCCCCACTCCTTATTATATACTGGTACCTGGTATATAGGTTGGGTTGGCGACGACGCGGCCGCACTTTCATGGTCTTACCTCCTATGAGCAATTAAACTCATTTGGCGCGAAGCGCCAAAAAATAATTGGGAGCGAAGCGACCAAACAAAACGCGGTGTGTACAGGTTCCCAATATTTTACGAGTGTCTGCAAGAAATAGTCGTGTTTTTGCATTACCGATTGCGAGAGCTGTACGTTACCGATTCCCACAACCCCGGTATCTGCAGAAGCGGGCCATCTTGAGCTAACGCGTGTGACTTATCTCGTTGCAAGCCATCTCGAGTTGCGCTCGCATTTACCGTGGTACTGGTGTGCTTTGAGTGCAGCAGGATTTAGTTTTGTTTCCGTTCTTTTTTCTTACGAGCGCACAAGGCCTACATACCGCATGTGCAGCCTTGCCTCATGTATCTCTATATTACTGCTGGAGTACTTGCCTACAATGAAGCTTTGGGGACCATGACCATTTATACTCGCACACAGCAGAGATGCTGTTCACTCTCTCTCTTTCTTATTTCGATTTGCCTGTATAGATAGGTCTTCTTCCCCTTGTTCTTGGAATTTTCATTGGTCGATGTTTGATGTGACAACATCATGTGATATGAGTAGAGCACTCATGGGCTATAGATATAGATAATACGTTGCAGTCTTGTAGTCTCACGAATACGAGAATAATCCAAAGAATGGATTAACCCGGCGGATATTCCGGTAGTCGAGAGTAACGTTCTTTTAGGAATGTTCCCTAGGGCGGATAACCCGTCAGACGAGAGTAATGTTCCTTAACGGAGATAGGACCACGAAGTGAGAAGTTCTTATATTAGCAGAGGAAGGACCGGTAGCCATAGGAAAGTTCTGTAGGCGTACATCAGATGAGAGGAATTTAGGAGAGCTTGTGGCGTGGGGTGGGACGAGTATATCTGGGCGTCGAGTCCCGCCCCCCTATCTCTCACTTCTCTACCAGAGCACCTCCTCAGCTCTCGCCATCAATAAGAAGATCTAAATCGGAAGAAGCGAAGTACTGCTTTCCAGCTGCCAGAACGACCTACGTCCCTTACCACTACCCTTACCACTACCCTAGAGCGGTCACCGCTTCACAATCACGAGCACACTCACCGTGAGTGAGCAGCTAAGGCCACCCGAGTGGAATGAAGAAGCAAAAACGAGTACGTGCAGGTGGAAGGCGATGTAAGATAGAAACACAAAGATGCGCATCTTCTCTTGTACGTGGTACATATTGACAACATCGAGTAATTTCTTTGTCCCATAATGTGGTATCATGTTTTGGCATTATTAATGGTTTGCCCCTCGACAGTAGCAGTCGTGAATTCTATTTGGTTGAACCGCGCAGAAGTAGTCTGCGTTGATCACTGCTCCCACAGCCCCCCGAAGCATACAAACAAAACAATCCTCTTCAAATGTAGCTCAAGCGCACCCCGCTCTTGGACGCTGTGCACCGACCGAAAGTGTCGGGTGAAATTGCATGAGAGTATACTTACAATTCGTGCGAAACAACCAAGGCACGTGAAAACGTTGATCGACAGAATGCGCAACACAAGAAAACACCATCATCATCTTGTTCTCAAAGGGGTAAAATAAGGTCGGCCAAAACCTATGATATCTGCTCGAAACATAAGGAGTCAATGTACACGCTGCACGCGTCGCACATCATTTAGTTTGATCTGAGTAGCACTATCCAAATTGCCTGCACTTGACATACACTACTATTGCTTGTGCGACCGGCCAGAATTGAAGCATGTCTGATGTATTTCGTCTCAGGTGCATCCAACTCGCACTGCCGACTGAATTTACCAATGACGTTCTTCTCCGACGACTGACACTGCAAAAACACGCCTCTTACTGCGTGAGCTAGACAGCTAGGGTACCTTTTTTTTTTGCTGTTGTTTATTTTTGGCGGTTACCACGGCTGGCGGTCAAGTTAGATCATTTTTGTGCGGGGAGAACCTTTACTCCGCACAAGGGGGAATATCGTATCACGCCGTGATTATATGGTGAGGCACCCACGAGCCAGTTACATAGTACACCCATTGTTGTCTCTGATACTGGCCACACCAGAAATTAAGTCATGTCATTGATGCTGTCATCCATATGCAAGAAAATCCGCCCCTTTAAGCTGTTTTTAGTAGGATGCAGCTCACCTTTCAGGCGACTCGCCGGACACCTCACGGCTCTTCGCGCTTGGTGCAAGCAATGTCTGCCTGGTCGGTGAAAACCCGACGCGCTCCGTCCCGGCATTGTAGGGATGCGAGGGTCTGTGGTCATACGACTACGGTCATACATGATAATGAGTACACCCCCCCCCCCCCCTACACGCCCCCTCCTATATATATATACCTGGACCATGTATCGGTTGGGTTGGCGTCGGTTGGCGACGACTCTGTAAAACACGCCTCTCACTGCGTGAGTTAGACAGCCAGGGTGCCGTTTTTATTCTTTTTTATTTTTGGCGGTTACCACGGCTGGCGGTCAGTTAGATCATTTTTGTGCGGGGGGGAGAACCAGGGGGATGATCGTATCACGCAGCGAGTATATGATGAGACACCCACGAGCCAGTTACATAGTGAACCCATTGCTGTCTCTGGAACTGGCCGCAACAGAAATTAAGTCATTTCATTGATGCTGTCATCCATATGCAAGAAAATCCGCCTCTAAAGCGGTTTTTAGTAGGATGCAGCTCACCCTTCATGCGACTCGCCGGACACCTCACGGCGCTTTGGGCTTGGTGCAAGCAATGCCTGCCTGGTCGGTGAAAACTCCACACGCTCCGTCCCGGCATTGTAGGGATGCGAGGGTCTATGGTCATACGACTACGGCCATGCATGATAATGAGTACCCCCCCCCCCCCCTACACGCTTCCATATATTATATATGGGTTGGGTTGGCGTCGGTTGGCAACGACACTGTAAAACATGCCGCTCACTACGTGAGCTAGACATCCAGGGTACCGTTTGTTTGTTTCTTTTTTTTTTGGCGGTCGCCCACAGGTGGTCGTGTAGTTAGATCATTTGTGCGAAGTAAAGAACCTTTACTCTGCACAAGGGAATTGATCGTATTACGTAGTGTTCAAGGTACGGCACCCAAGAGGCAGCTCATAGTACTCCCATTGCTGTCTCTGGAAGTGGCCACACCGGAAATTAAACTAACTCATTGAAGTTGTGATCCATATGCAAGTCCGCCTCACAAGCGGTTCTTAGTAGGATGCAGCTCACCCTTCATGCGACTCGCCGGACACCTCACGGCGCTTCGCGCTTGGTGCAAGCAATGTCTGCCTGGTCGGTGAAACCCGACATTGCTCCGTCCCGGCATTGTAGGGATGCGAGGGCCTATGGTCATACGACTACGGCCATGCATGAGATCGAGTACATCTCTCCTATCGAGTACACCCCCCCCCTACACGCCCCACTTGGTCCCCTGCCCCTGCTGCCTACTCGTCTTGCCCGTCCTACCCACTAGCACTCTGGAGATCCGCAGGGGATCCTCCACATCCGACCTCACGTATCCCATAAAAGCCTGCGACGCCCACCTCCCTTCCCTCTGAATCACCCACGGTGGGGCTCCCATCTTCGTCAGCCTCGTTGCTCCTCCTATGCTCCCTGAGTGCAGCGCGAATTCCTCCGGTATCAGCTCCGCCCCTGCGCTTTTACCTTGCGATCGCCACTTCTCACTCACCCTCTCCAGCCCGCTCCTCAGACAGTACGTCGCCTACCCTCTCGTCCAAAGCTTCCACTTCCCGCCGCTCCTATAGGCCATCAGCGGCGTGCTCTCTCCTTCAGGGATTCTTGTCCAGTAGTACTCTAACAGCTCCAGCAACAAGTCCACCGCGTTCCCCGTTCGTCCTTACCATGACCGCCCCTTTCCTCCCTTGGTCCCCTTTTCCTCCTTTGAAATGCACCTCCACGGTGTCCGCCGCCCCCCGCCTCTTCGGCCCCAGCTGTACGCCCCCCCCTCCTCAAGCGGTAAACCTGGTGCACCCCCCCCCCCTCCTTTGCAAACTATTCCGATGCCCTCAGCAGCAGCTGGTACGACAATGCCAAGCCGATCCACGCTATCCTCCCCCCCACGCCCCCCTCCCCTATGCTCTCCTCCATCACCTTGATCATCTCCCATGTTAGCGGTCTCCTCACCCGCGTTTAGTTCCCGGCCTCAACGTGCGCCCTCTTGATCCCGTTTTCACCACCTTGATCCTGAAATGCTGCAGCGGCAAGGACAACCCCACCCACTGCTCGCGGTAAACGTTCATCGCTACCAGCTTTCTGCTGGTGGTAAAGGTTCATCGCTACCAGCTTTCTCGCCACGGTCGACTCCTTGTTCTTCCTCTCCGCACAGCAGTAGGCCATGAACTTGGTCAGCTCTTCTACCGGCTCCCACTCGTTCATCTCCCCCCCCAGCCAATTCCCCTTTCCCCGCATCACCCTCCAGCTCACCCACATCCTCCAACCTTGCGCAAAAGCCTTCTTAGTCGACCTCGCAACTCGTCCGAGTGCGTAGCAGAGCGCAAAAGCTCCGAACAACACATCTCCTTCCCCTCCAATCCGAGCTCCTGGGCCTGCCATAGGACGGTGGGATGTCTCTGCGGTCAGCCTGGTTTGGATTTCACTCTCCTTCCACCTCGTTATCCCGTCCGCCAGGACATTTTCCACACCCTGCACGTGGTTTGCCTGGAAGCTCCACCCTTCTATCCTCTCCAACACCCCCATAATCCTCATCATCCCCCCCGACCTCTCCTCCCCTTCCCCCCCCCCCCCCCCGCAATTGCCCGCTGCACCACCGATGAACTGTCCTCCCTCATCAGCACCGACTCCCCTTCCTTCGTTGGTCTATCCCTCCTGATCACTATCATCACGTAAGCTCTCATCACCATTCCCATCAACTCCAGAACGTTGATAGACAATCGATTCCTGTCCCCGTCCTTCCTGCTCCTAATTGTCCTCTTCCTCTCCTCCTCTGACAGGCTGTATCTCCAGTACACCCCCGTTTCCATGCACATCCCCCCAACAGCTTCGAACGACGCGTCCGAAAACCATGTCCTTTTGTGGCTCTGCTTCACGAATCTGAAGAACGGCGAGGCCAACCTTTCTCCCTCGCCGTCCATGCCCTCCTTCAGGCACCATCTCCACCACCCCATGTCTGCCATGAATTCCTCCGTTAATCTTAACACCCTCGTAGCTTTCGCCTTCTTCCTACTCCTTCCCAACGCCCCCGCCCCTTCCCTTTTCTCCTGACCATTCAGATGCAGCTTGCGAAGCTGCAGAAGACGCCGCACGAAATACCTCTCTGACCAGATCACGTACGCTACGTGGTGCATTTTTCCCACCAACACGAGAACTTCCCGTACCGTCGCCGTGCGCCTCCTCTCGGGCCACTCCTCCAGCATCTCCTGCAACTCCCTGATCTTCCTGGGTGGCAAGGATATCGTCATTTTTTCCGTGTTCAAGTTGAGCCCCAGCACTTTCTGCTGTGGTGCTCAGTCCGTAACCCTCTTGTGCGACAGCAGCGGCTCTCCCCTCTCTCTCCTCTCCCCCATGCCTGAAAATGAATCGATGCTAGTGGTTGCGCCAGCGCTATGCATCTCCCCCCGTCCGGTTCGCACTGTACCTCCACCGACACCGCGTCGTGCATGAAGAACACCACCCACGCTGTGTCCTCTGCCCCCTCCCCCCCTCTACCGCCTCGACTGTGCAACTCTCTGGCAACGGTTCCACCTCTGCTGCCGTGTCCGCTGTGACCCAGACATGCGCTGCAGCCGCCACTACTGCCGCCAGGATCCTCGGATCGTCTGTCGTTGCGCTTGTTGAATGGTACTGGCCAATACCCCCCACCACCCGGGCCCCCCCCTCCACCCGAACCGGACGTATCCGATGTTCGAATGTGCGTGTTCAGTATTTTGACGGTTTCATGACTATTCGCGATATTGGCTCATTATGGGTTACTTGGTGGCTGCTTCTGTGGGTGTACGTGATACCCACATGGTCACTCATTCTGTCTCTACCCTGCCCGGAGAATAATACCAAAAACCTGAATCATCTTCGTTCTTCGGCTGGGATTTATCAACACTCTAGAGTCTGTCAACGTTGACAACCTAGGCTCATGGGTGACCAAGTAGAGGTATTGGGGCAGGGCCTTGCGCTCGAGGGGCTGAAGCGGGGGGCCGCAGACGGAGAGGACCGTCAAACGAACGCCCAGCTTCTCGAGGTGATGGCGCAGATTGAGTCCGGTAGAGGGCAGCCGCAATCTATCGTAGTTGGAGCAGGGAGGGATGCTGCAAAGCCATTGTCGGATCATTCCGAAGTTGGCGACGGGAGCCGGGAGGGTAAACGCGCTTCCGCGGAAGATGGCCACCTCGGTGGAAAAGGGGGCGGAAGCTGTGTTGGTGCTCTTGGAGTATGCCGGAGATACGACGGCGTGCTAAATGGAGAAGAAAAAGCCTTGCGGTGGGAGCAACAAAACCGTAGGCGCCTCCGTGGGGAGTGACACGGAGGATAACAAGTCGTGCGAAACTTTACGTGCGCACCTCACCCAGGGAGGTTGTGGTGGGGCTAGGAGCTGTGGGAATGGGAGACATAGCTGCATAATTTCGGGTGAAGTAGCACGGTGAGCCAGGCCGTGTGCACCCGGGCACCCATGTGGCATGGTCGGGAAATCCGCGCACGTGATACGCGCACTCGACTACGGTGTGGCAGTGGTCGAGGGAGCGGACGTGGGGGGAATCGGGTGCTGCTGCAGCAGTACTAGAAACGAAAGGGGGCACGTCTGCATCGGCAACAAGTCGCGCGACACTGCAGTCGTGTGCACACGACGACAGCAGCAGCAGGAGCAGCAGCAGCGGGAGGTCAGGAACAGAAGCAGCAGCCGTGGACGGTCAGCAGCAGCCGCAGCAGCGGGAGGTCGTGGGTGGGGCAGGCGTGGTTGGATCGTCCGCTGGGTCCTTTTGTGGGTCCAGCAATACGGGGGGCAAGGGGATAGCGTCTACACTAGTAATGGTGGGTCTTTGATCCACTATCATTACACTGTGAAGTTTGTTTCTTTTTACGACGAGGGTAGAAATTTCGTGAATTGATTCGTAGTACGTACGAGTACGTACGAAATGTGCGATAATGAGGTACTGATAGATGATACCTACGCAAGTATCGTTTGGGCTTCTTTTTCTGGAAGATATACGTGAATACTCCCCCACTCCCCCCCCCCTCCTGGTAGTTGAAAAGTCGTATTTTCGTGTTTTTGTTGGAAATGTTCCTGCCGAATACGACATCAACTGCGCTTCGTTGCGCTCCGTGTTCGATGTGGGCAGGCCCAGAAGAGCAACTGGACAAATACCATACATTAATATCGCATATTTCAAAGGCTTGGAGGGAGTCTGTGGGCAAGGGTGTATTTATGTTGCGGGAAGGTCGTGAAGTGGACAGACAGGTATCTCGCCAGATGGAGCTTTTTAGTGATGCGGCTACTTCGCAGGCGGGAGGTTATGTCTAGTATTTCTGGTGGATATTCGGAGGAGTAGTTTTCTCTTGCGATTGGACACACCTGTCGGTCGAAATACGTTTCTGATCGTACAAATGGAGATATGTCATTTTCGACTGGATTTAGATTCGTTCCGGATAGAAAAGTCGATACACACCGTGTACGTACGACATTTTAGGGAATACTATATTAATATAGTATTACGGGGGTCCATAGTTAATGGGACCAAATTTTGTTAGTAAAAATACGCAAAATATATAGTTTTTTTTATGTACACCATAGGTCCTATTAACTATGGACCTCCGTAATAGTTGTCGTTCTTTCCGGGTAGGTGGTGGATGATATATAGATATATGTATCGTTTATTACTGGTTACGGAGATCTGAAGAGTATGTATTATATTTTGTATGTCGGGAAAGTCGTGAATGGTACGAAGAAGGTATAGTATCGTCTACTGTAGGTTCGTCAAATAGAGATTTGTCATTTTCGACTAGGTGTGAATTGTCCGGTTAAGTCGTATTTGATAGAAACCATTTTCGACGTGTTCGGGATAAAATTATGTGGTAGTCATCGTCTTTCCCGTCGGGTACGTGGTGAATGATACATAGGATATGTATAATTTACCACTGGTTAGGGATCTCTGAATGGGATGGAACATTTTTTTTTTCTCCGGGGAAGTCGCAAATGGTAGGGGGGGTATACTATCGTCTACTCGACGGTATACGTAGCCTTTTTGTTTGTCTGGAGTTTTGAAATTATACATTTTCATGTTCAAATCAAACAGTCTTTGTGGTATAGACAGGACCAGAAGGTGACTGGTGGGACTGATATTTATTAGTTGACGGATTGGCGAATGAGGAGTGCGTGGTGCACATTGAGAGGTGTATTGCAGATGCAGCGGTATTGGTGGATACTGATTTCATTGAGTTTGGCAGGGATTTGTCTTTGTACTGCGGTCTATTGGTTGCAGAACAAGGGAGGGTATGCTTGTTCTTGATGGGTTGTTCTACCACCAATATTGTATTTCTGAACTTGATGGGTGATTGAAATCTTGTTCGCAAGTGGAAAGATGAATTTTTGTGGGTATGGGTATACATACTCATGATTATTGGTTATTTTTACCTCCACTATTGTTCTTGCAAACTTTTAAGTGGGTGAAAAAAAACTTGGTTGATGAGAAGAAAGATGAAGCATTTCCATGGAACAAGGAGAGCTAGTGAACTGAACCAGAAGCAGGAAGTGAGGTTTTAGGTTCCGACCACAAACGAATATTGTTTCGGGAATAGTAAGCGCCGGGCAAACTCTATAGGGAAAGATATTAGGCATCTCGCGTTACCGCTACGATCTGAGAATTTATGGCGGGAGTAGGAGGCACAGGAAGACGTGTGTGTCGGGGAACGGGGTTCCTCGCGAGTTCTATCATTTATCTATCGCTATGGTTTTATTATTTTTAGGCATTGAGCTGTTGCAAAGGAGATCTGCAGTAGTTTCATACGGGAGGGAGAGGTTTTTGCTTGTAAGGTACAGGTTTCCTCTTGAGTTATTTTAGTTGATTTTTGAACATGGAGACAAGTTTTGTTCTGTTCTATTGAATTGTCATTTCTGTTTTGCTGAAAAAAGCACGGAGTGTGTTCGAATGTGCTTGTTCAGTACTTTGACGGTTTCAGGACTATTCGGGATATTGGCTTATGATGGGTTACTTGGTGGTTGCTTCTGTGGGTGTACGTGATACCCACATGGTGACTCATTCTGCCTCTACCCTGCCGGGAAAACAATACTAAAAACCTGAATCATGTTCGTTCTTCGCCTGGGATTTATTAACATCCGACGTCTACGGCCCCTGCCGGGTCCACCCCCACTTGACGAAAGGCGCTCTTCACGTCCATTTTTTGTATCAGTGTCCTCCTTCCCTTCCCGAATTTATCCCTCAGCCCCAGGATCCTCCACACGATCTGGATCATCACGTCCGCCACGTGGCACTCCGGGATCTGGTCCCAATACGTCGTCTCGTTCACTGGCCGCCCCCCCCCCTCGTTCCCCTTTGGCTCGCCGCTGAAAGTCGCATCATGGATGATTCTCCTCTTCCCTTTTTCGTCTACCACTCCCACTTGGTTCACCGCAGGTCTCGCACCATCGTCGCCAATCTCACTGAAACCACAAACGCTCTCCCGTACTTGACGTCGCCCACCGCCTTCTCCCTCGCCTCGTTCGGGTGCCTGTCGGCGCTACTATGGTTCTCGTACGCCAGCTCGCGTTCGAGAATACCCCCTGGATCTACATCGACCGGCATACCCACTCTCGCCATCTGCTCTCGCCGTTCGAAGTTGTCTATTTTGTGCTTTATCCCGAAACATCTCCTCAACCGCTCCACATCCATATTGGGGAGCCAGTAACTCCCCCCCCCCCGCCCCCCCCACCACCTTCGCTAAATCACCTCCCTCAAGTAGAAACAACTTCCTCCTACCTCCGCCACCACCCGTACCAGTCAATCTCGTTTTGTCGTCTCACCCCGTGTCCTCTTCAGCAACCCTAACGCCCCCTTACACTGTCGTGACTCTTCCCACTCCACTGCCCGCGCCTGTAGCACCCCCGTTCCTTCTCCGGCCTTGCCGCTTATCTCCCCCCTCGCTCCGTGTACGGCCACCACACCACGCCATTTTTTCTCTTGTTCCGCCCCCGGCCCCGCCGCGCGCCTCCCCCCTCGATATGAACACGGACCAGCCACGAACTCTCCCACTCGTGCCTTGTGCGCCGCCCCCGTGCGTCTTCCCTTTCGTTCTCTGCACAGCCTCGCCGTGCAACTCCCCCCTCGTTCCGTGCACGGCCCCGCCGCGCTCCTCCTCTTTTGTTTCTTGTGCGACCCCGCCGCGCCCTTCCCCTCCCGATCTGTCCACGGTCCAACCGCGGGTTTCTTCCGGTTGTTGTGCGCCTCCCCCGCGTGTCTCCCCTCTTGTTCCATACACGGCCCCGCCGCGCATCTCGCCGCTCGTTCCGTGCACGGCCCCGCCGTGCCTCTCCTGTTTTTTTCCGTGTGCGGCCCCGCCGCGCACACACCCCCTCTCTCGATCTGTCCACGGTCTGCTCGTGGATTTCCCCTCTCGTTCCTTGTGCGCACCCGTCTCGCGTCTCCCCTCTCGATCCCTGCACGGCCCCGCCGCGCATCTCCCTCCTCGTTCCGTGCATGGCCCTACCGCGCATCTCCCTCCTCGTTCCGTGCATGACCCTTCCTCTTATTCGGGGTGCGGCCCCACCGCGCACCCCCCCTTCTCGACCTGTCCGCGACCCCGCCGCGGACTTCCCTTCTCATTCCTTGTGAGCGCTCCTCGCGCCTCTCCCCTCTCGGTCTCTGCACGGCCCCGCCGCGCATCTCCCCCTTTATTCCGTGCACGGCCCCGCCGCGCACCTCCCCTCCTGTCCCGCGTGTGGCCTCGCCGCACGCCTCCCCTCTCATTCCGTGCACTGTCCCGCAGTACGCCCCCCCCTCTGTCTCGTAGCTGTGCGCCACCTCTCTAGATCTATCCACGGCCCCGCCACGGACTGCCCCTCTCGTTCCTTGTGCACGTCCCTCGCGCGTCCCCCCTCTCGATCCCTGCACGGCCCCGCCACGCATCTCCTCCCTCGTTCCGTGCATGGCCACTCCCCCTCTGCTTGCACTGCCCCTTCACTACGCCCTCCTTCTTTCCCCCCTCCGTCCTCACCCCCTTTTCCCCCTTTCTGCTTCACCGCACCAGAGTTGACAAATCTGATGGACCCGGGCGCCGACCCCTCTGGGACGGTCGTCTCCCAGCTGTGCTGTTCCCCGCGATGACCTCCACCTTGCGCCTGCACCTCCTCCCTCCCTCGCGTCTCCCCGGCTGGCTCCGCGCATCAGCAGAGCCCGTGTCATCATTCGCGCCTCCTTCTCTTTCCGCCCCCCCCCCTTTTCCCCCCCCCGGGCGGCCACTTCTCCTTCCGTCCCCCCCCACTTTTCTCGTCGCGTCCCCTCTTTTCCCGCCCATGATTGAACTTATAGTCCCCCCATCTCTCCATATACGGGCAATGCCCATCCTTCTTGAAGAAAAAAACCTTCCTGCTGGCTCGCGTGTCTTGTCGACCCCCCCCCCCCCCCCTTCCCCTGCTCTATCCTTCTCCCACCGCCAGTGTCCTTCCCGGCGGTTTCTCTCCGCATACTCTCGTCCTTCACCTCCTCGTTGGTTGCTCTCAGTGAAGCCCCCCCCCCCCGCCCATGCCCCCCCCCCCTTCTTCCACCCGTACTCAGCCCTGATATGTAGCGGCGCAAACTGCAACCACGTTGCTGTTTCCCGAAAAGTCGGTTCCGGCAACGGCCCTGCCTCTTTGGCCGTCGGCCACGTAAATCCTCTCCTTTTCAGCTCCATGGCCTTCATCCGCACCGCCTCCCCAACCTCCTCAAGTTCGCATTGAAACACCTCGTGAGCTCCTCCTCGAAGGCCTCTGTCTCCACCACCCTTTGGTTCGTCACGTAACAATGTTTGATCCCTTCCTCCACCTCTTGGAACTGACGCCCCCACTGCATCCCCACCCGATGCGATGCCTCCCTTCCCATCCGCGTGTTGTCGTCCGTCACCAGCGTTGACATGTACACGATCACGCTCGTCGTAGCCTCCACCATGTCTGGCAACGATATCCCACCCTCGCTTCTGCACTTGCCCGACAGCTCTGTCCTCGCGTACGATGTCAGGTCGAGGTCGGCGAAGCTCATCAGGTCCATCTTGTCTTTTCTGGTCATGAAAATCAGTCCCGGACACAGTGATGACATTGCCCGTTCCTTCATGGAACCCCACGGCGGTAATCCGCCATCCGCATGAATCACCTGTCACGTGCGTCCATAATGCTGGCTCAGGCTCCCTGAAGAAGCGGCTATGTTCCGGGTCGCGCTATATCCCCCCCCCGCCCCCCCCCCACTGTCTGAATTCGCCCGTCCCCAACCGCCTCCGTCGTTTCCCCTCCCACTCCTCGGCTCATCAACCCATCCCCCTTGCTTTCCTTCCGACTCCCCGCTCAAATCTTCCCACCCCACCGACCATGGTCCACCCCTCTTTACGAGCTCCCACTTTTTCCCCTCCCAGCTCGACTGTCCTTGGCCCCCACTTCTTCCTTTCGTCCAGTCGCCTTCCTCCTCTGTCACATCTCTCTCTGGGAACCTCTATCCCCTGCTTCCCACCTTCCTAGTTTCGTAATCCGGTTATCCTCACGCCCTATTTGCTCCTTTTGCGTTCTCGGGCCGAATTGTCCCCGATTCCTCCAGGCTTTCGTCTCGTATGAAACACCCCAGCGCTTCAAGGGTTCTCCCGTGCTGCTCGGGGGCTCCCGCTAGTTGTCCATGTCGTGGTCTCTGTGCCCCGCGCGCTCTGTATGCGTGCCTATGAGTTTACTACATGCAACGTGGGTTTGTCCGCGTACACCTAAAGCCTGCATCCTCCTGTCTACCTCTCGTTCCACCTCCTGTTCATACAAGCGTTTCTCTGCACCCATCTTGCTTCTGTCCGTCGTCCTCATTTCTTCGCTCTCACCCGTATTTTTTTCCGGACTCTCCTCTCTCCGATGGCCCCCACTGCTGTCCTCTGCCGTATTGCTTAGCCGTCCGATCTCTTCTTCGGCCACACCTGCCGCTCCTCCCACTTCTCTGCCTTACGCCTTCCTGGTTCCGGCCTCCTTGACCAGCTCTTATTTTCTCGCTTGCTCCGCTTTCTCCATCTCCGCTCTCAACTTTCTGATCTTCCTTTCGCTTCGAATTTCCCTCTCTTGCGATGATGACGCGTCTTCATTTTCGTCGGTGGTGCTCTTGGCCATGATTGCAATCGAAGACCCACGTACTATGTCTCCACTCCCGGCCCGTCGATCCTCTCAACTGCTGCTGCTGCTGCTGCTGCTGCTGCTGCTGCTGCTGCAGCTGTGGCTCCTGCTGCTGTTTCCACCGCTGTACCGATGACTCGGCTTATGCTTTCCGTGAAAGATTGCGATCGAAGACCCACGTACTATGTCTCTACTCCCGACCCGTCGATCCTCTCAGCTGCTGCTGTAGCTCCTGCTGCTGTTTCCACTGCTGTACCGATGCCTCTGCGTGTGCTTGCCCTGAATGTACGTGCAACTCTGATCCTGCCGTAACACCCCCGAACCAGGTACCTCTCCACTGGAACTACACCCCCCCTCTGCTCACCCCGTACTAGTGGGAGATTTTAATTCAAGAATTGGGAAGGGGAGCAAACTGGATGAGAACATTTGACAATATGGGGAAGTAACAAATAATAAGAATGGGGAAGAGATATTGAAGTTTCTCAGGCACGAGATGAGGACGTTGAACGACAGAGAAACAAAGGCAGAACTGGAATGGACTAGACGGTGCAAACAAAGGAGAAAAACTCTATCCTTGACTTTATAGTAGTAGAAAATGAAAGTGGCGAGGAGGCGGAAACACATGTACGCGCAGCGGACGTAGGAACTACGGATCACTGTCTAACATGGACAGACAGTCAACAGACGAGAGTTATCAAACGTAGACAGACGAGGAAGGAAATTGCACCGGTGGAGAATATATAAACTAGAAGTAAAAGGGAAACGGGAAGAGTTCCAAAAAGAGATGGCCAAAAATGCCGCGCAATTTTCCGAGCTGCTGGAAAGAATAGGTACCAGGTATGCAACAAGGAATGATATAGAGGGGGATGCTGCTGGAGCTAGGATAATAGAAGGATGGGAGCAGTTGGTCAAGACCACAGCAAGTAAAGTAATAGGGAAGAAGTTGATACTATGCAACAGAGCAGTAAAATAGTGGGATGAGGACGTGAAATAGGCAATAAGAATAAAAATAAGGCACACCCAAGGTATACATCGAGTAAAACTACGACCGGGTGGGAGGAATATGCCTTAACTAGAAAGAAAGTAAAAAGTATGGTAGAGAAGAAGAAAAATAAGAAAAAGAAAGGGGTATGGAAAGACGTACCTGGTAGTAAATAAAACGAATGCAGACTTTGAGGGCGGCATAGAACTGATGTGGGTAGGGATAAAAGGGATACTGGGCAAACAAGCAGGACAGGCAGATACGGGAATGGCTATTCTAAGAGCACAGAACGGTAAAATGGTTAGTAGTTCGAAGGGGAAAAGGGGAAGTACTAGTAGATCATTGCCGTAAGCTAGGAATACCCACTGCTAACGAAACGTTCGGCGCAGAATTCAAGAAGTAAATCAACGCGTGGGCAGAGGCGAACGTAGATACCAGGTACATCAGAAAGGCAACACAGTGGGTCGGGAGGGTTACAGAGAGAGTTCACAAGAGAAGAAGTAAATAAGTGTGTAGCTAAACTCAAGAATAGGAAGGCAGCAGGGGCAGACCAAATCGTGTATGAACTCATGAAGTACGGGGGAGAAGGAATGTTACCATGATGGTTAAGTTGTATAACTGCATACGGAAAAACGATTACGCACCTAGGAGGTGGAGAGAAGGAGTAGTAGTAAACTTATTCAAGAAAGGAGATAAGGCTGACCCGGGGAACTATAGAGGGATAAAGCTCCTAAGCACAGTAGGCAAAACATTTTGAAAGATTTCGGTTGGTAGAATGGGAACGATGATGGAGAAGAAAGACAAAAAAAGCGAAGGGCAAGCAGAGTTTAGGCCAAACCGTAGCCGCGTAGATCATATATACACCTCAGGGCAAGATTATTCAAGGTAGGAAAGACGCGGGACTAAATACGTACTGTTTCTTTCCACATGTGCAGAAAGCCTACGACACAGTGTGGAGAAAACTGTGGGAAATAGGAATCAGAGGAAGGATGTGGAGAATTATGAAAAACATCACGGAATGTGCGAGAAGTACTGCGCTGCTGGACGGGGAAGTATCGAAGTATGTTGATATTTTGCGAGGAGTTAGTTGCCCAGGGATGTACGTTGTCACCTAACCTATTCAAGACATATATTAACGGCCTGATAGTAGCAGTCGAGGCAGCAAGGCAGGGAGTCGTGGTAGGGGAAGATACGGTGTCGGGACTGATGTTTGCGGATGACTTCGTGGGGATATCAAAAACACCCGAAGGATTGCAGAAACAAATAGAGAAGGCGCTAGAATACACCAGGAAATGGAGGGTTACGGCGAACGTCAAGAAGTGCGCACTAGTTGTTTGTAACGAAGATAAGGTAAACCCGGACAATTTCAGTTGGAAGTGGGGAGAAGATGAATTGCCGATCGTAGACCAGTATAAGAGGAAAGCACACGTAGACAAGGTGGGTGCAGACTCGCACCTTGATACTAGGATTAAGATATGTATCCTGATGAATGTGATGGTACCAAAGCTAGAATATGCAGGAGAAATGTGGGAAGGGAACGTCAAACTCGTAAAACAGTTGGAAACAGTACAAATGACAGCAGCTAAAAAAATCCTTAGATGCTCAAGTACGACTAGTAATACAGTATTAAGAGCAGAACTGAGAATGCACCCGCTCAAGACAAATAGAGGCATAAGAAAGTTGAACTGGCAATATAAAGTAAGAAGCATGCGAAAAAAGAGGTCGCCAGCCATAGTTTGATAGAACTGTGTGGGAGAAAGTAACAAAAGGGCGAGCTGGAATAAGGCAGAAGTAGAAGAATGGATAGAAAGAAGGGAAAGGCTAACGCTAAGAAACAAGGTGGGATCGGAGAAACACTTAAGAGATCTACGGGGGATTGAGGGAAGAAATGGGATTAAAAACGTATTTGCACGGCCCAATGGACTTCGCGAAAACGCTGAAACTGCGATTTCGTGTAGCTGACCTGGACATGCCAGAAAAAAGAAAGAGGTATATCAGTAGGCGGGAGGAGGAGAAAGTAGATGCACACATGTGCCCGTGTGGCAAAGCAATAGAGAGTAAAACTCACATAGTAGGAGAATGTGAAATATACAAGAAGGAACCGGATGTGTTAGAAGAGGTGATGAGGGAAATAGACGAATGTGACATGAGGAGTTTGATACACTAAGTAGGAGCGAGAAAACGATCGCTATCCTAGGAGATAGATGGTGGCTACGGGCGGCCAGACAGGAAGGGGATAAGCTTAGCAAAACAAATCTATGTAATGTATGGAAACAACGTAATGAGCGCCCAATTGTTAGAGGTGTCTCTACTAGGAGTAGGAACGGTGCTCCGTCTGGAAGGGATGCGTGGTCAATGATCAATTGACTAAGGCAAGCAACAAATGAGTACGCCCCCCCCCCCCCCCCCCCCCCCCCCCACCCCGAACTTTGTATTTTTTCTCTACGATTCGCCAACCCCAGACTGTTAGGACGTCCTTCTACAACTGCCATCTCCTGATTGATATTTTTGATGGGCAGAAGAAGTACTACTTTTGTACCGTATATTTAGTGTTCACGGTATCTTGAGGGGAAGGAGTGACAATGGCGGGGCGGGACGGTAGGGGCGGGTTTTAACGGCTGGACGGAACACGTTAAGGGAAGATTTTCCCGACGGGACGAGACGGTAAGACACAGCGGGAGGTATTTTCTCGGTGGGACGGGTCGGATCGAGTCAACGGTGGTAGGTGAAAATGTCGACGGGACGGGACCATTTTGACGACAGTTTTACCGTCCCGTCCCGTCCCGCCGCAACCGTCAATACCGTCCCTCCAAACAAATGAAAATTATTTGGTAATTACCGTCTCCTCCTCCGTCGCCGAGGGTGATTCGGGTAAATATAGCTGGTCGCTCATACTACACAGCAATAAGGCACATATATGCACATACACATACTTTCTACACAGGTTCCTCACGACACGAGCCGGCCGAAAGGCAACGACCCTCGCAACAAGCGCTCACCATCCCACTCTCTCCCCCCCCTATTCCAAAGCTTGTTGCTGTATTTCATGTCGCGCACCGGTTTCTGCCTTGCCCGCTCCCGAGCATAGTGAGTAGAGCTTCGCACGGACGTCTGGCGGCCATGAGCGCGCGCGGGGGCGGGGGGCTGGTCGAGAGGCTCTGCATATTTTATACTGTGAGCTGAACAGGTCTGGGGTGAGGGAGGTGACGCCTTCTGGGGCAGGGATTAAGGAGGTTTTAGTGTTCCAGTCCCGTCAGATGAAGAAGTTAGAAGAGGTTCTGGAGCATGTAATGAGAAATGGAAGGAGCAAAGACAGCAACAAGGTTAGCAGACACGTATCATCTAGAGTAGGTTACTTCAGCCAGAAGTAGGTACGTAGAGAAGAGGAGTTAGAAGTAGGACTTTTCGCACACAGCAGGATGTTTTTTTCTTGCAGGAGTTAGCCCGTGAGTTTTCCACTTTCTTTCGGGGAAAAACGATGGATCCATCAAATTTATAAATATATACAAGGCTTTCCTTCGGAGTGGGTATTCCGTCGTTTCTTGTACATACAACTGCAATTAACTAATTGGCGTCATAGCCCAAAGCCAACCAAACTAAATGTATTTGCGTAAGAAACGGTGAAGGATGAAATAACCGCGTTTATTTGTGAATGTAATGTGAAACGTAAGATCGGGTGACGCAAGAGTAAGAATGACATTCGTCTAATAATAAGAATAAACATATTTCATCAGTGTGGGGAGAGAGTGGAGTAGTGGATGGCATGTGGATGATATACAACATACAGGCTGTTGTTTAAAGGAAGGTTTGGGACAGGAGAGAAAGCAGCAGTGCCGGCAACGACAACGGTTATGGAAATGTTGTATAGTTGCTGGGCGGCCGCGATTTCGATGTAGCCAGCATAGGAGTTTGGATGAGACATGATACGTAAATAGTCTTCCAGGCTGCTGTAGTAACGAGGCGGGAGGCCCAGAATGTGGTCTGTTCGCTGTTGAACCCGCTGGATATGTGTAGGAAGAAATAATCGTGATTTTGGGAAATGTAGGAAACAATTTGTTTCCTTTCGTTCGTCCTGGATGGCGACAATCTGCTTGGCGTACTGCTTCGGAATTCCGCGAAGCCCTGGAGCAGGCGAAATGGAAGGGAGTCTTTTTGCGCTTGATGATGATGTCTCCGTCATTGATGGTGGAGTCCGACAGGCGGCAGTTGTAGCACTTGCCACGGACCTGGTCGAAGTAAACATATAGGGTGCGCGGGGCGGGAGTGGCGTGCAGGGAATGGCGGGGGAGGGGGAAGGGGGGGGGGGGGGGGGGGGGCAGAGTTCACTATTTGTACTACTCTACAGCGGCACAACAGCAGCACGTAATCGCTTGCTATACGACGGCAGCAGCAGCAGCAGCAGCAGAAGCAGCAAGTACGTAATTTCATTGACGATACGGAAATATGTAGACACACAAGTGTAGTACAGTACACACACAAATCACGTCCAGCATGATGTACGGCAACAACGCAGCAGCACCACAAAAAAAATCATTGACGATACAGAAATATGTACACACGCACAAGTTTAAGTGTAATAGACACACAAATCATGTCCAGCATGATGTACGGCAACAACGCAGCAGCGCCACAAAACGACCAGGAAACACAATTATCCGAGTACATACAAATATTCAGTGAATATTGCGGCAGCACTAAAAGCAGAGCAGCAGCAGCAGCAGAAGCAGCAACGGATCGCCACAGCGTTGGCAGCAGCAGCATAGCAACGATATGAAAAGAAGGGAGAAAAAAAGTATGTACCCCGAGGCCGTCCGAAAAGTATTTTTGGTACCTCACTATAGACCCACCTCCGCATGCTGTACGGCAACAACGCAGCAGCAGCATAGCAACAATACGAAATACGAGAAAAAGTAGTACGTACGCAAAATGCAGGAGCAAAACGACCAAAATATTTTTTTTACATATCAAAAAAACCATTTGGGTACAAAAATGGCCAATAAAAACAATAATCCGCGTTGGCAGCAGCGGCATAGCAACGATATGAAAAGAAGGGAGAAAAAAAGTATGTACCCTGGTATGCCGCAATCGCAAAACCTACGGAATTTCATTGACGATACCGAAATATGTACACACACAAGTGCAGCATGATGTACGGCAACAACGCAGCAGCAGCACCACAGCAGCAGCATAGCAACGATATATATGAAAATAACCAAGCCAAAAACGAGAAATTGCAGTACGTACGCAAAATGCAGGAGCTAAACGACAAAAATATTTTTTCACGTATCAAAAGGAACCATTTGAGTACCAAAACGACCAAGAAAAAACAGTAATCCGAGTACATACGAACATTCAGTGGATATTGCGTCAGCACATTAGCAGCAGCAGCAGCAGAAGCAGCTACAGCATTAGCAGCAGCAGAAGCTGCAACGAATCGCCGCAGCGTTGGTAGCAGCGTTGGCAGCAGCAGCAGCAGCATAGCAACGATATGAAAATAAGGAAGAAAAAAAGCATGTACCCTGGTATGAGCCCATCGCAAAACCTACGGAATTGACGATCCGAAAATATGTACGCTTCCAGCATGATGCACGGCAACAACGCAACAGCACTACATACAGCAGCAGCAAGTGCACAGGAGCAGCAGGTGCACAGCACGGCAACAACGCAGCAGCACTACAGCAGCAGCGAGTGCACAGGAGAAGCAGGTGCACAGCAGCAGCAGCACTCATGGCGTGGCGCTGACAGCAGCAGCAGCAGCAGCGGCAGCCGAAAACGAGCAAAATGAGCATGTGGGGTCACCCAAACATGCACACACAGAAATCGTGTGCATGCACCGAAAATGCACCACAGTAGCAGCACTCACGTCGTTCGGTGCAGCGGTGACGGCGACAGCTGAATCCTACGTTCCTTCGTTCACGTCCCGCAAACAGTTGTGCATGTGCGCGTTCGCGTGCACTGTGTGCAAGAGGAGCCGACGCAACGCACGAAGGAGAAAGAACGAGCATGGATGAGTAAAAAAACAAAACAAACGCTTTGACGTAAGTTTGTATGCAAAAAGGCAATGGAAAACCCCAACAAAACGTACTGGCAACATACAGCATGTACAATAGACGTAAGACACTCACCACTGTCAGCAGTCTCGAGGGAGTACGAGACAGTCCCTTCCTTGATCGGGCGAGCACAGAAACTCGCAGTCGGTTGCCCTGTCAGGATGATCCCGCCACCACGCACGTGAGATCCTTGCAGGTGGCGAAGGCCACGTTTTTGCCACCAGGCGCGGAGTTCTTGACCAAGTGCTGGTCCGTGCACTGGTTGCACACAACAGCCGGCACCAGGTCGGTCTTTGTCGTTGCCGTTCTCTTGCCAGAGGGCGAGGACCACGCGCCTCTCGACGAGGGGGAGGTGAGCTTAGGGCGCGTGGAGAAGGGAGAGGCGAGGGTTGCAGCACCAGCAGGTTCGCCACCGACAGCAGCAGCTTGGCCGCCGACAGCTCTACCTATCTATGCCGTTCGTCGAAGGCGAGACGCCTCTTTTAGGCGCCGTGCGAAGAGCTGTCTATTGGTTGGCAGTTTGCGGAAGAAGAAAGAAGAAAGGTTGTTTGGCTGTTCGGCTGTTTCAAAGAAGAAGGGCTGTTTGCGAAGAGCTGTCTATCAGTCGGTCTGTCCGCCAAGAGCTAGCAAGTGACAACGACCTCAAAAATCGTAATTATAGTGGTGTTTATACACGATGTTTTTCGCCCTGTGCTCTCAGCGCTCCTCAGCTTTTCTTAAACGTATTTGTTTGCGTTGTTCGTGCTAGCGCGAGATGAGGTTCACCTCACGGGACGAAACCGCCTCATCGTGATCCCCGGTCCAGACTCTGTCGGGGGCGGCCTCGGGCGTGCGCCGTGCTCCGGCTGCCGGCTGGCCGGGTATGAATACGTCAGCTGTGAGTTGGATCAGCTGAGTGGTCGATACTTGATTTATGACAGTCTCGTGGCCACAGAATTTGGTTGTCGGCCTACCTTTGCCCCCTCAGGCCTACTCTTGGCCCGTCAAACCCTCTTCCAAAATATTATAGTTTTTACCATTAGGATGTCCTTGCCAGCTGTGGCCGGGTATGTTGTGCTCGATTCTTGCAGAATCTTTTTGTAAAAACATCAGCTGTGAGTTGGGTGAGTTGAGTGGTCGATACTTGATTTATCACAGTCTCGAGGCCAAATATTTTGGTTGACGGTCTACCTTTGCCCCGTCAGGCCTACCTTAGACCCGTCAAACCCTCTCTCCTGAAATATAATAGTTTTGAGCTTTGGGATATTCTTGACGGCTACCTGTCAAGGGGCAAAAAGTGCCGTCAACCGACATCTATGCTCGCTCGTGACGGTAAAAATATTCTGTTTTCGATGCCAACACCCAGATTGGACCTCATCTCCTCTGGCCGAAACGGGAGATGCCGATCCTCCATGGCTTTCGACAGGCCATGGCAGCAAGAATGAGGGGAATATGGGCTGGGGTGGCCGGTCCCATGCTCCGCCGTTGCTTGTGCGTTGAGGGTTGGGCGTTCCAGAAACGACTGTCGAAATTCCGGTTCGGGCTATTTTATGTGTGAAAACACGAATTTTGCGCCAGAATGTTGAGATTCGTAGGGCTGTCATATGTCGGAAAACGAGCGTCACGAGCCTCTTCGGTTGCTGTGAACGCCGGGCGACCAGGATCCATGAGGCAGAGAAGACGGGGTCTTTGGTTTCGACCGAATCGGATTGGTCTACGCCGCGGGAGGAGCGGTACAGTGGTGGAGGTACAAACGGTGTTAACGATTTTGTTTTTTGTTTACACGCAGCAGGCAGTAGCAATGGCAATGATTGCCATCAGTGGGAATGACTATAGTCACCAGCAATGGCAATGACGAATACTCGTCATTGCCATTTGGGCACCAGTATCACATGAGGCGTGGAGTTTCGGTTGTATTGTGAGGGCGTTTTTCTTTTTTATCGTGTAACCGCCAAGCAAAAATTAAAATCATGAACATGTATCGGTTACGACGAGGTACGACGACGACGTTGTGCTTCTTCCTCCTCGTGCGCCACCGGGCTCCCCCGCCCCGACTGTTGTACCAGGGGCAGCCTCGGGCGTGCATGGTGTGCTACTGCTGCTGCCGCTGCTGCCGCTGTTCATCCGCTGCCCTGGTGCTACTGGTGCTGCTGCTGCTGATGTTGCCACTGTTCATCCGCTGCCCTGGTACTACTGCTATGTATGTCCTGCTGCTGTTCCGTTCTGCTGCTAGTGCTGCCGCTTTGTCTGCGATATGTTTTTGCTGCTGACCCCCGCGTGAGCATGGTTATTGAGCAAGTGTCCGCATCTTAAAGCTGAAAGACGGATCCATCTGCTTCGGAAGCTGTAGGAGTACCGTCTCGCAATTGACATTTACATGGCGTCTCGGCGGAGGTCTCGTGCCAGAGCAATTTTTGTATGATATGCACCTGTGCGTTATGCTGCTGGTGCTGCTTGCTGCTGCTGAACGTGCAGCATCAACGTAATCGCCGGCGCTTCGTACTGTCGATTAACTCGATCGACTGCTGCTCAACTAATTATTTAGTATCTATCTGTACAGGACGTATACGGTACGGACGCGGAGCGTCTCGTACGTAGTACTTTGTAGTGCTGCTTGCTGCTGTATACGAACGAGCAATGCGCTGTTGGGCCGGATGGCGGATGGCAATGTTATTTTTCTCGTGTTTGCGGCGTTTTCTTTCTCTTCATTCATTTTCTTTTTGTTAATTCATTCCTTGGCAGTACTGTCGCGCTAACAGTCTCGAGCTGCTCACCGGTACGCCCTTAGCCATTACGGGCATGCGAGAAGCCGCAGGCGGGCGTTAGCCCGCCTCGGCGAAGCCCCCCTTGCATATATATTATACATGAGATCGACGATTATGATTTTTTTACCCAGAAGCTCAATGATCATGCTGCACATCACTGATTGGCAGATGATATACGCAATAATCTATTCGCGGTAACGCCACGAACGGAGCCGTGGTCGTACCAATACTACTGCTGCAGTATTATTAATAGATGCTGCTTTTATTCTGTCTGTCTGTAGTTGGGCAGCGCGTTCCAGAGCGCTTCAACCCCGCCTTGCGCCATATGGATATGGAAAGGCAAGGGGTGCCACAACCAACAGAACATCCTATGCCGCGCCGAGCCGTGGCTGTGGCACAATCCCGAGGCAGTTCTGACAGCCATCTAGCCAGCCTAGCTGCTGACTCGCGAATTTGAGTTATAATTCTGGCAGCTGATTGGTTGTACAAATCCATGCCAAAAGCCGCTGGCTCTTTCTAGAATATTTGGTGCTGAATAGAACCATCGAGGTTCGGCCACACCCGCGGAGGATAGGTCCCATCCCCAGACCAGATATCCCCCCATCTCTCTACAACTCCGACCAACCGGGGACGAGAACGATGAGTCCCCGGATCAACACTGCCTCGCACAGTGTGGAAGCTGCACTCATCCGTGTAGGCTGATCACCGATTGGCTGAAACTCATGGAGCCAGCGGCATCCGGAGATTACAGGGTTCCATCCCCGGATCAGAACGCCTTCCATACATACACAACTTCAACAACCCCGGGACGAAAACGGTGATTCCCCCGGTCGACACTGCCTTACACGGCGTGGAAACCCCGCCCCCATAGGCTGATCACTACTTGACTAAATTTTGTGGAGCTATTGGCAACCGGGGATGATAGTATCCCATCCTCGGATCAGAAATTCTTCCTTACATACACAACTCTGACAACTCGGGGACGAAAACGGACATCCCCCTATAGTCTTCTATTAATTCTGCTATTCTGTCTGTCGGTCTGTAATTGGGTAGCGCGATCCAGAACGCGTCAGCCTCACCTTGCCCCATAGGTACGAAAGCTGGGTGCCACAACCAGCAGAGCACCGGGTCCCATGCCACGCCGAGTCGTGGCCATGGAACAATCCCGAGGCAGTTCTGACAACCATCTTGCCAGTCTAGCTGCTGACTTATATTTTGAATTACAGTTCTGGCGGCTGATGATTGATTGAAAAAATTGAATGCCAGAGGCCGCTGGCTCTTTCTATGACATTGATGCTGAAAAAAGACATCCGAGCAATATACAGTAGGTTCCCACCCCGGATCAGAAATCCCTGTATACATCCACAATTCCGATCAATCGGGGACTAAAATGGCGATCCGAACATCCACAATTCCGATCAATCGGGGACTAAAACGGCGATCCCCCGGGTCGACGCCGCCCCAGACGGCGTGGAACCCGCACTCTCACATCGGATGATTTCAGCGGCACCCGGGGATGACAAAGTCCCATCCCCGCATCATGCCGTACATCTACGCCCCAACAACTCGGGGACGAAAACGGGCATACCCCGGGTCGACACCGCCCCGCAAGGCGTGGAAACCCCAACCCTAGTGCCTGATTTATGGTTGGATGGAGGTCATGTAGCCAGCGCGCGGCGAGAACTGCCCGCCGGGGCAACGTGGAGGTCCCGCCGCACCCGGGGACGATAATTTCCCTTCCCTTGATCGTACATTCTTCCATACATCTACAACTCTAACAACTAGGGGATGAAAACGGAGTTCCCCCGGGTCGATACCTCCCCCAAGGTGTTGAAACCCCACCCCCATCGGCTGATTGCTGAATGAACTGGGGCTCGAAAAGCCAGTGCGCGTCAAGAGATGCCCCCCGGGACAACTTTGAGGCCCCGCCGCATCCGGGGATGATGAGATCCCATCTCCGGATCAGAAATTCTTCCGTACATCCACAACTAGAACAACCCGGTGACGAAAACATACACACCCCGGATCGACACCGTCCCGCAAGGTGTGCCAACCCCACTGGTGCATTTACGACTGGCTGGCTTTCCTAGAGCCAACGCGCGGCGAGAGTTTCCCCACGGGACAACGGCGACGTCATGTCGTACCCGGGGATGATAAGGCTCTATCCTTTCGTACATCTACAACTAACTTCAACAACCCAGGGACGAACACCGACGTCCCCCGGGTCGATACCGCCCCGCAGAGTGTGGAAATCCCAACCCCACAAGCTGATTTATTTGGCTGGGGCTCATCACGGACACGGAGCCAACGCGCGGCGAGAGTTTCCCCTTGGGGCAACGTCGAGGTCCCACCGCACCCAGAAACGACAAAATTCTATCCCTGAACCAGATATTCTTCCATACATTTACAAGTTCAACAACCCGTGGACCAAAACGGAAATCCCCCGGGTCGATACCGTCCCGCAAGGTGTCGAAACTCCAACCCCACCCGCTGATTTGTGATTTGACTGGGGCTTATGGTCCATGTCCCGCCGCACCTGGGATAGTAAGGCCCCTTTCCAGGATCATAAATCCTTCTATAAATTTACAATTCCAACAGCCCGGGGACACAAACGGACATCCCCCGAGTCGATACCACCTCGCACGGTGGTTCTTACAGTTCCGTTCAGAGTAGTAGTACATTACAGCACATTGCAGCTACGAATGCTATTAATGCCATGTACTTACCGGGTACAATGTACTATGGGCAACGCAGGACTACCGCTACGGGCAAAGCTGTGGCCGTACCGCTAGTATAAATAAAACACTATCGTTAACTTACCTATTTTTTTCTTTTTCCTGAGCGTGCTCGGTTGGTACATCCCATCTCAGAGCTCCCACTTGGACACCACCTCCTTTTACTATTTGCCGGCGAGAGCCTTTTCGTTTGTTTTTTGTGTGTACGTGTACCCAGAGCACGGCAACGCAGGCAAGCAAGGTGCCGTCGTGGGTGTCGGCGGGCGCCGGCGGATTGCGGTAGGGGTTGTCAAGGAGCGGTCGCCGTTTTCGTGGTTAGGCATCGCGTGTGCATCGAGATATGGGGGAAGCATGAATGGGCTCTGTCTGGCCTCCTGGTGTGGGGTTGGACATAACATGTACGAGTCTGTAAGGGTCGCTTCGGTTTGTAAACGAATATGCAAGCGATACTTATTTGCGCACAAGCTGAAGTTCAGAGAGAGAGAGCTCCGAGTCTGAGCATCAACATTGTCGAGCTGGCGAACGACGGCCACGGTGACCACCGGGCTTCAAGCGAGGCTGGCGACGGGCCTCACTGGAGCAGGGAGGAAGGAAAACTTTGCCCGGACCCAATCGGTGCCGAGGTGGTCGCGAGAGGGGCGGGTAGCGTACGAGAGATACCAAAAGAGACTCTGCGTTAGTCTTTATTTTCACCGGTGCAAGGTGTTCCAATCAGGCGGGAAATAAATACACTAGAGGGGACGGGTATTTGTTTTTTTAAATCTCCGTTTTCATCTGATTTTCGTTTTTTTGCGTTGCTGTACCATGCTGTGCTTTTTCTTTCGTACATATCAAAATGTGTATGTACGTGCATTCGGCGTCTGGGTTGTGTTCGGCATAGAACATGGAGCTCTTGGCATTTGCAACCCGCCTGCTTGTACTGAATTTTTGCGCCATCTGCTCCGTTCCATTCTTCCTCGTGAGCCAGCCTAGCGGGCGGAACCTCTCGCTACGCGGAGCGCTTGGTATATCATATTCAGATGCGTGTCATGGCCGCACTGCAGTTGAGTCTTCTCCGGGCTTCGGGTCCCTTCCTCGACGGGACATGGGCATTTTTGTCTGCTTCTTCTGCTACTGTGCCCGCCTGTCTCGACCTCGCCCCGGGAAGCCTACCGGTGGCCTGCTCGAGGGCTCGTACGGTCGGCGTCGGCGCAGAAATGTGCCAAACTCTCAAGGCGTCATGTATACCCGCTTATTGCTGCCGTTTTAGAATATTAAAATGCTCTGCAGCATTGACAAAGTTTTGTCGTGGCAAAATGTCGACAGCGTTGTGTCATTGGTCATAGGTTTGTACTGATAAGAATAGTAGAAGCACAACATAGCAGTCGGGGTGAAGGAACGCAAGGTTAGCTGTGTAGTGACGTCAGCAATATTTTTGGTGGTATGAAACCCGTGGGATATTTTGCGCAAAATCTTGCGTGCTTACTACTAGTGTCTGGTGCTATTTACCAGGTTACTCGTTCAGGGTCGAAGAGCATGACGACTGTTTTGCGTCACTGGCTAGGTTGCTAGGGTTTGGATCCGGGAGAATGCGGACTATTTTGTATCATTCGAAAGACATTCTTCACGTGATTGCCCAGGTTGTTTTGTGCACGTTGCAAGCTGCCGACAGTGTTGTAAAATTGGTGAGGTTGTTGGTTGCGGCACACGAAGGAAACGTATCTCCGTGCAGCTCCCTTATTCAGTCTGCCCCCCCTCTCCTGGCCACCCTTTCTCGCCGGCGCTCGCCGCACCTCTTGATCATCCACCAGCCAGCTACAACAACATCAAGCATCAACATAACAAAACGAAACCTGCGATCACCTTGAACGTCTTATATACTACAAACAGGGACCTGGTTTCATGATCGAGAACGAGTACAACTACAGCATTCATTCGCCAACCTGTCAAGAACTTCGGCGGACTTACGTCTTACGTATCGGTTTGAGTTTTTGGCTGCATTGTACCGCAGGACTCGCGAAATGTCACACCCTGGGGTGGATTTCCCAGACGTGTTTTTACTTAAATAAGGGGGCACACGCAACGAAAATGGTTGCTTCTGAATGTCTCATTGGTAGAGATATTTCCATAGACGCATCACTCGGTGTTTACGCTACCTCCGTGTTGTCGATAGAGTCAACGTATTTATGCATTCGAGGAGGGGGTGCGTTCTACAGGGAGTGGTAGAATGCCAGATACCAGTATGGTATATTTTGTGTTGGTATTTTTTCTGGCTCACTTGGTTGTCGGGAAGGTATTATTTTAGAATTAGTAAATGTACGACCGTTAGATTTTAAGTATTAACACCAAACGGCCTTTACGTTTCCACCCAGAGTGGTATTCATTCCCAACACAATTCCCAGGTCGGACAGCCGACGTACGTCCATTTAAGTTCCAACACCTCCAAATCGTGTGCCTCGTAGGTGGACACCAATTTTTTCTCAGTTTGTAAAAATGAGTCTCTATTTTGGTAGTTGCAAATTTGTCTGTCTGTCTGTCTGTCCCCCGTCACAAGGAAACTCCAATCCGCGCAAAATCTGGACCCAAACCGCTCCCGACGTTGACGTGTGTACCGCGCGAATCGATAGACGATACACATACAAGCAGCCTGGGCCAACTTTCGGGTTCAACGGAGCCCTGCGCCTTGAGCTACTCGAACCAGGCTCACCCGGGACCATCACTTGTAGACAATCCCTTCTACCAGAGTCGGTACGAGCAGTTAAATCGTTCGCAAATTGGCTACAGCGCAACGATCGTATCAAAAGTGGCATCACCTTATAGAAGCATGGCTCGCTCAGCGGGATTGGCTAACGGCGTTAATGAGGTCGTTGCCCGCCGCTTGCAAACGACCGTGCAAGATCGCTTCTGTCTGCAAGGTCTTGACCCCAGGTCTTGACCCCATGGGGTTTGCGATATATTCTGTCACGTGTTTTGGCAGGGTCGCTTTCTGCCTACAGTAAATACGAGTAATTATCAAACAGGCAACAGCAGCAGCAGCAAAGCAGCAGCAGCACCGTGACGGCACTTCGGAAGTTCTTGAGGTCGTGCAGGGTCCCAGGGCAATTGCTCCTCGATCAGCAAGAGTTGCGAAGATGGAAGCCCGCGCACAAAGAGTTACTGAAGCACGGGCGCAAAGTTTCTCTCGGAAGCACGCCGCACGCAGAAAGTGTCGCAAGGACGCTGCTGCTGCGAGAAGGTATGCTAAACGCCCAGTATAACCGTTACCCGTAATCCTAGTCAATAAGTGAGCGAAAAACCAACCCATCTATCCACCCAAACCACCCACACCCCCAGCAGTGCAGCAGTACAGCAGCACTAGCGATGAAACCATCAAGGCTGTTCGAGAGCGGCATCACCGACTTTCTGAAAACAGGAAGAAGGGGTCCAACGCTGGCCATGCTGGCCATGCTGGCCATGTTATGTACGCCGGCGCCGGCTGCAGCGGCGGCGGTGGCCGCGGGATAAATGGAGGCAGTGACAGAGAAAAAGTCGAACATCGGGGACGGCACGGACGAGGCGGTAGATGCACCAACGAGGAGGGTGGTGGCTCGGTCGCGGCTGCTGACGGCGATGGCAGCAGCGCCAAAGCCATCAGCGGAAGAACCCCAGTGGGCAAGTGCCATAGGTGTGGCAAGAAGGGTCATTGGAAGATCGATTGCACGACGAAGCGATGTAGTCGATGCCAAAGACGGGGGCACACTGCTGATGCTTGCTCCACGTCCACGAAGAATCGATGCAGCCGATGCATCGGGCGGGGGCACGCTGCTGATGTCTGCCCCTCGTCGAAAGAAGAAGCCGTGCTGGCGGTAGCGATCGAGGTTGGGGCGAGGGACGACGACCAATAAAAGGTACAGTCCAGACCTCAGCATTCAAGACACAAACAAACTGACGAGTGCAGTGATGGTTCGGGAGAAGGGGAGTCAGCTTGGCAGGTAAGAGAGAAGGCCTGGATGTTCGATAGTGGTACGTTTACTCACAGGACGCCCTGTAAGCAAATTGCATGCTCAATTGTGAAGAGTGTGAGCTCAAACTACGCATCGCCGATGGATCCACTCGATCGACTGAACGACACGGCGACGTAATCGTAGTATTTCGGTCCGGAAACGGTCTCGTGCCAGCGCTGATAGCCAACGTTGCGCACGTGCCGGACCTCCGCTATCACCTATTTTCCCTGTCCACTTGTTCGTAACCAATGGTAGCCCAGACTGCATGGCAGTCTATGGATGGATGTTTTAGGTAATGAATTATTGGCCTCCCACAGGGTAGGGGCAGAGAAGAAGTGAGCCTCGTGCGTCACCACTTACAACCTCAGATGTCAAGAGTCACAAAATCCACATTAGGCAATGATACCAACCGGTACGTAGCTGTCATCTAAAGAGACCAACCAAACACCTTCCTTGGCTCATTACACAACAGTGACGAACCAAAATAACCAGAAAGTAACTCCTTGGTCTACATCAACCACAGTAATGGCAAGAGGAAAGCCATCCCGACGACAAGCAAAAACCTCTCCCTCAATCCCACACAAAACTACTGCAATCACGGAAAATAATACAGTAGTTGCGCCATAACAATAAATAACTAAGCTGAAAAATATCATGCCAGAGATCGCGAGGTTCCCCGGACAGAAACCTTCCTTTGTCCCTTGCTACCACCGCCATAGGTTCACAGATCGCAACGATAACCGCGAGATAGCATACATCCTTTTTCACATAGGATTTATCTGGCACTAAAATTACCCGAAATAAAAGTCGCTTGAGGTACATACAGCATAATAAAACAGAAACCACTTTTTTAGCTCTTGTATACTAGCTCCTAACAACCAGATAAAGAAACATAACGATGTTGCAACTTTCAATACGAACAACCTAAGCCCTCCCAGCTAATGAAGCTCTTCGACCATTCGCAGAACATCAAATATTCCATGTTTTCCTTCGTGAACAAATCCAAATTCGCACAACAATAATACTGGTGGTAATATAAGCATTCATGAATTTATATGCAAACCCCCCTTCTTCTGCAACCAGTAAACAATTACAAACAAACGATTACAGTATCAATCAATAAAATCAGTGGCCACAAGTAATACCTATTATCAGCTATACGCCTCTCAAGGTGCATCTACGTATCCTTACTTCGCCAATCCGTTAAAAATATAAATATCAGTTCGACCAGTCCCTTCTGGTCCTGTCTATACCAGAAAAACACTCAACTGCTAAGGTACACGTTTTTACGGATTTGCAAAGACTGATTTGAACATGAAAATACATTTCAAAACTGCCAGGCGAAAAACAAAGGCTACGTGTACCATCCAGGACGAACCTATCGACGATATTCTACCTTCGTACCAGAGAGCCTTTCACGACTTTCCCGCGACAAATAATATATTCCATACCTTTCAGAGATCCGCAGCCAGTGACAAACGATACATATCCTACTGTATACATCCTCCACCGCTTTCCCGGGAAGAACGAAAACTACCATATCATTTAGTAGTCCCTAACACGTCGCAAACGGTATCTATCATATACGATTTCATCCGGAACGAATCCAAACCCAATCGAAAATGGCTTATCTCCATTTGTACGATCTAATACATATTTCGACCGACAGAGGTGTATCCGATCGAAAAATAAAACTGCTTCTACGAATACCCACCAGAAAGACTAGACGTAACCTCCCGCGCGAAGTAGCCGAATCATTAAAATGCTTCAGCTGACGAGATACCTGTCTGTCTACTTCATGACCTTTCCGCTGCTGCTGCTGTCTGTCATGAACTATTTGTTGCATGAAGACGCTATCCCCTTCGTTTGTGGCACTGCTGCAGACAGCACCCGATTCCCATGCGCACGCCTCTTCTGCCACTAAACTTCTCGCAGCAGAGGGCACGCGACTAGCACGTCAGGCGGCTTCCCCACCCCCTGCACACAACATGGCGGCTGTTCGGCTTCTCGCGAATTGAGCAGGATATTCCTCGCATTGCGATACCCATACCTGCTGCCTCCTGCACACGGGAAACATACCCCGCACGACTTAGCCTCCTGCATGCGGGAAATACATTCCGCACGACTTAGTCTCCTGCATACGGGAAATGTATCCCGCACGACATAACCTCCTGGATACGGCAAATAAATCCCGCAAGACATATAACTCCTGCATACAAGAAATAGATCCCGCACGACTTCAACTCCTGCACACGGGAAATATATCCCGCACGACTTAAAATTTCCCCATCTTATACGGTCGACGGGGGTGCCCACGGCTGAACTCCTGCCATAGGGTTTTCAGCTGCTGCTGCTGCTGAACGCCCTCGCCTCACACGGCAGATGTGCATAGGTACCATACGTAGGATATATGCTGCGTCCGGCCTACGGCTCTGCTTTCACGGTACAGGGCTTCGTTGCTACTGCTAATTCATAGCATTATTCGCTGCGACGTCGTCTCTACGGTATCGTCTTCGGGGTCCTCTATCCGGCTCCCGCGTCCACCATCGGAGACATCCGACGATGTTGGTATAGCATCCCTCCCTGCTGTACCAGCGATGACTAGCTTTTGCTTCCCATCGCACTCATCCCGAATTCTGTGTTCCAGGCTGCTTCTCCTAAAGCGGCGCAATTGAAGCAGCTGCTTTATAACAAAAACCTATTTTTTTATGAGCCCGAAGGTCACCAATGCCATCCCCAATGAGGCTGTGAACCAGCACATTCTAGAATGTTCGGAGCCTTAGGCAAACGCAGCCCAGACTGCATGGCAGTCATTGGATGGATGCGTTAGGTAATGAAGTATTGGCCTACGACAGGGTAGGGGCAGAGAGGAAGTGAGTCTCGTGCGTCACCACTCACAACCTTAGACGGTAGACGGTAGATGTCAAGATTCACATAATCCACGATAAGAAATGGTACCAACCGATATGTAACTGCCATCTAGAGAGACCAACCGAACACGAGAGAGTGACTTTAGCGACAACGAAAAAAAAGGAGTAGCGTCGAAAACATCGACGACGACGATTTTGTTGGACGAAAACGACTGGGAGAAGATAAAAACGACTGGGAGAATGACTACGACGACGACGACGGGCTTCTCGGACGAAGAAAAAACAGAGACTGACTACGACGACGACAATCTCAGACGAAACCGACTCAGAGAGTGCTTACAACCACAACGACGGTAGCATTAAGACTGACGACGACGACAATCTCTGACGAAAACGACTCAGAGAGTGACTATTACGGGGGACCATAGTAAACAGGACCAAATATTGTAAGTAAAAATACCTAAATATATAGTTTTTTATGTATGCCATAGGTCCTGTTAACTATGGACCCCCGTAATACAACGGCAAGGACGGTGGCGTCAAAAACCATAACGACGACGACGTTGTCAGACAAGAACGGCTACGACAGCGACGATTTCCTCGGACGAAGGCGACTCAGAGAGCGACCACAGCGACGAGGATGACGGCGTTTTTCTCAGATGAAAACGACTCAGCGCGACGACTACGGCAATGACGGCAGTCCCAATCAAAACAACGACACCGGCAACGGCAACAATACCCAAACGCCAACTACGTTTGCCGTCGAACTAGCAACTCCAGTCCATGTGTGTGCAGTGCTAATTTTTCCGAACCTGAAGCGGGTGGAGTTTAATACCCTCGCCTTCTGCTTCACTTCCCGCATCTGGGGTTAATATATCAAAAACGGTCCAGAACGCTCTACACGAGCCACAAAATGAGACCCTTTATCACATCGACGTGGTACTCAGAAAACAGGGTGAAATTGCAGTATACACTTTCCGTCAGCCTACCTCCTGTCCACCACAACAATTCAGCGCACAGCAGATGTCTTGCCGCCCTAGACAAAAACGTGTCTGCGTACAAGCAAGCGAACTACTTCCAAAATGACATGCCGAACAGCGAACAGTTTTCATTGCCGGCAAATTTTCCCTCGATACATACGCTCTAAAAAGCCGGTGGTGTGTTCTGTTCATGATCAATGCCCTGGCTTGCCCAACTTTGAGCAAACCGTTCGCCATGCGTGGTACATCTGCTGATCGAAGGGGCAACGGAAATAATTAATATTGCCGCTCAATTGCTGCTACGAGTACAAGCTTTCGATGGTTTGACGCTGACACAGTATATACCCCTAAATCTAACCCTAAAACCACATGAATCAGGAGTCCTACAGGTTCAAGTTAATTGATAGTGGTTCCTTACTAGTACGGTTCTTGTTTCCGTCGCTCTTTGGCAACAAGAACTGTCTGGATACACGACGACGTCAACGCCCCCTATCCCCTCAAAACATACAGCATCTTCAACCCTAGAAAACCCTGCGGTACTGCATGCCCTTACGGCATGTTGTGCGTATAGCTCCGCTTTTGCTTGTTTAATTTTAGATATCACAGAGTGCTGTGTGAGGTGTTGTACCCTGAAAACGGAACTCGTGTTTCGCATATTCACACGGACTATACAAAACAATACTCGTACGTAGTTCCCATTACTAGTACAATTTAGCATGCATAACTAAACAAGTCGATGGATTTTCTCACTACCCACGTATTTTGTTTGTGCTCTCTTCCCATAAAGCAAGACCGCGAGAGGACGCCTCCCAACCGCCCACCCCACCAACCGCCCGCACGCGTAGAAGAATGCGCTAACAATACCAAAACCCGTAACCTTGAACGCACTACCAAAACGTGATTTTGCTCTACAGTAGCACAAATCTGAACGGTAAAGCAGTAATTCCACTCGGACAATACACTGTAGTCCCAACGTGAAAATAAAGCACGGCCGGGACAGCACAGAAGAAGCCCGGGATGCAACTCCTGTCTACCTCATGAACTTCCGTTTTTCAGGACACCGTGTCCGAATCATCCCATAGACTTGCCTCTTTCCATTAAGTGCCCTCCCTCTTCCCTCTGCGACCGACACGGCTCATCGAGGTTCTGCCGTGGAGCTGGGGCAACGGGTTCTCCCGCGGCCTCGCCTTCAGCGAGCACGACGCCAGGAAGGCTTCGACCACCACCGCCAGAATTAGGCACGCGTGGGAGGCAACGAGGATGGCCTCGAAGACCTTCTGGCTGTTGACCCGGTCGTCCGACACATCCACCTTGAGCAGGAGGGCGACGTACATGCTGACGAACACGACTACGTGCCCCATGCGGCTGATCCAGGTGTCCCACGGGGATGTGTACGGGGCCAGACTTTCGGAGATGACGACGAAGACGAAGGCGATCATCAGCGTCACGGCGACCTGCGCCGCCGTGTTGGGGTAGATGAACACTACCACGCCGGCGAGCAGGATCCGCCGGCTGCACTCAATCACCTCGTAGTAGAATACCTTCGGCGTGTACGGCTTCCACAGGCTGGAGGTTGCCGTGACGCGCGGAAGGTCTTCTCCTCGCGTGGCCTCGTCTATCTTCAACACGTCGCGATCCCTGAACAGAAGGCAGAAATAAAACAAAGGAATGCCCACCGTGTACAGGGCGATCATTACGCCCGCGTATGCCTGGAAACCCCTGTGTTTCGAGGAGTCGCACTCGATGCGGTAGTCCGAGCGGAGGTAGAACTTGTCGTCGTCTAGCTCCTCGCACGCGAACGTCTTGAACAGGGTGGAACTGACGCTCGAATACACAAAAAATGTCAGCAGGAGCACCATGGACACGTGCTTGTTCTGGATGATTTTGAGGTTCTCAGGTTTTCCGCGGTTGATGCTGACGGCGGCGGCGTAGGTACATAACAGGAACAGCAAGGCCGCGATGGGGGTGGTCGTGGAGACCAGCAGTCGGTCGTGGAAGTCGATGTCAACAATGCAGCCCGCCGAGAGAATCCAGCTGAGGTCGAAGTTGAAGAAGTTCAGATCGTCCAAGAAGTCCTGGTAGACGTCCGGGTAAATGACGTTTGCCACAGAAGAGAACTGGTGCGAGGCGCGATGACAGGGGGGTCACATGCATGCGTACGCAGGCCGACAAATAGTGTTGTCGGAACAACGTTCTGCATGTGAGGTGAAGTAAGCACTGGTATTCAGCGGCTCATGAGTTTCAGGTTTTCCGCGCTGTAGAAGTTTTGTTTGATGAAAACGAACGTTATAAATGATTGCCGCAGGATGCATGGGCTGTTCAGGCGCGCTGTACGTAAGAGGAGTCGGTGCAGGCGTTTGGCAGTGTTCTCCGGCTTGTGCTCCGCATATTGTGGCTGTGGGCTGGAGTGTGTGGTACTCTCCGGCGAACAACATACGGTTAAAAAATGGTGAAAACTAAACAAGAAAGCCTGACCTTCGTACTATAAATTCAACAAACAATTGGCTTCAAGCGGAAATATTTGGCGATCATCTCGGGAGAGCCGAACCAGCGAACACACCACACAGCACCAAAGCCACCGGGGTGTTTGCTAGTCCCGTAAAGTGATTGTTAGACGTTTTAACACATAAATTATCATAACAGCGACGAGTTGTCTGATTTCAAGCCCAAACTACTACGTTTACAGCAGCTACAGCCACACACGTCGGGATGGCCGACACAGATCGGCGATTTTTTTTTTTTTGTCTTGCGATACATACCATGGAAATACGCTCTCCACAAAATCCTGAAAACAAAATGCATGCGCAAGCGCCTACGTTATGTACCTGGTATACGAAATCCAAGCGAACAAATGTATAACCCCACTCACCTGCGTCAGTATCTGCCAAACCACGATCACGATCTTCACGGATTGGAGCGGTATGTACCTCGTCACGCGCTGTACCAGCCCTTGTCCCTCGCCCGAACCGGTCTCCCCCGACATCACGTACGAAACCACGGCAAAGGCCACGAGGAGGGCCCCGATCCCGAGGACGACCACGACCACGATGCCGACGGCGCTGGTATCCGAGCACTTGCTGCACGTAAAGCTCAGCTGTGCCGAGTACCCGTTGGTGCAAACGCTGCAATCTAGGCGAAACGGACAAAAGAGCCAACAGTCAACCCGGGGCGGAGTAGAATGACGATTTGTTTTGGAGGTATCGAGATTTTCGTCCACATCTGTTTTTGACCGTAACGACGGGTCAGCAGCCGATATAGAGGGATCTGGCGAATCAGCAGCCCTCTGTTGCATTCCGCGGATGTGAATGCCCTGATTCGCTACCTACTGATACCCGTGCACTGAGTGGCCGAAATGTTGGAACGAGTCGAGCTACGTACCAAACAACGATGCTTGCTGCAGTGTATAAAAAAAACTACTGGTAGTCGGCGAAAGGCTACGTAGTTCTGTCAACAACCGCCTATCAAACAAAGCGTGTGCCACGTCTACAAAGGGGCGTGCACCGGCGGCCACGCATTGAACTCAACACACTGTACAACGCGCACATTGCAGAACATCATGCAAACAAAGCTCTCCCAAGACGGCAATCGTTCTATGATCAATGCCCACACATGGCCTATGATGAGTATCCTACCTGAAGCGCCAATTAAACAGACGTATAATATCAAGCACGCACATGGTCCTTCATAGCCGTCGAGGCAGTAGCCAGATGTCCCCGTGATCCCTCCCAGGCAAGCGTCGGTATTGTAGCACGCGAGGACCTCTCTACTGGACGCGGTGGCTCGCCAGAAACCCCTTTGAATCGAAAGTGTTTGCAGGGTGACGTTGCCGCCGTCGCTTGTGGAGTGGTCCATCACGTCCGAGCATATCGGAGCCAGGAGCCCTTCGGCGAAGTTGCACCATACGCACGCAGTCCCGCACCCGTGGCAGGCGGCCTCGAATGGATCGCCCGACTTGCACACAAGACATCAAGTGCAATTACGTTCCGAAGCATGGAGATTAGAACTGAAAAATACGAAATTGGTGCAATTATGAGGGCTTTACGATATAATGAGCTTGAGCATTTATCAGAAGAGCTGCCTTGGGGGGGGAGTGCGGCGGAGCTGTTGTCTTGCTTCGAGGTGTATACTTTGTGTTTCCTCCGACGAAGGTTCTGCGGAAGGAGTACATACGTCAGGTCTGTTGAGTCGGACGACAGTACAACAAGAGCAGCATATGCTAGCGATGCACACACATGGACTACGCTCCCTGCGTTTTTAACACCGAATCCCGCTACCTGAAACCCGTCGTACCCTAGTATTGCAGCCGCACGGTGTCCCGCATGAGCGAAACGCATGTAGCGGCCACACGTGGGCATGCTTTCTCGGTTGTAGAGGGCACATAACTCGTAAAAGATATCGCGCACAAGGAGCTCCATGGCGTTGTTGGGTCGTTAAAAATGTCGCACACAAGACTAATTCCATACCGTGCTGGAGTCCTGGAACATGCTCGATGGGCAGTCGAACCGGTTGCCGTCGAAATAGATGTTATTGACTCTCTCCATTGAACCGATGTTGGAGACAGCTGCCCCTTCTCCCTCGTCCGAAGTGTTTTCTACAAACGAGCAATCGTAGATAGACGTCGTGCCTGCCAGTCTCAGTGCCCCCCCCGTTCCCGCCGAGTTTCCCTCAAAGACGCTGCTGAAAATGGCATCTTTTCCAGCCGCGCTGTTTATGGCTCCGCCTGTTGCTGTTGCCCGGTTGTCGATGAACCGGCACTGGTCGAATGTTGTGGGAAAATTGCCGGTCGCCTCAGTCCCAGAGCCAAATATCGAGACAGCACCCCCAATTTCAGCCGAGTTGGACACGAAACTCACGTTGGAGAATGCCGGGCCAACGCTGGTACCTGACAGAACGATGGCCCCTCCCGCCAATGCTGCGGTATTGCCAACAAAGCTCACACCCACTGTTGGGTTGATTGTCAGGGTACACACTCCCAGCAGAGCCAAGCCGCCCCCGTTCGCTCTGGCTATGTTCTTGGAGAAGGTGGTGGGTCCGTTTATGACGAGGGTCGAGTCTGAGGTGGTATTACCGGAGGTTAACACCGTTGTTGCTATCGCACCTCCGTCTGCGAAAAGTGCTTCGTTCGACGTGAAACGGGTGTCTCCGGTCCAGCTCAAGTTACCCCCGTTATCAAGGTAAACAGCCCCTCCTTCGCTTAATTGAGCTTCATTACCGACGAACTCTGTGTCTCCGGTCCAAGAGACGTTCGAACCATCTCTGACAAGCACGGCACCTCCTCTAAAGAGAGCACGGTTTTTTACAAACTTAGTATAACCTTCACTCCAAAACACATGGGAATCCACAAACGCCATCAACGCACCACCGGATCCGTCCTCAATATCGTTGTGTGTGAACGTCGTGTCTCCCTTCCAAGAAAGTGTCGATGTTGCAAGAAACGCAGCGCCGCCCGAGTTGTTCAAAAATCTTGTCTCCCCAATCCACGAAACACTTGACTCAAACGCGTAGAGGGCACCACCGATGCGGGCGGCGTTGTTCAAAATACCTGTGTCCCCGCTCCACGAAATACTTGAAAGAATCGCGGAGAGGGCGCCACCGGTTTCGCCGGCCGAATTATCGAAATAAATCGTTTGTGCAAGCCACGAAACAGTTGAACGCCTCACGTAGAGAGCGCCACCTTGTCGGGAAGCGAAATTAAATGAAAGCGTTGCCGCACCGCTCCACGAAGCGGCGGAGTCTTCCACATACAAGGCGCCTCCTTGGGCGGCAGTGTTTCTGGTGAACGTCAAACGCCTATACCACGTAGCGGTGGAGCTTCCGTAAACGGAAATAGCGCCGCCAAACCCAGTGTCATCAACTACTGTTCCATTGGCCCTGTTTCTCTCGAACAAAGCGTTACCGCGAAAGGAAATACTGGAGAACAAACCCACCATCATCGCACCCCCGTTTGCGGCCGAATTGCCGGAGAACGTGCTGGTCGTTTCCTCTGTGCAGAATACATGAGAGTTCCCAGATACAACTACACCGCCTCCGCCACCTCGAGCGACATTGTCCGTAAACGTTGTGACGCCGTCGTCCCACGTGGCGTTGGAGTCGCCGTAAATATACATGCCTCCCGCGCCAGCTCCCGCGACATTGTTCATGTAGGTCGCCACACCGCTCCATGAGGCGTTCGAGGCCGAGACTACCGCCAGAGCTCCGCCTTGGCCGATCTCTGATATAGCGCTGTTGGAGTCGAACGTTGTCGCGCCGGTCCACGACACGCTTGAGCCCTGGTTGATGAACACAGCTCCGCCCAAGAACCGGACGCTGTTGGACAAAAACCGAGTATCGGAGGCGTTCCACGACACGCTCGAGCCGAACAAGGCGAACACCGCACCACCGAACCTATCGGCAACGTTGTAGGCGAAAACTGTGTCATCGCTCCAAGACACGCTGGAACCATCGGCTACCAAAAGCGCGCCCGCGCTATCGACGGCGACATTGTTGAACCACAAGCCACCGCACGAAACAACGGAGCTGCCGGTCACGTACATGGCGCCACCTCTGGACCCCGCGCTATTGTATTTAAATGTCCCCCCAGCGCAGGACAAGCTAGAGCCGCCGGACACATAGATAGCGCCCCCGTTGCTATCTGCTCTGTTTCCGACAAATTCCGTCTGATTGAACGTCAAGCTGGACCTTGCCGCAGCTATCGCCCCGCCGACGGGGCTATAACCGTAGCCGATTGTGACGCCGGTCACGTGCAGAGTGGCGTTGACAACGGTAAACAGCCGCGTCGATGCGTTTCCGTCTATGAGAGCGTTCGGTCCGACACCCGTCACGGTGAGAACGGTCCCATCGGCGATATAAATCGGCCTGTCCACGACTACGCTTCCTCTCCACTCCGCCTCGAACGACCCCTCGGAACAGTTGACCGCCGCGGCTAGCGCTTGCGCCTGCGCCGAATCGTCCACCACCCACACCCGCTGAACCTCCGCTGAGCAGGCAGGGCGGCGAGAGGCGGCTTCTTACACTCGTACACCTCATCATCAGCGTCGGGGTCCAAACAGCTAAAACCGTTTATTATACAGGCGCTACCGCTACAGCTGCACAAACAACAATCGCCGCCGTCGTATCCGCACGAAGGGTTATTGTTTTCCGGCTGGCACCAGCCGTCGCCAATCGTCAACCAAGCCCTGGCGCTGCAGCCGGGGTACTGGGCAACAACAATGGGGTCAAAGCAGGCTGGGTCCCGACAGTCGAAGCCGAAGGAGCCACAAACAGTGGCAGAGACGTCGTGGTCGCAAGTGCACCCACAGCAATCTCCCCCGTCGTAATCGCAGGAAGGGTTGTTGTTGTCGATGTTGCAAAACCCGTCACCTCGTTGATCCTCAACGCAGGTCGACGATAACGACGATTCGGGGGAGGAGGAGGCGGTGGAGGAGGAGGTGGTGGAGGAGGAGGAGGGCGGCGGAGGAGGAGGAGGAGGAGGGCGGAGGAGGAGGAGGAGGAGGAGGCGGCGGAGGAGGAGGAGGAGGCGGCGGCGAAGGAGGAGGAGACTGTTGAATCGTTGTACGTGGGGAAGATGCAGTTGAAATCGTTGTCGGCACACGCGTGAGCAGGGCTGTCGGCGCAAGTGCATGGGCAGCAGTCGCCCCCGTCGTAGCCGCATGAAGGGTTGTTGTTGGCCGCATCGCACAGCCCGTTCCCTATGTCGGTGACCGTGCCGTTCGTGCAGCTGTCGTACTGAGCGACGCCGCCACGGAGGCAGGACAACATGGCGGCTGCAGCAATTCTGGAGATGCCGCGTCGAGTCATGCTTGTGCTCGTGCCTTTTGTTTGGTGGTCGCCAACCCCTCGTCTCGGTCACGTGGTGTCCTGAGGGAGGCGATGTGCATCGGGATGTGTATGATGAGGGGAAATACGGCACGGCACACTTGCCCACGTTAGAAAGGGAGGCGTGTTGGGTAGAGGAAGTCCTTCCTACAGAAAATAAAGAAATGTAGTGGTTCCGGAGACGGCTCACACGGTACACCCGTGCTAGTGGTGTATGGTAGCACCGCTGCTGTATGGTGACATTCGTGTATCGCAGCTGTAAACGTGTTACCAACTGAGCTATAGGGGTAAAATACCGATCGATTACCCAGCCCAGGGCAATCCTTATAACGCTCTCCCCCCCCTCTGAACGGCGAGATCTTTGGGGCGTCCGTACCATATACGGCCGCACGCCGACCTACGCGCTTCGTTTCAATACCCGGCGAACCAGGGAAGTGTGTCTTCAGGGACCGCACGCGCTAGCGTTTCTACTAAAAAACGATCGTTCGAAGTGAGATGCGAACCCGTGTCCTCGACGACGTCAAATGTGACAAGCTGTTACCTACTGAGCTATAGGGGTAAAAGATCGATCGATTACCCAGCCCAGGGTAATATTTCTAATAATGCCATATGTGGGCGGGTGGTCCTGGATCGAAAAGTACGGACAAAAGACAATAGAGAACTACCCACGTAAAAATGTTTAAATCTTTTGAAAAACATGGGAATTAGAGTAATGAGTTTGAGAATATGATGAACGTGACTTTGCTACAACGTTTGACTTTGCTACAATGTTTTTGTAGACAAACAGATGAAAACAAAGCTGAAGCACCCTCGCTGTGCGAGACTAGGGATCCCCAACGAACGCTCTGCTACCTACCGACGGCTCTTCACCTGTTTACGTGCTACCTTCGTTTTTTATTCACACGTTCCTCTTTCGAAATTTATCCAAACCCGCCGCCACAAAAATGATATATTTCAAGAACGTTGATCGGGAGGCACATCACGTAAACGTTAATTGTTATTTACCGCCTTGAAGACACCACATGCTGTCTCGGCTCTCGGTAAGCAGGAGGCTACGACCGATACTGTTGGCGCGTGTTTGGTTAGCCGCGAGCGAGACTGTACCATCGAAGCGATCGTTTCCTCTGCCGCCGCCCGTGAAACTCTGTCGTAGAACAATCCTCGGGTCGTATTGCTCTGCTGCTAAGGGGAAGGTGTTATCGTTGCAGTGGGAAAGCCATGGCCAAGTAGGCGGAACATCGACCACGGATATAGGGAGATATTGAATGCGTCGGCGAGGTTTTGACTTTTTTTAGGATTGCATGGTCCTGAAACAACCCTGGTCTTGTGACAGGCTTGGTGAAACGGCCGTTTCGGTTTCCTGAAGTTACGCCACGGACGCCAGTCCGGGGCAGATCCTCCTAGCTTTAGACCGTCCAACGGACGCGTTTCAAACCGTCTCACTGCCGGTCATACCGAATAAGGAGTATGTGTTTGGGAAGAAGTATACTGAACAAACGGGTGAGGGGCTTCATCAGGAAGTTGCTGGAGCTGTCGCCAACGTCTGTCGCGCCGCTATTGATCCGTAGTGGTGCAGAGAGAGAGGTCAGTGTCGATGAAGTCCGACATCTGTGTCAGAGAATAGTATTGTGACTTGCCACGGCCTCACCGATCGCCCCTCGCAGCCAAGGGGCGGTTGAACGGATGGGGGGGCGGGGGGGAGGGCTGGATTCAGGAAGCGTTAAAGGAAATCTGCACGTTCCGAGCGGCTCGAGATGGTAAAAACTCGCTACAGTAGATGCGAGGGAAGACACCAGGTTCCACGCTTTGGGAAACGGGCAAGGGAGCCAAGGGGGTGAACCGAGTGGTGGCGGGACTGATGCTCGATGGTACTGGTGGGGGCAGTATGATACCGGGACGGAGACTGGGAACAGCTTAGCCGTCGCGAAGTGACTAGCGGGTTGAAAAGACCGGAGCGCCCAAAGGGAGGGATTGATTTGCTCGTCAGCAACGGGAGAAGAGCGGAAAAAGCGGTCATGTTAAGGAGCGAGGCGCACCTGCTTGCCGGGTTGCCCGCTTCGTGTGCGTCGGTCATGGAACGTAATACATTGACGGGACGCCGACAAAGCCCGAAAGATCGGCGCGATCTGCTTTGTGGAAGGTGCGTTATGTTTCCGAGACGTGACTGGGGTGCCTATTTTACACCGACGACAGATATGCGTTGAGGAGGGGGGAAGTGCTGCGGCGCCGTGCCCCCAATATTTAGTACATCGAAATTCTGCGGGTGCACGCGCATACCAGATATCTCCTCTACTACTGGACCGTTTCGGCTAAACGATAGCTCCGTTGATAACCCTACACCCTGCCAACACAGCCGTGGTAACACCTGGCCGATCCGGTGGGCGAACGGCGAACGTGAAGAGGTGTCGTGAATAAACCTTATTTATGACGTCGGTCTGATTATTCTGCGGGTGCACGTGGATACGACGTATCTCGTCGAGTACTGGGCCGTTTTGGGCACACGATTGCTTCAATAATAGCCCTACGCCATTGTCAACACAAGCCGTCGCAATGTCCGGCCGATCCGGGGTGTGTGCCGGGAACATTCCGCGGCATCGTAAATAAACTATTTGCGACACCGGTGTCGTAAATGAGGCGTATTTGCGGCACCAGTCTGAATGTTTTTTCGGGTACACGCGGCTGCACCACCGACATCGTCGAGTACTGGACCGTTTGGGGTACGTTCGTATCATCAAATATGGCCCTGTGCCATGCCGAGAACAACCGTGGCAATCCCGGGCAGATCCGACGCGTGTACCGCAAACGTGGCGCGGTGTCGTAGACAAGAACTTATTTACGACACCGGTGTCGTCATATAGCATTACAGCAGTGGTGATCCCGATATATGGCGACCTAGTGACAAACGGCTTGAAGTCGTCCTATAGCCGTATTCGTCTAATAGCCAAATGTCACCTATGTAAGGCGTTACGTTACGCCTTGTATAGGTAATATTCCATGAGAAAATGGGCAAACACAGCACCTCATTGAGTGCCAACTTTCAGGTTTGGAGCGAACGAGAGAACGTGCGTTCTGTCGTGTTCCAAGGCCATGTTTTTTTCTCACGAGTTTGACATATCTAGCTCGACAGCGTTACATCGGGAAAATCTGCGGTGGAGGGCAGCCGTGGACTTACATGCCATGAAGTCTGCTACTTTCAGCAGCTTATAGCCATTGGTTTCAGCATATTACCGCACCTGAGTACAAAGTGCCTTGCATATCATAAGAACGCCGGACACTGGTACACTAATGACATATACTTCGAGAAAAACATCAGTACGATAACGCCTGAACGATCTCTGAACACGATGTGCAAATAGTGTGCGTTCTGCGGTGCACCTTTCACGTCCACTTGGTTGGCCGATATTTTGTATTGTAGCCCTACGCCATCATGAGAGCCAGTTTTGGCCGGCGTAAACTGCTGCTACGGAAGGAGGGGGTCACTTGACCCTTATAGGACCGCAGTCCCGTTTGGGGGACAAACCACTCCAATTCTAAGTAGTTTGTCCTGAAAACGGGAGTGCAGTTCTAAAAGGGTTAAGGTCTGTGCTTTGCATCCGCCCAGAGTCACTCGGCCGAGTAAGATATCCTATGTATCTGCAGCCATGAAATTTCATGTTTTATTTTGTTCGGCGATACGCATCACCATGGGTTCGTTTGTTTACGTTGCACCATCATTTTTGTTTTCAGGTCCGCATTTTCGTGAGATTAAAGAGCTACTCGCCTGAGTGGCCTAAGCGCGGTACGCAGTGAGAAGAAATACTGCTGGAAAGCTACGTTTGTGCTCATACCACTGGAATTACACGCGAGTCACACAAAATTCCCCGATTTCCATGGACACTTTATCCTGGGCAAATATCATATGGGTCAAATCGGCTCATGAAGAGAAAAGGGTTTGAACGATGGGAAGGGAGGGGGGGGGGGGGTGTATGATTACGTAAGGTAGTGGGTTTCGCCTTGGAGGAGGGACGGGTTGGAACGGGGGCGGAGGGGGGGGGGGGGGGGGTGTACTCATTATTACGCATGGACGTAGTCGTATAACCATAGACCCTTGCATCCCTATCATGCCAGGACGGAGCACGGCGGGTTTCACCGACCAGGCAGACATTGCTTGCACCAAGCGCGAAGGACGGTGGTGTGTTTGGCGAGTCGCATGAAAGGTGAGCTGCATCCTACTAAGAACCGCTTTCAAGGCGAATTTTCCTACATACAGGATGACAGCGTCGATATATTGATTTATTTGCTAGCGTGGCCACTTCCAGAGACAGCAATGGGTTCACTCTGTAACTACCTCGTGGGTGCCTTACCATACACATATACACACTACGCGATACGATCATTCTCCTTGTGCGAATTTAAGGTTCTCCCCGCACAACAATGATCTAGCATGACCGCCAGCCATGGTGACTGCCAAAAAAAAACAAACTAACAAACTAACTAACAAACGATACCCTGACTGTCTAGCTCACGCAGAGAGAGGCGTGTTTTACAGCGTCGCCGCCAACTGGCGCTAACCCAACTTACAGGGAGGGGGGGGGCGCGCATGGCATCTACTCGTTGCTGCTGGCTTCACCGTACCCTTCCAACTGGTAAAACATCACTGAAAACCACACCGGGTATATTGCGCGGAGAGCTGTGGTAGCATTTGTGAAACCAATGGACTGCTTGTGTGGCGAGGGGAGGGACAGTGTCTCAGAATGCCTTTCGGGTACTTTGTTCCTGTGTCGGAGTCGTCTGAATAAGGCGATTGCCCTCCTGGTATAGGTAGTACTGTAGTGCCTCTATAGATTTTTCGGATTTTCCTAAGGCTCCGGCACCGTCGTGTGACCATGGATTCCTTGACTTCAGAGTTAGTGTGAGAACAACAACAACAGGGGAGAGTCGCCCTATAGCTCTATTAAGTTTGTTTGTTTTTTGAGCTTCGGTTCCCAAATAATATATTTGCCCCTCTTTTTCTCTCCCTGCTAGTCGCAACATGTATCCGGGGTCACATAGCAATAGGCTCTCCTCCCCCCTTCCCGTTACGGTTCGTGCCTTGCATCATTATCCCTACAAGCCTTCAAACAGTTCTTCCCTCATCGACCCACCCGCGTCGAATTGCGCCTACCCACGCTACGCGCTCTCTGTAGATGATCCCTTTTTATTTTAACAAGAAGATTCTCACCACAGTGGGATTCTAACTAACGGAATCAACTCTATTTTTAACAGCCTTCGAGGGAACCGCTTGACCAAACCGGCGTGATTATGGTCACGGTGCGGTGCACGGTACCTACATTAGGCGACTCGTCGTGTATACCGTGTAACACGGAAGAAAGCACACTCCGGTGATAACGCTTCAAGGTTTATAATATTATCACCGTTGTGTCTTTGGGGGGGTGCTATCTAACGCATCCCTGGTGATGAGCAACATGCACGGGATCCCCAAAGAAGCTGGGGTTTATGGTAACGTGGGGGTGTGACAACGAGAGGGTGTGCTAACGATAGCTATTTTTGCTAGGGAGCTTTGATACACCTCGGCCGGACTGCAGCTGGCGCGATAACAAGTGGGTGTGATAGCAACGGGGTCAACAACAAAGGGTGTGCAAACATGAGAGAGGCTCCGCTTGCTTTTCCATTCCCACCGCAATACTGTCGGCGATGGCAAGGCCCACGCCTGATGACAGCAAAGGCCCCCGCCTTGCTGCAATGCCGCAGAAGTAATTACCGGTAGGGCATGAAGTAATTGTTGCGCTGGCGCAACTTCCGGGTTGGAATCCATTCATTTCTGTTTATAGCGCAACACGCGTCGGAAGGCGTGTTGCGTGCAGCGCAAGGCGAGAGGTTTCGCAGGACGGGACTGCGGTCCTGAAAGGGATAACGCAATAATTGCCGCATTTTGTTTCCCCTCCGGCGGCCCTCCCCGCGACCCCGGTGGGGAGGCTACAGGCCTGTGGTACGTGAGTGTACATCACGCTTTCCAGCTACTGTAGCTCACGTTGCGCTTGATGGAACGGGCGACGGAACCCGAAATATACCGTATGCACTGCACACACCATGGGAATTCAATGATGTCAAAATACCGATTTTTGCACCTCAAAGGCCCTTGCCCAGCTGAAAAAAAACTAAGGGCGTGTCTTAACTCCCTCCAAAGAGCAAGGGAACGAACGGAACGGAACGAGGCTGTTCGTGGTCATTCGTTCCCTGCCTGTGTAAAAAAGCGTGTTTGAGTCCATGTAGAATCCTAGGCCTCGACAGCCGAATCAGGACGAACGGTATCTTCTGCACATGCCAGAGCACATTGGTGTCCACATCCATCTTCGGTGGTGTCTATCTACATCAAATAAGATCCTATATGTTCCCGTTCGGTCGGGCCGTTCGGTCCTCCCAAACAAGAAAAAGGGGTGCAACACTTCTTCTTCCTCTTCCTAGATATACAGTTTTTCTCGGGCTGCACTGAATCTATTCGTTTCCACAACCAACCAGCATCAACTCATGCAGCAAATAATATTCCATCCGGTTTGTTCCAATGTTCTCTGGGGGGGGTTAAGACACACCCTAACTGCCGCCACAATCATACGTCCTCGGCCGTTTTAAAGGTGCATTCACGCGTGGATATGTTCGAAATATTTAGGTTAGACCACTGAGCTACTCAGCCAGCTTAGGTTAGTTAAACCGCTGAGCTACGCTGACTTAGCTGCTCAGTGGTCTATCTTTTATATTTCGAACAAGAGAAGTCCGGGGTTCGAGTCCCGCCAGACGTCGTATTTCCGCTTTTTCTGCCGTTCTGCCGTGGGTAGAAAAAGGGAAAATCAAGTGGAGTGAATCGCTTGAGCGAAAAAGAACACACGGCTAGGGAGGGGGACAATATGAAGGAAAAAAGCAGGCGCTGATAAGGGGCCTGATCAACCCCAAAGGATGTTATCGGCGGGAGGCCGTATCGAGCCCAAATGTATTTCTTTTGTTCGTTTATATAGGTTATACTGCTCAACGTGTTCTTTGCCGCTGCGATACACATCGTGCTGGTACGCCTCAGCAAAGACGAATGCATCGTAAGGGATTTGGTTCATCTCGAAGAGGACAGGGTTGTCGGAAAAGAGGAGCCGTTGGCATGCGTGCAAAGGGCTGTGTGGGGCATGTTGTATGCAGACGCTGGAATAGTCTCGAAGTCGGCGGAAGGCCTTGCACGAATAATGACAGTCATCGTGACTGTCTTCGAAGCAGTAGGTCTCACGGTATCCGAAACGAAGACAGAGACGATGCTCCTACGAACACCGGATCAGACGTTTACCATCTCACCGCTCGCGATCGAAGCTGCAGGCCAGATGTATAAACAGACGACCCAGTTTTTATGCCTAGGAGGAATTATCCACGAGAATGCTGACCTCTCCTTCGAAATCGAGCGACGAATCCGTCCGATGCGGGCATGCCTCCAACGGTATGGTCCGGAACTGTACGATAGGACGAACGCACCGCTTAATCAGAAAGTCCGGATGCTGAAGGCCGAGGTGATTGAGACCTTGCTGTACGGTTGCGTGACGTGGACCCTCGATGCGGACCACATCGCCAAGCTTCGATCAGCCCACCACGAAGTCCTTCTGCGAGTCATTGGCTTCTAGCGCCGACTACGCACCGACCACACCACCCTCTCGTACGCGAAGGCGCTCAGGATAACACGATGCGAAAGTATCGAAACGACCATCCGTAAACGGCGGCTCTTCTTTGCGGGGGCTGTGGTGCGGCAACACGAGGGGCGAATGCCCAGTCGGTTGATGTTCGGGACGATCGCTGGTGGGGAGAGCCCGAAACCAGGCGGGCAGCTCAAGACTTGGCCTAGGGCCATTGCTGAGGACCTTAGAGTGTTCAAAGCCACCGAGGGATCAACGGAAGACCCCCCCTTATTCTTTGGAGTTGGGACCGCACTGTGGCCCACTGCAGCAAAACAGACGGGAAAGTGGTACCGGGGAATCCTCGAAGCAGCTGAACGGTTAATGGGCAGATGGCACGAGGCTGAGGCAAAGTTGAGTAGACAGCGCCGCGCATCCGCTGCGGGTAGTGTTAAAGGGAATGGGGGGGGAGGGGTAACAGCAGGAGGGGTAGAAGGAACACCGTACAAGTGTATGGGGGCAGGGGGGGGAACAGGAGGAGTAGAAGGGAAACCGCGGTAGAAGAGAGTAGCAAAGAGACCGCAGACAGGGTAGCAAGGTACCAGGCCGACTAATAGGTTGGATTTTTCTTTTCTACTCGTACCGCCAACTGCTGCGGCCGTTTGGTATGTATTGGCTTGGTGCTTTGATTTTTTTCCATAACTTAACTGTTTCCTGTATTTTCCCTTCTTACCCTTATGAAAGAAGTACTACATAGTGGGTGGATGACGAGCGTATTTTGGCCCACTCATCATTTCTCTTTTTACTTAGTCAAGTGTTCCCCAGTATGCATATTTCCCTTTTTCCCTCCCGTCTCTTCCCCCTTGCACGTCCATTTTGGCTCATGCTCGGGGTATTCCCATTTATTTATTTATTTGGGATTTTTCTCCTTTTCTTTTTCTTTTTCGGTTCTGTTTCTTCGTTGCTTCTCTTTCTTTATGGTGTATTTTGGTTGCTGGCTGAAGTATGTATGTTGTGTCGGCCGTACCTAGTGCGAAGGCATGGTATTGCGTAGGCTATTAATAATGCATCACGGTGTGTTGTCTCTGTGTCGTAGTCTGTGACCACAGAGCTCGTATCTTTCTAGGGTGAAGAATCAGCACGGACACTGGGCTTGCTGGATGTCGACGACTATAAGAACGGTTAAATGTGAAGGGAATACACACACTGAGCTACTCAGTCAGCGCTGACTGAGTAGCTCAGTGGTCTAACCTATTTAAACAAACAGACGACTCCTTATGAGATGATATATCATCCGGCTGGAGGACAGCAATATTGTTCCAGTGAAGGTGATTGCTTCATCGGTGATGTAGCCACTATGATATGTTCCCTTGCGTGATATGAAATATTTGAGCGTTTTTGCGAGCTTCTGTTTGTGCCACTCGCTCGCAACTTTGAGTACACGAAAATATCTCATGAGTCGTTTCTGGGTGCCTACGACTGCTGTCTGGCGCACCCGACACCCTCACACATCCCATCAGGAGCATCCCTCAATTTCAATTTCGCGGGCAGTAGTTTTCTGTGAGAAGCTGTAGCTGTCCGCAAGTGAGGTGCAAACGTTCAGTTGGGGGTTGGTCTCATTTTGTGCACCCCAAATTTCGACCAATTTCGACCACTTCATGCAGCACCTCTAAGTCGAGGTGTAGGCCTCTTCTGTTGAGAACGGGCGACAGATCAATATCGAGAGAAACACAAGCCAGCTGCAGTGATGAACCTCTTTCAAATCACCGTCGCTCTCTGGTAAGCGCGAACCAGCCGGAGTTCTAAACGCAGCGTGTTGAACTAGCGATGTGTGTTTTTTGTTCCGATAAAACATATGGATACTAGAGCGACCGAGAACCAGGAGACGCTTGGGTGCCAGCGTGGCCTTAAGCTTCATGGGGTCATCAGTACGTGCACTAAGATATGCCTGTTGCTACAGTGATACTAGCTGTTAATAGGGTCCTAGATTTGACAAGAGGGTATTCGCTTTAGTTTTGTTTTGAGTTAGTTGTCACAGCTGTAAGACTAGCTAGGGTCTTGGATTTGAACAAGAGGGCATTCGATTTTGTTGAGTTTTGAGCTACGAGCAGTGCACGCGTGTAACACGCGCGCATTAGCTCATTCACACTCCTACTTTGCCCACCTACCCATATTCAGCTGAACAAAACAATCAATCTAGGTATCGCAACGTGGGATCGCCGACTACATAGTCCATCGTCTTCTCTTTTTCTATCGAAGCTCTTTACACAGTTCATTTCGCCGTGAATCGCGTTTGCCTCAATTCATAGGCTTGTATCTTGCTGGTCATCAGCAAGCGAGCCTATTATACATCGTGCACACCAGCTACGGAAGCTGGTGTATACCTGGTACACGCTAACAGCCAATCTCTAGTATTGGTTGTGCCTTTCATTTTCGAAAATAAATATGCACCTGGTACAAACATAATGCGCTTGTGCATTTTTTGTTATTATAATTTGTTAATAATATATGCTTGACATCCGACAAAAGCAGCATGAGCGTCAACATTGATCACTCCAAGCACTCCTGAAAGAAGAAAACGACGGAACTTGAATTAACTATGTTTTACTAGAGACAGAAGTTGGTATGATGGTACAAGGCGCTTCGCTCCTACGCCGCCCGCTACGCTCGCTCAGGAAGGAAAAGTACATCAAATTATGCGAAGCGGACAGAGGTCCATGATTGAATATTGTTTTTTTCTGATTGATTGTAGTTGCAAACTGGGGACTTGATAACGCCAAGAGTCCCGCCGCCATGCATGCTTCCGGGAGAAAACAGCTCGGACGCCACATACGCTTCGTTTCGCGGGCGGTTTCCGCTACGCTCGCTCACATGTCGTAAGTACGTACATACCCCAGGTAGGGTACTTATTTTCTGATTTCCATATGCTCTATGTCTGTACTCGTATGTACGAAAGATAAAGCACGGCACGGCACAGCAGCATCGAAAAAAACATGAAAAAAGAAAGCAAGAATTTCGGAAAGAAAAAAAATACCTGTCCCCTCTCGTGTATAATGATTTCCTGACTGATTGGAACACCTTACACCGGTTAAAAAGAAAAGAAGAAAAAAAACAAACAGCAGAGCTTCTCTCTCAGCCTTGTACGCCGCCCGCTCCTTTCGCGACCATCTCGCCACAGATTCGGTCCGAGCAAATATTTCCTCCCTCTCTTCTACAGTGAGCCCCGCCGCCCGCCTCGTGTCAAGCCCGGTGCTCACCGTGGACCTCGTTCACCAGCTAGACAATGTTGGTGCTCAGACTGGGTGCCTCTCTCTGTGGTTTTCAGTCCGGTCGCAAAAATAAGCGCCGCTTGAATATCATCTTACAATCCCGATGACCCTTAAATACTCGTATGTACTCTATAAAAAAATCACAAATGGAGGCCACTCAGAGCCCATTGATGCTTCCCTCGTGTCTCGAGGCACACGCGACGCCTAGACACGAAAACGGCGACCGCGCTCCTTGCAACCCCCCCTCTACCCGCCAGCATCCGCTGACACCCGCGACGGTGCCGCGCTCGCCCGCGGAACCGTGCTCGGAGTACACACATGCACACGAAACGAAAGAAAAGGAAAGGAAAGAAGGACTGAAAGCGCAAAGAGAAATAGAGAAAACAAAGACCCGCTGGAAAGGTCCGGCAAGTAATAAAAGGAGGCGATTTCCAAGTGGGAGCTCTGAGAGGCCAGGCATGTACCAGCCGAGCACGCTCAGAGAGTGAGATTTAAGTAAGTGGTTCTATTGTATACCTCCTTTTCTCTAGACATATACGCGTGGTAGGGCTATTATACTGCCGTTGCATTTATTTTCGCTCAGTTTTGACCAATTGGCTTTCTTTGCTTGCTTTCGATCCAGATTCGAGCTCTGAAAATCCTTTGTACAGTCGTTTTACAAAAACGAAATCATACTTTTATACAAGTATTGAATTTTGTTTGGGAGAGCGGCTGTCTCGCTCAGTATGGGCTGCTTAACATTTCTGACTCGAGTTCCGAAGGTCCTTATTTTGACTTAATTTCGACTCTTGGAAAAAAAAAATCTTGATAAGTACAGTGGGATATTTTATCTTGGGTTTAATATCATCCGAGCCGCGCAGGGTGTGATTTTCGAAAGAACAGCAATAAACGATACAGAACATCAAGAACGCAAAGGGAGCAAAGAACTAGAGGAAAACATATAATTTCTCGATCGGCAATTAATGAATGGCTGAGGAGGTTTCACTAAAAACTAAAAAATCACGTCAGCTGTGAGTTCGAATGATTAAGTAGTTGATACTCAACTTTGCAAGGAGGTTTGTGAGGTGGGATAATATACCGAGCGAGACGGCTGAGGGTCGGACCTTCTCAGCAAATAGTTTGAAGTCCAAACAATTAATACTAGGTAGCTGGTACGAGGAACGAACACCTACTGTATGTGGCAGTAGTAGAATTAACAGTTACCTATACCTGCGGTGTTCTCCCTATTTTTAGCTCGCGACAGAGAGCCTCGGAGTTTCAAGTCAAAACAGCCATCTCGAAGGGGCAACTTTTGTATACGTGTATATGGATATTAATAGTTGCTATTAGTACCACAAACACAGTAATAACAGGTTAGGGTGGGACTGAAACATTTTTAGACGTAAAAAAGTCACAAAAAATGTCAGCGGTCGTTAGCTGGGAAAACTGAGTCTCTAAGAAATTACTCAATCAGCCCGCAGGAAAGAATTGACACGTCACAAAAACCTCTTCAGGTGGTATCATATAGAACTACTTACTTAGATCTCGATCTCTGAGCGTGCTCGGTTGGTACATCCCTGGCCTCTCAGAGCTCCCACTTGGAAATCGCCTCCATTTATTACTTGCCGGACCTTTCCAGCGGGTCTTTGTTTTCTCCATTTCTCTTCGTACGTTCGGTCCTTCTTTCCTTTTTCTTCTCTCTTTTCGTGTGCGTGCGTGTACTCCGAGCATGGTTCCGCGGGCGAACCCGGCACCGTCGCGGGAGTCAGCGGGTGCTGGCGGGTAGAGGGGAGGTTGCAAGGAGCGCGGTCGCCGGTTTCGTGGCTTGGTGTTGCGTGTGCCTCGAGACACGAGGGAAGCATCAATGGGCTCTGTCTGGCCTCCATTTGTGATTTTTTTATCAAGTACGTACGATCATCGGGATTGAAAGATGATATTCAAGCGGCGCTTATTTTTGCGACCGGACTGAAAACCACAGAGGGAGGTACCCAGTCTGAGCACCAACATTGTCGAGCTGGTGAACGAGGTCCACGGTGAGCACCGGGCTTCACGCGAGGCGGGCGACGGGGCTCACTGTGGAAGAGAGGGAGGAAATCTTTACTCGGACCGAATCGGTGGCGAGATGGTCGCGAGAGGAGCGGGCGGCGTACAAGGCTGAGAGAGAAGCTCTGCTGTTTGTTTTTCCTACTTTTTTTTTTCTTTGACCGATGCAAGGTGTTCCAATCAGTCAGGAAATTATTACATGGGAGGGAACAGGGATTTTTTTTTTCTTTCCGAAATTGTTGGTTTCTTTTTTCATGTTTTTTGCGGTGATGCCGCTGTGTCGTGCTGTGCTTTCTCTTTCGTACATGCAGCAGTTAGTTACTCAAAATATGAAAATAAGTACCCTACGCACCTACCTGGGGTATGTGCGTACGTACGGCATGTGAACGAACCGCCTGCGACGCGAAGCATATGTGGCGTCCAAGCTGTTTTCTCCTGAAGCATGGCGGCGGGACTCTTGGCCTTATCAAGTCGCCAGTTGGCAACTACAACGACAAAAAAAAACTATGTTCAATCATGGACCTCTGTCCGCTTCGCATAATTCGGTGTACTTTTCCTTCCTGGGTGAGCGTAGCGGGCGGCGTAGGCCGCCCGCGAAGCGAACCGCCTTGTATACACGTACCAGGTACCAGGGTATGTCATGTATGGTACGAGAGGAGCTGCGGCGTGTCGCTCAAAAAGGGCGGAGCAGTACACAACAAAAAACACCACCACGACGAGTGCTTGAGCAACAGCGCACAGACCGGCGCTTGAGCGTGAGGGGGAATTACTGGTGGACCCTCGGCCTCAATGGCTGACAACCCGCAAGTGCAGCCCCTACCGGGCCTTGTTGAAAGTGGATCTGCTGATCTTGATGCGGCTGTTGGCGCTACTAACCCGGCTGCTGCTGCTGCTGCTCATCCTGCAGCTGCTGCTGCTCATCCTGCAGCAGCTGCTGCTGCTGCTGCGGTGCAAGATGTTCCCATTCACTGCCATCGAGCCCGGTCGCGGCTGTCCCACGCCCCGCGATGCCACGGCGGACAGTAGCATTCGCTCGGCACACGATCGCCGATGCCTCGTGGATAATAAGACCCGTACGCTGCAGATATGCCTCCCGATTCGCTTGGACAATTTTTTTCCTTTTGCCCTTGGCCAAGGTTCGTTCTGGTTTTTTCGAAAATCATCAAGCTCTCGACGACGGCCCCAAGCGGTAGCTCGAGCGACCCTTGACTAAATTTAAAGTGGAGGCCAACGGTCACTGTAGTGCTCCCCATTGTCAAGTTTCGACCTTCCGGGGGCTCAAGTAACGCCGGAGGAGACACGAACCACGAGGGTTACTCATTTCTGCTCTGGGCAGATACATGTATCGGGCTTCCTTGTAGTTGCTTTCAAGAATTCGGTGTTTTATGATCAGCTACTATGCATTATATGATATACCGGTATGAACGATGTACCAATAGCAAGAAGATTCGTAGCTTGGTACTTAGGGCCACTCCTTACGAACAAAAAAAGTCACGATTCGTGAGATTTTTGTCGTGAATCGTGATTTTTAAAAAATCACGATTCATGACGCCATTTTTTCTAGCTTTTCCTTTCAAAAAACAAAATCACGATTCGTGACATTTGTCGTGTCTCAAAACACGCCTGATCAAGGCACTACGTAACCCACGCGCACCAACGGTATCCGAAGGTCCACACAGGGGCATGGCAGACTCTGCTTCGTACGCCGCTTGTGGACTGCGGGCGGCTATACCCAAAGACACCGCTGGGCGCGGGCTAACGAGGAGGTTGTGGCCTCGAAATTTGGAGGAGGAGCTACTGCTTGACGAGAAACACGAAAATGACCTGAGGATGTCACAGGCCAGGCCAGGCAAACGGCCTGCGAGATGGAATCTCGCGAAACGAGCTTGGCCGACGGTTGGTGAAGTTGGAATCTCGCAGGCTGGGTCAGGCTTCGGCCCGTGATTCGAATATGTCACGGGCTGGGCCAGGTGCGGACGGCCCAGCCCGGCCTGGCCGTGCCCCACTCTCGAGAGTTGGCTCCACCCCCAAAAAACATTGGGTTTGAAATATCAGAATTTTAACTATTTGAAAATATCACGAAACGCGACGTTTTTCGGCTTTTTTCGTTAGAACTGAAATGTCACGGATCGTGATCTTTTGGCATGCCAAAACGTCGCGAATCGTGATTTTTTTTCTGTTCGTTAGGAGTGGCCCTTACTGCTGTGATATGAAATTCCAGATACAACATGCGAAATAATCCTTAATCGTACGCTCTTGATCATTCTTCTGTCTTTAGGTACATTCATGCACAAGGATCTCTACGAAATCCTCCAATCAAGATCCGGACCATATCTATATATTCAAGGACCGGACTTCGTTGAGACTCGAAATAATCAACGCGGCAGGAGGCTGTAAAGTGACGCTCGCGTTCAGTTTTAGCCTTTGTTTCCATGGGCGAGCTTTGGGATCCAGCTCTCGTGATCGTATTGTCTGGTAGAATGTCTGAGATGGAACAAGGAGCTGTAGGATCGAAATGCGCCACTCGCTAGCCTGCCTGTAGAAAACACGAACATCACCTCCTGTGCTGTTGGATCACCTCTTCTGTTCACAGGTGTGTGCTTGCTGTGTTTTTCATATATCAAAAGCAGAAGAGGCCAAGAACATGTACGATAATAGTGAGATTCACCAAAAAACACGTACTTGTACGTCAAGACCTGTTGCAACATTTACAGGGAGTATTCAAAATTTTCAGTGTCTTGGTGTGCATGTCACGTGTGAACTGCTGTAAACAACTTTCGACTTTGTCTTGCGTACCCCGGCCCTCACGTGTCGATCTGCTGTTTCAGTGTGCAAAATGGTACTGGCCGAAATCAATTGGAAATCGAACCAGCTGTAAGACTTAGTACTATCGTCTCGTCGACCCTGGTGGCATCCAGGGGAGTCTTTGGCCAGTAGTAGTCAATCGCGAGGGAAATGTTGCTTATTGGAAAACGCGCGCGGTTCACGCAGCTTGCAAAGTTGAGTATCGACCGATCTGCCGATCGGTTGAACTCACAGCTGACGTGCTTTTTTTTTTTAGTTTTTTATTAAAAAAAAAAAAAAATGCCCATCAAGAAATTGACTGTCATGGTCCCCGAAAAAGTGACTGACAAGGGGCGATTTTTCGCCAGATTGTGCTCTACCTGCTACGTACGGATACAAATAATATGTCGATTCGAGCGGGGTTTGTTTTGCTGTGTGCCACACATCCACATCCCAATGCAGAGTATGACAAATGTCTACCCACTACTCAAAGCACGCCATAGAGCAAGAAACAGAAAAAAAAACGTCTATAATTTTGTATTTTTTGTGATTTATTTATTTTTTTATAAAAAACTAAGAAAGCACGTCAGCTGTGAGTTTTCAACCGATCGGCAGATCGGTCGATATTCAACTCTGCAAGCTGCGTGAACCGTTTGCTCGTTTTTGCTAAAAAAAACAAATTATCCGAACAGTAGTATGTGCCGCCCTGTGGTTGATGTCTGGATGAGGTCAAGATCGACTTCATCTCCACTTCAGAGCAATATCATATATATACAAGGTTCCCCTCCGGGAGGTGCCGTATTAATAATAGGGGAGTGGCGCAAGAGCGAAATAATACTCGTATGAAACCCTGCACACTTGTTTAGAAATGGCACCTGCATCCACCCATCATTTTAATGTGAAGAACACACACAACATATTTTTGAGGACAGACTATTATACTGTTCGCGGAATTAGTGTGGGATCATTACTTAGGGTATCGGCAATAAGTGGATATATTCATCCAGCTGACTCGCGACGATTAGTTCGTAAGTACAAAAAAGTTGCGCGAGGTCGAGGTTGCGCCATAATACTTCATGACCGTCTTAGTAAGGTACAGCACATACATACTGGTACTTCTACTGTTGTATGTTCCCCCAAAATAAATGTTTCTTGGTGCTCAGGGTAATATCAAGGTTTCACAGATAAAATGCTCGAGAACAAATCGTAGTCCGAGTACTGAGAATATTGGAGTACTGACGGCAAAAATATTGCGAGCACTGAGAAGGCCCAAATACTGAGAGGAATGAGAGTGTGAGCAGTAGTACCGAACCCCGAGAATACAGGAAAGTATGTACCCGCAGTATAATAAGTAGTATCGAAACGCGAAATACTTGGGGTAAAGGCAATATGCGCAGTACAGAACTCGAGACGATACCGAGTATTCGCAGTACATGCATATATATTCCTCGCAAATGCATATCTCGAAATACTGCCAGACTGTGCTTTAAAAAGTGCTCAAGTTGTCTCCAGCGAAAGTAGCTTGCTCCAACTCCCACTCGTGTTGGACTATCTGGGTGTGTTTTGTGCCGAACGCTGAGCCTGTCGACACGGTGCACAGACGGTTGAAGTATACTTCATGCTCGAAGTGTACTGGGCATATTGAGGGTATTTCATTACTACTGCGAGTACGGAGTCTCGCAGAAGCAGCAGCTGCAGTACGAACACTATACCAACTGACGAAATACTGCTAGACTAGTACTGGTATACTTAAGTCTTGCAGTACCCGCGGTACAGAACCCCGAGATACTTGAAGCACAACAGGCGGTATCCATGCCAGCAGCAGTAGCGAACCCCGCATCAGTGCGAGCCCGAAAGTATATACGCAGTAGTATCTACATACAGAAGAACCTCAAAATACTGCGAGTACTTGCAGTATCTCGAGTACAGAAACCCCGAAATACTGCGAGTGTACGAAGTACCTACGGTAATAGCAGCACAGCAGTACTTTCTCGAGCATACTTTGCTTTACTCCCAAGTATTGGGAGTAGCTGTGACTTGTTGAGGTATGAACGCATGCCACACGCAAGCGCGCCCAAACTCTTTAATTTGGGCTAAATAACACAAGTAACATGCACTATATACATACCATGGTATCATATTATTCGTTCAGAAAAGCAAGGTGGATGAATGTACTGGCAAAAAAAAAGTCACAAGTAAGTGGAAAATATACACACAACTTAAATTACGGCAATATATCATGCTATACGTTGAGAAAAGCAAGGTGTGGACGAATGTATTATTATTACTGTTGTAGTACTGCTGTTGTAGTCCTGGTACAACAAAAGTCAAAGTGTGGGGTGGAGCCCCGGGCAGGTTCTCTCTTTTGTGGTTGTGGTGTGGAGGACACACCGAGGTGGGTCGGTGTCTCGAGTCTTCACGGAACGGAGTGAGTCACCTATGCTGACCTTGAACTTGTGTGTAATGAGGCGGTACAATCTAGGGGAAGGGGACCTGGTATCCACATCACCCCCCTCTTTTTTGAGATGTGCCACTACGCGTCTTAAATAAAAAGGTGTCGACTTGGGGAAACAGGGCGACTAGGTTAACTTCCTAGATGTCCTGCCGACGACGCCAATGCGGGGCGGAGCCCCGGGCAGGTTCTCTCTTATGTGGTTGTGGTGTGGAGGACACACCGAGGTGGGTCGGTGTCTCGAGTCTTCACGGAACGGAGTGAGTCACCTATGTTGACCTTGAACTTGTGTGTAATGAGGCGGTACAAGCTAGGGGAAGAGGACCTGGTATCCACAAAAGTGAATTAAAAAAAAAAATGTGGATGGTGCGAGTCGAACCTCGGAAACGAAAATGTTATCCAGCCCAGTATAGACGTCTACGCTAGAAAGAAGAGAGCTCGTACAACTGGCACGTCGTGTTTTTTACGCAATCTAATACACTTTGCACGATCTCCTACAGCAGTGAGTAGCTTGTACAGGTACGACAGTACATACAGCAGTACTGCTGTAAAATGCAACGCGAGGAACGTGCGTGTACTGATCCCCTTTCAGCTGGCTCTAGGATCTATCGGTCAGCATGTAGGACACACTGAGATCAGAACTAGTAACTAACTGCTGTACTGCTGTAAGCATGTTTTGCACGAACGTTGCTGCTGTACGAATGAGCCGCAGTACGACCATCTATACGCGCAAGGTGTGCCCACTGCTGCTGCTGCTGGGCAGCAGGGTTGTGGTGCTGTAGGAAGCTGGAGGTAAGCACGCTCTGTGCACTGCTATGGGTATTGTTCTCTAGGCGGTGGTCCGTGCTCGTGCAACAACACAAAAATAATGTTATTGTTGTTGTTGCCTTCACCTTAAATCGTCCTTTCTACCCAGCTTCATCAGTGCACCCTGTGTCCGTCCTGATTCCTTCTTATCCTAGAGAGATACTGATTCCGTGGTCGCAGACTGTGAGACATAGGAAGACCAAAAAAAAAAAAAAAATCGCAAATTCAAGTGTCAAGCAAGTGAAATGTCAGCGTACCGGGTACGAGAAACAACACAAGCAGGACCAAAAAATAGGAGCAAAAAGACAATGAAACAAAAACAAAACAAAAAAAATGAAATGAAGAACAGAAAGAATACAAACGACGCAAGGACTTCAAAAAAGGCTGCCAGACGGATAGCATATGTTACAGCGGGTGGCACCAAGGAGGGAGGTTCATAGCGCTGTGACTGTCGTTACCAGCGCTATGGGGAGGATAATACGGCGCGAGACCACTGTCCTGATCAGGGTCACGCGTCGGGTCTATTCGATAGGCAGAGGGCAAGCTTTGGTTAGCATCCTCTGGGCGGATCTTATAGGGGCAGGGAGGATCCCCGGTGTGGGAACGCCTTCGGTCTCGGGTACAGAGCAAGTAACGAGGTTCCGGGACCACCCTGTTTACTAAACACCACCAAGTGAAGAAAGAAAGTCAAAGCCAAGTCATCTGTGATACCTGTCCTATCGACCCCCAGCCCCTTGGGCCCTGCCTTGCCCGTCGTGCCCGTCATCGTGTCTGTGGTGCTTCGTTGATTGATCACTCTGGCTGCTTGCATCTTCCGTATTGCATCGATCCATGTTCTGCGTGACCCGATCATTACTGCTTGGAGGCACTTCCTCGAACTCTCAAATAACAGGTGAGCCGACCTCAGAGATCTAACGAGCGCAGGTCCTTTTTAGGGTCTGAGAGCTGTACCCTGCTGTAACATGATGAACCCAGGCTGATCGAAGTGCATTGCAGGAGATCGGAGTGTTCGCAAAACGTGTGCAAGAGATCGGAGCGTTTGCAAACTTGCAAAATAATGTCATCGTGTTCTTTGTATAATGTAATCCCACGTTTGATCTTGCGTACTAAGTATTACTTTATTGCATACCAGTTACTTGGTATATGCATACATCCACATGTTTTCTTTGCCGCCTGCCTTGTATGATGGTGATACGTGCAATATGCTGTTATGTATTCACGCTGCCAATGGTGCTCTGCTTGTTTGTTTCGTGAGGCTTTGAAGATACTTATCTGGTCAATGCATGCAGGCATACTCGTTGCTCGTGCTCCGTTTGCCTGTTGCTCGTGCTCGTCTGTTCGCTCCTTGTTCATGATAGCACACTCATGCATGTTCGTTAATAAATGACTGCATGCTATTGACCGCATATTGTCTTCAAAACCGAATGCAACCGACAGGTCGGTATCGATACAAGCCAAAGGTGCCGTACGTACTAATACGCGCATGCTCTCGTGTACCGTTTGCCTGGTTAGGTGATACCGGAAACTAACAATGTTGAGGCTTGCGCCATGAACCCCTGGACAACACTGTGCATTGTCGGCTGGCAAACATGGAACTTTCGAGAAAACCACGTATATTTTGGTGACTAGTATTCTTGCCGAGATGCTTGTAGACTACATCAGTAGTAATAGACCAATCGTCGTATTATGCACACCAAATGGAAAGTCCGATGCACGTTTGACCCTCTTCGATGTCTCCGGTCGTACCATTTTCTGTGTTGTATACCAACCGAGCGTTGCGCTCGAGTATCAGGTACAATACCTGAAGGACTGAAAGCCAAGTACAAGAGGAAAGGACAAGAAAACTGGAGCAGATGAAGATCGGCTACGCAAGTCCTCCGGGGGCACGGGTCACACGGGGTGAGATAGTTTCAGCTGGACGATGATGAGCGTGCACACAACGGAGGAAGGTGTGGCTTGCTGTGTCCGGAGGGTTCGGTCTAGATATATCGATGCAGCCCAACCTGATTAGCACCAGGCTTAGACCTCGAACAGATACCAAAAGCGTCCTGCCGACGACGCCAGTGTTAGGTGTAAAGGCAGTATGGACCTAGGGACCGACTACTGCTAGCAGGTTGATGCCTTTGGCTCTGCTCTGGTCACTCACTCGAGGTGCTTGAGGGTGGTATAAGCTCTTGTATTAGTTGCAGTTAGCCTCGCCAGATGTCTTCTGAACGAAGGGGCGAGGCGCTCATCAGAAAAGCAGGCGACAACGCCTGCCATGTATGAGGGGACGATTGCTACAAACCAGAACGCCGCAACAGGGGAGAGGGGGGATATAACTCCGCAACATGGGAGAGGGGATACCATAACACTGCGAGGCATATTCAAGTCGTAAACAGTGGGTGGCAGACCGAAAACGGATATACCGTCGTCGGAAAAATAGCACGCCAGTACTGTGGTCGTAAATACCCGGTGAGCAGGGAATATTATGCGAACGACAGTCGAGAGGTCCGGCCCCGCGGCGTGAAAAAGGGGAATACGTGTAGGTGAAACCGACCAATCAACTGTGCGTGGGAAAATCGCCGCGCGTCGAATTATAACCAATAGTGTTGGATATCGTACCGAAACTTTCGATATATCGTTCGATATATATATATTTTTATCGAACCGAAAAAAGTTCGGTATTTCGATATTAGTTTCGATAATTCGATAAACGATAACGATACGATAAAACGATAAAAGGCCGAACGCCCCCACGGGGGACAGGGGACACGGCAAGCGTAATAGGTTGGGAGATGACACTTTCGATGCCCTCGTGTTTGTGGACGGTTTGCACGGATTGGCATGGTCAAGCGGAACCTCGCAGGAGGCGCTCGGCAGGAAGGACAAGTGATTTTTTGTTTTTTTGTGTGTGTGTGTGTTCTTCACATTAAACCGTTCTTCTACTCGTCGACATCCAGCAAGCCCAGTGTCCGTGCTGATTCTTCACCCTAGAAAGATACGAGCTCTGTGGTTACAGACTACGACACAGAGATAACACGCCGTAATGCATTAGTAGCCTACGCCATACCATGCCTTCGCACTAGGTGCGGCCGACACAACATACATATTTATGCCAGCAACCCCATAAAGAAAGAGAAGCAACGAAGAAGAAACAAAACCGAAAAAGAAAAAGAAAAAGAGAAAAATCCCAAATAAATAAATAAAACGGGAAGCCAAAGCTCAGACACATACTTACCCCGAGCATGAGCCAAAAGGGACGTGCAAGGGGGAAGAAACGGGAAGGAAAAAGGGAACTATGCATCCCGGGGAACACTTAACTAAGTAAAAAGATAAATAACGAGTGGGCCAAAATACGCTCGTCACCCACCCACTATGTAGTACTTCTTTCATAAGGATAAGAAGGGGAAAATATAGGAAACAGTTAAGTTATGGAAAAAATGAAAGCACCAAGCCAATACATACCAAACGGCCGCAGCAGTTGTGGCGGTACGAGTAGAAAAGAAACGTCCAACCTATTGGTCGGCCTGGTACCTTGCTACCCTATCTGCGGTCTCTCTGCTACTCTCTTCTACCACGGTTTCCCTTCTACTCCTCCTGTTCCCCCCCCTGCCCCCATACACTTGTACGGTGTTCCTTCTACCCCTCCTGCTGTTACCCCCTCCGCCCATTCCCTCTAACACTACCCGCAGCGAATGCACGGCGCTGTCTACTCAACTTTGCCTCATCCTCGTGCCACCTGCCCATGAACTGTTCAGCTGCTTCGAAGATTCCCCGGTACCACTTTCCCGTCTGTTTTGCTGCAGTGGGCCACAGTGCGGTCCCAACTCCAAAGAATAAGGGGGAGTCTTCCGTTGATCCCTCGGTGGCTTTGAACACTCTAAGGTCCTCAGCAATGGCCCTAGGCCAAGTCTTGGGCTGCCCGCCTGGTTTCGGGCTCTCCCCACCAGCGATCGTCCCCAACATCAACCGACTGGGCAATCGCCCCTCGTGTTGCCGCACCAGAGCCCCCGCAAAGAAGAGTCGCCGTTTACGGATGGTCGTTTCGATACTTTCGCATCGTGTTATTCTGAGCGCCTTCGCGTACGAGAGGGTGGTGTGGTCGGTGCGTAGTAGGTGCGTAGTCGGCGCTGGAAGCCAATTACTCGCAGAAGGACTTCGTGGTGGGTTGATCGAAGCTTGGCGATGTGGTCCGCACTGAGGGTCCACGTCACGCAACCGTACAGCAAGGTCTCAATCACCTCGGCCTTCAGCATCCGGACTTTCAGACTAAGCGGTGCGTTCGCCCTATCGTACAGTTCCGGACCATACCGTTTGAGGCATGCCCGCATCAGACGGATTCGTCGCTCGATTTCGAAGGAGAGGTCAGCGTTCTCGTGGATAAGGCCTCCTAGGTATAAAAACTGGGTCGTCTGTTTATACTTTTAGCCTGCAGCTTCGATCGCGAGCGGTGAGGTGGTAAACGTCTGATCCGGTGTTCGTAGGAGCATCGTCTCTGTCTTCTTCTCGGATACCGTGAGACTTACTGCTTCGAAGACAGTCACGATCACTGTTATCATTCTTGCAAGGCCTTCCGCCGACTTCGAGACTATTCCTGCGTCGTCTGCATACAACATGCCCCACACAGCCCTTTGCACGCATGCCAACGGTTCCTCTTTTCCGACAACCCTGTCTTCTTCGAGATGAACCAAATCCCCTACGATGCATTCGTGGCGGTGACGGTTGGGTTCGTGAGTACGTATACAAGTTCTTCCGAATAGCGTTGTGCGGCATAATATACATTTTGTGTTGAGCTGTGGTTGTCGTTGCGCCCTGGTACTTAACAACTACATGTCTTCTACTATTACGGGGGGGGCATAGTAAATAGGACCAAATATTGTTAGTAAAAATAGGGAAATGTATAGGTTTTTGTGTGTAGCGTAGGTCTTATTTACTACGGTCCCCCGCAATAATAATGCAGCATCATAAGCAAACCTGATCAGGTGTATTTTTTCTTTTTTCATGTACATGGTACACAATACCATCATACCTGGTTGCCAATACCTGTCTTCCTTTTTGCTTTTTGTCTTGTAGTCTCTTTATTGCAAGGCTTTTCGCGGGTCAGGTCAAATCTCACGGGTCGGGTCGGGTCGGGTCGGGTCAGCTGACCCGACCCGACCCGCGAGATTTTGAAAGCCTCTTGAACCGACCCGACCCGACCCGACCCGCGAGATTTAAAAATTTGTTGACCCGACCCGACCCGATCCGTGATTTCAAAAGATTTCAAAACCTCCTGACCCGACCCGACCCGACCCGCGAGATTTCGAAACCTCCTGACCCGACCCGACCCCACCCGCCACCTTCGGATTGACCCGTGAGACACGGGTTTCATGCGGGTCGGGTCACCTTGACCCGTGAGACTATTTTTTCTTGACCCGCAAGTCCGACCTACGGATCCGGCCCATGGGTTGACACTGCCAAAACAATTTAATATTCTTTTTTGTACCCACAAGCGATATGGGGCGTGACTGCAGTGGGTATAAATCTATAAATGGATGCGGGCATTCGTATATGGATTTGGCAGAAGTGTTTTCATGTTTGAATAACGAAGTAATATTGAGTATTTGTACGAGAAAAGCCTTTGGGTAAGAGAGTGGGAAGTGTTTTGAGTGTCGGATCCGCGGGCCGGATGCGCGGGTCCGACCCGCAGATCAGCAGAAAAGAACTCGCGGGTCACGCTGGCCCGACACGCGAGTGACCCGTTTCTCGCGGGTCATGACCTGACCCGAGCCGTGAGCTTTTCATCACCTCTTGACCCGACCCGACCCGACTCGTGAGATTTGAAAAACTCTTGACCCGACCCGACCCGACCCGTGAGTTTTGAAAACCTCTTGACCCGACCCGACCCGACCGGTGAGATTTTGAACACTTCCTGACCCGACCCGACCCGACCCGTGACACTTTCAACACCCCGTGACCCGCGAAAAGCCCTGTTTTTTGCTTCCCTGGTGTTCTTACATAGTAGCGGAGTACGTGTGTTTTGTCTTTTTGTTCTTATCTCTGTTCTATACCCTCCCCTCGCGTAGTGTGCGAGCCTGCAATATGCGAAAACATGCGCATTCTCTCGTGTGTTTCCTTTCTTGATTTCTTGCCTTCTTGCCTGAATTGAACTTTTGTATCTCTCGTCCCTTTTCGATTCTTGTTTTTTTTCCCCGATTTTGATTTTGATTTTTCAACGTCGAGTTGTTTTTTTCATGCTGTCCATTTCTTGTGGGTAGTATGTGATCTTCTCGCTCGGTTTCTGTGGCGACTTGTACAGCGTACCGCATGTATCTGATACGTACGTGCGCGGACCTCACTATTTATTTTTGTCTGAGGTGTACATTTGCTTCAGTTATCATATTTTGTGTGTTTTTTTTTCATCATCACTTTTACTTTCCAGCCCACTCGTAGGAGTTTTACCCTCGACGATCTTCTGGACAAGCCGTGGTCACAGATGTCGTCCCTTCTCCCCCCCGGCACATGCCTTTATTTTTGTCGCGCATAGGGTTCAGCATTCATTCCCACTGCTCATCGATTTTCATCGAATGTAGCTAACTCACGCTCTCGCGCTTTCCGCTTAGCATTTTTTTATGCAAGAAAAGGTCCCTACGAGCATGCACTCGGTGAGATTTGAACCCACGATATTGATTTTGATAGTCACGCGGACCACCTACCAGGCCAAGGGGGACGCCGGCTCTATTCATTGGTTGTTTTATTTTTACCGAGGTATTTCTTCACTCCAGAGTTATGGGAGCTTGTCTGAATTGTATTGTGGCGATGAGCTAATGTGAGAACAACAACCTGGAATACGTAGATCCTGGGAACCCTCTGCTGGTGTTGTATTCACTTGTATTACGGGCCCTGATGACGCGACCGCAAAAAATATGAAAAAGGGCCTTTTGCGCCGGTTTTCGCCTCCATTATCGTTATCGTTATCGTTATCGACTTTTCCGGATAATCGGTACGATAACGATAATTATGGTTGTCGTTATCGTTATCGAAGTTATTTTGGCCTTATCGTACCGAAACGTTCGTGGTTTCGATATCCAACACTAATAACCAATGTCACATGATAAATCTATGGTCGCAATGGATGACGAAGCCACTTGTGCGCGTGAAAATAATATGGTCGGCACACTGGAATTCCCGAGATTGTCGTGCTCCCGGTCGAGCAGGGGTACGTGTGGCAGATCCCAAACGTCACGGATAGAACGCAGGGGTAACAGGAGAAGCCCCCCAGCAATGGAAAGATGCGATCATCAAGGTCCTTCACAAAAAGAAGGACCGAACTGATTGCAACAACTACAGAAGGATTTCGCTTGTTGCCCACGCAGGCAAAGTCTTGTTGAAAATCATCGCGTCCCGCCTCAGCAACTACTGCGAGACCGAGGAAGTACTCCCGGAGGAACAGTGCGGCTTCCGCCCCGCACGATCAACGATTGATATGTTGTTCGTCGTGCGCCGGTTGCAAGAGCTTGGAAGACAGAGGAAAATCCCCCTGTACTGGTGCTTCATCGATCTGCAGAAAGCGTACGACTCTGTCGACCGAGAGCTGTTATGGAAAGTACTCACACGTTTGGGCGTACCAACCAAGATGCTGAGAATTATCCGTAATTTCCACGATGGCATGCGGGCTAGCGTGCGTACGGATGACAGCGAGCACTCGGAATGATTTGATGTCACGCAGGGGCTGCGACAAGGCTGTGTGCTGTCACCGTTTCTGCTGTTCAACGTTTTCTTCGCTGCTGCGTTGCACGTCGTACTAGTACGCTTTAGCCATGACGAAGCCGTCGTAAGGGATTTGGTGCAACTCAGTGATGCTGGGGTAGTCGGAACGGAGGAGCAGGAGCCGTTGGCGTGCGTGCGAAGGGCTGTATGGGGCATGTTGTACGCCGATGACGCAGGGATTGTCTCGAAGTCGGCTGAAGGGCTCGCGAAAATGATGACAGTCATCGTGACTGTCTTCGAAGCAGCAGGCCTTACGGTATCGGAAAAGAAGACAGAGACTATGCTTCTACAAACGCCAGACCGGAAAACCCTCGCACCACCGCTCGTTATCGAAGCAGCAGGCCAGAGGTATAAGCAGACGGCCCAGTTCTTATACCTAGGCGGCATTTTCCACGAAAACGCTGACCTCTCGCTCGAAATCGACCGACGGATCCGTCTCATGCGAGCATGCCTCAAACGGTTCGGCCCGGAGCTGTATGATAGGACGACCGCCCTCCTTAGCCTGAAAGTCCGAATGCTGAAGGCCGAGGTGATTGAGACCCTGCTCTACGGGTGTGTGACGTGGACCCTCAGAGCGGAACACTTTGCCAAGCTTCGAACGGCTGACCACCAAGTCCTGTTGCGAGTCATTGGCTTCTAGCGCCGACTTCGTACTGACCATGCCACCCTCTCGTACGCGAAGGCCCTCAAGATGACACGTTGCGATATCATCGAAACGGCCATCCGCAAACGGCGTTTCTTCTTCGCGGGGGGGGTGGCACGGCAAAGCAAGGATCGATTACCCAGCCGGGTAATGTTCGGGACAATGGCTGGTGGGGAGAACCCGAGACCTGGCGGACAGGTTAAGACTTGGCATAGATGCATAGTCGAAGACCTTAGGGAGTTCCGAGCCAACGAAGAGTCAACGGAACTTGCTCTCTTGGTGTTTGGAGTTGAGACCGCGCTGTGGCCCACTGCTGCATAAAAGGCGGAGAAGTGGTACCGGGGGATCCTGGAAGCAGCCGAACGGTTCATGGTGAGGTGGCACGAGGCTGAGGCTGAGCTGAGTAGGCAGCGCCGCGCATCCGCCGTGGGTGGTGTCCAAGGGAATGGGGGGAGGAGGGGCAACAAGAGGAGTAGCAGAAAATCCGACCAAGGGAATGCGGAGAGGGGGGGGGAGAGGAGTAGAAGGGAAACTGCAGTGGACGAAAGTAGGAAGGAGATGGCAGATAGGGTAGCCAGGTACCGGGCAGACTAAGAAGCAGAACATGCCTATACTACTCGTACCACCAACTGTTGCAGCTGGCTCGAACGTGGTCTTCCTTTGTCTTCCTGTTGTTTTAGTTTATTTTTGTTTCATTTTATTTTCTTTTTCGCTGACCCTATGTGATTTTCATTTATTTTTATTTCTCTTCCTTTCTCCGATTGATAAGCCTTATTGAAGGAGTCGTGTGGCTTGGGTGGACGACGAGCCTGCTTTTTTTGTTTCGTATTCTCTGACGCCCAGGGGCCGGGCATAGTTGACGAACGCTGGACGAAGGTAGCCGACAGGGTACCAAGGTACCAGGCGGGCCAGCAGGGAGACCCTGGCTGTGCTACTTGTACCATAAACTGCTGCCGCTACCTGGAGGATGCTTCGTGCTTTGTTTGGTTTGCCTGTTTTTTTTCCCTTGGTTCTTAGTCTTACTCTGTTGACGACTATTAATAGTGGTGTTTTCTTTTTTTTCCTTTTTTTTTTCTAGCTCCTTCATTTCAAGTGTCTGCCAGATCCCCTGCGGGGAGGGCACGATGGTTTGTTGTTATATATATACCAGGTATATATCCGTTTCTTTTCTCTTGTTTCTTTTTCTCTTTCGAATTGTCCTTGTTTTTTTTGTTATTTTCTCCTTGTTTCGTTTCGTTGCTCTAGGTCATGGAATGTGTATGTCGTGCCTGTCGTACGCAATTGTTGTTGTTGTTTTCTTCACATTAAACGTTCTTTCTACGCGTCGACATCCAGCACAACCAGTGTCCGTGCCGATTCTTCAAACCTAGAGAGATACAAGTTCTGTGGTCACAAAGCTACGCCATAGAGATACTACGTTGCCACGTATGTAATGCAATGCCATGTCATCATACTGCGTACGACAGGCACGACATACACATTCCATGACTTAGAAAAACAAAAACGAAACAAAGAGAAAAAACAAAAACAAAAACAAAGACAATTCGAAAGAGAAAATAAACAAAAAAAAGAAACTAAAATACCTGGTATGATGACATAGCATTGTGTTGCATACGTGGCAACGTAGTATCGTTCTGTTTCTCTAGGTCATGGAATGTGTATGTCGTGCCTGTCGTACGCAGTATGATGACATGGCATTGCAATGCATACGTGGCAACGTAGTATTTCTGTGGCGTAGCTTTGTGACCACAGAACTTGTATCTCCAGTCTCTCTAGGATTGAAGAATCGGCACGGACACTGGTTTTATGCTGGATGTCGACGGGTAGAAAGAACGGTTTAATGTAATGGGAAGAAACCAACAACAGGGGGATAAAATGCGCGCGTACGTCAGCGAGGGATATCAAGAGGCCGTGCTCGCTGGGCACTGGCAAAAGCGCGAAAGGCGAAAAACGAGGATCTACAGAATCGTACGTAACTACCTCGAATCGAACGTTCTCCCTGTTCGCTGCTATCGGCACGTAAGGCCCGGACCCGGCGCTAGGCACAAACAAGGGGCCCGGCCGGTTCATACGCTCCCTTCGACCGCCGGTAGTAACAAAAAAAGCGGCAACAAAAAAATCGGTACTCTGTGCAACATGAAAATGACTGCACGGCGGGTCAGTGTTAAAAGATGAGAGTCCCGCTGCCGTACCAAAAATGTCGCTGTCTGCTGTGGTATGAACATAATCACTGCTGCTGTATGGCGGCACGTCTGCGATTTGATTGATGTGTAATGCAGGGGGAACTGCACTAAAAAAATCGATATCCGGTGCAACACGAAGAAAGTGGCTGAACGGTGGGTCAGGAGGGAAAAAAAGCTGAGAGTCCTGCTGCCGTATCAAACTTATCGCGGTTCGCTGTGGCACGAAAAAAATCACTGCTGTACGACGGCACGTCTGCGGTTTGGTGCACGTGTAATGCAGGGAAAACTGCACTAAAACAATCGATATCCGGTGCAACACGAAAATGGCTGGACGGTGGGTCAGGAGTAAAAGCTGAGAGTCCTGCTGCCGTATCAAAAGCATCGCTGTCCTCTGTGGCATGAAAAAACTCACTGCTGTACGACGGCACGTCTGCGGTTTGATGGACGTGTCGCGAGGGGAAACGGTACCAAACAAATCGATACTTGGTACAACATGAAAATGACTACACGGAGGGTCAGGAATAAAAGTTGAAAGTCCTGCTGCTGTACCAAAAATGTCGCTGTCTGCTGTGGCATGCAGACAATCACTGCTATACGCTGACCTCTCCTTCGAAATCGAGCGACGAATCCGTCTGATGCGGGCATGCCTCCAACGGTATGGTCCGGAACTGTACGATAGGACGAACGCACCGCTTAGTCTGAAAGTCCGGATGCTGAAGGCCGAGGTGATTGAGACCTTGCTGTAGGGTTGCGTGACGTGGACCCTCAATGCGGACCACTTCGCCAAGCTTCGATCAGCCCACCACGAAGTCCTTCTGCGAGTCATTGGTTTCCAGCGCCGACTACGCACCGACCACACCACCCTCTCGTATGCGAAGGCGCTCAGGATAACACGATGCGAAAGTATCGAAACGACCACCCGTAAACGGCGACTCTTCTTTGCGGGGGCTCTGGTGCGGCAACACGAGGGGCGATTGCCCAGTCGGTTGATGTTGGGGACGATCGCTGGTGGGGGGAGCCCGAAACCAGGCGGGCAGCCCAAGACTTGGCCGAGGGCCATTGCTGAGGACCTTAGAGTGTTCAAAGCCACCGAGGGATCAACGGAAGACTCCCCCTTATTCTTTGGAGTTGGGACCGCACTGTGGCCCACTGCAGCAAAACAAACGGGAAAGTGGTACCGGGGAATCCTCGAAGCAGCTGAACAGTTCATGGGCAGGTGGCACGAGGCTGAGGCAAAGCTGAGTAGACAGCGCCGTGCATCCGCTGCAGGTAGTGTTAGAGGGAATGGGGGGAGGGGTAACAGCAGGAGGGGTAGAAGGAACACCGTACAAGTGTATGGGGGCACGGGGGGGAACAGGAGGAGTAGAAGGGAAACCGCGGTAGAAGAGAGTAGCAGAGAGACCGCAGATAGGGTAGCAAGGTACCAGGCCGACTAATAGGTTGGACTTTTCTTTGCTACTCGTACCGCCAACTGCTGCGGCCGTTCGGTATGCATTTTGATTTTTTTCCTTCTTATCCTTATGAAAGAAGTACTACATAGTGGGTGGGTGACGAGCGTATTTTGGCCCACTCACAACTGCTCTTTTTACTTAGTTAAGTGTTAACCGGGATGCATAGTCCCCTTTTTCCTTCTCGTATCTGTCCCCTTGCACGTCCCTTTTGGCTCATGCTCGGGGTAAGTATGTATGTGTCTGAGCTTTGGCTTCCCATTTTATTTATTTATTTGGGATTCTTCTCCTTTTCTTTTTCTTTTTCTTGTTCTTTTTCGGTTTGGTTTCTTCGTTGCTTCTCTTTCTTTATGGTGTACTTTTGGTTGCTGGTGTATGTATGTTGTGTCGGCCGCACCTAGTGTGAAGGCATGGTATTGCGTAGGCTATTAATGCATTACGGTGTGTTATCTCTGTGTCGTAGTCTGTGACCACAGAGCTCGTATCTTTCTAGGGTGAAGAATCAGAACGGACACTGGGCTTGCTGGATGTCGACGAGTAGAAGAACGGTTTAATGTGAAGAACACACACACATACGGCGGCACAACGGTGGCTGGCTGAACGTCTAAAGCAGGATCAACAACTCCACTATTATTACTGCTAATAGGCGCGACCGAAAAATCGACATACGAGGGCATAGTGAAATCAAGTTTTTCTTCAGGCACAACAAAAAAAAAAACTGTTATTAATAGTAGGCGGAGCTGGTGCTGACGCACGAGCTGCGCGTCGGGCACGTCGTACATCTCGCGCGGACGAAGGTTTAGGGAGTCTCGCATCAGCCTCACAACGAACGGAACGGCCGATGTGAGCCGAGTCAGGCGACAAGCAGTTGCCCGAGGGATGCATGTTGTGTGACTGCAAAAGCGCGGCAGCGCGTCTTGTCTGTGAGCGCGTACGAGGGCCAAGCGTGGTTACAGGGGGAACAACTGTGCCGGGCTCGGGTGCCATGAGCAGAGGGAGAGGTAAGCACGAGGACCGAATGTCCTCGGGTCCCACCTCACTAATAACCATATAAACGCGCATCGAAACTATCCGTGTTCATACTAAAAATAAAAGGCGCTGTATGCAGGGCATGGCTATATTGAAGTATATACATATACCAGGTATATTTTTGTTTCTTTTTTTTGTTTCATTTCTCTTTCGAATTGTCCTTGTTTTTTTTCGTTTTTTTCTTTGTTTCGTTTGTGTTCTCTCTATGTCATGGAATGGGTATGTCGGGCCTGTCGTTGTTGTTGTTATTGTTGTTGTTTTCTTCACATTAAACCGTTCTTTCTACGCGTCGACATCCAGCACAACCAGTGTCCATGCCGATTCTTCAAACCTAGAGAGATACAAGTTCTGTGGTCACAAAGCTACGCCACAGAGATACTACGTTGCCACGTATGTAATGCAATGCCATGTCATCATACTGCGTACGACAGGCACGACATACCCATTCCATGACCTAGAGAAACAAAAACGAAACAAAGAGAAAAAACAAAAACAAAAACAAAGACAATTCGAAAGAGAAAAGAAACAAAAAAAAGAAACTAAAATATACCTGGTATATGAATATACTTCAGTATAGCAACAAACCATCGTACCCCCACGTAGGGGACGTGGCAGACACTTGAAAACAACGAGCTGGAAAAAAAAGAAAAAAGAAGAAAACACCACTATTAATAGTCGTCAACAGAGTAAGACTAAGAACCAAGGTAAAAATAACAGTCAAACCAAACAAAGCACAAGGCATGCTCCAGGTAGCGGCAGCAGTTTATGGTACGAGTAGCACAGCCAGGGTCTCCCTGCTGGCCCGCCTGGTACCTTGGTACCCTGTCTGCCACCATCGTCCACCGTTCGTCACCTATGCCCGGCCCCTCGGCGTCAGACAGTACGAAACAAGCAGAGCAGGCTCGTCATCCACCCACGCCACACGACTCCTTCAATAAGGCTTATCAATCGGAGGAAGGAAGAGAAATGAAAATCACATAGGGTCACCGCAAAGAAGACAATAAAATGAAACAAAAATAAACAAAAACAACAGGAAGACAAAGGAAGACCACGTTCGAACCAGCTGCACCAGTTGGTGGTACGAGTAGTATAGGCGTGTTCTACTTCTTAGTCTGCCCGGTACCTGGCTACCCTATCTGCCATCTCCTTCCTACTTTCGTCCACTGCAGTTTCCCTGCTACTCCTCTTCCCCCCCCTCTCCGCATTCCCTTGGTCGGGTTTTCTGCTACTCCTCTTGTTGCCCCTCCTCCCCCCATTCCCTTGGACACCACCCACGGCGGATGCGCGGCGCTGCCTGCTCAGCTCAGCCTCAGCCTCGTGCCACCTCACCATGAACCGTTCGGCTGCTTCCAGGATCCCCCGGTACCACTTTCCCACCTTTTTTGCAGCAGTGGGCCACAGTGCGGTCTCAACTCCAAACACCAAGGGAGCAAGTTCCGTTGACCCTTCGGTGGCGCGGAACTCCCTAAGGTCTTCGACTATGCATCTATGCCAAGTCTTAACCTGTCCGCCAGGTCTCGGGTTCTCCCCACCAGCAATCGTCCCGAACATCACCCGGCTGGGTAATCGATCCTTGCTTTGCCGTGCCACCCCCCCCGCGAAAAAGAGACGCCGTTTGCGGATGGTCGTTTCGATGCTCTCGCAACGTGTCATCTTGAGGGCCTTCGCGTACGTGAGGCTGGCATGGTCAGTACGAAGTCGGCGTTGGAAGCCAATGACTCGCAACAGGACTTGGTGGTCAGCCGTTCGAAGCTTGGCAAAGTGTTCCGCTCTGAGGGTCCACGTCACACACCCGTAGAGCAGGGTCTCAATCACCTCGGCCTTCAGCATTCGGACTTTCAGGCTAAGGAGGGCGGTCGTCCTATCATACAGCTCCGGGCCGAAGCGTTTGAGGCATGCTCGCAGGAGACGGATCCGTCGGTCGATTTCGAGCGAGAGGTCAGCGTTTTCGTGGATAACGCCGCCCAGGTACAAGAACTGGGCCGTCTGCTTATACCTCTGGCCTGCTGCTTCGATAACGAGCGGTGGTGCGAGGGTTTCTGGTCTGGCGTTTGTAGAAGCATAGTATCTGTCTTCTTTTCCGACACTGTAAGGCCTGCTGCTTCGAAGACAGTCACGATGACTTGTCATCATTTTCGCGAGCCCTTCAGCCGACTTCGAGACAATCCCTGCGTCATCGGCGTACAACATGCCCCATACAGCCCTTCGCACGCACGCCAACGGCTCCTGCTCCTCCGTCCCGACTACTCCAGCATCACTAAGTTGGACCAAATCCCTTACGATTGCTTCGTCATGGCTAAAGCGTACTACATGACTAGTACGACGTGCAACGCAGCAGCGAAAAATACGTTGAACAGTAACGGTGACAGCACACGGCCTTGCCGCAGCCCCTGCGTGACATCAAACCATTCCGAGTGCTCGCCGTCATCCGTACGCACGCGAGCCCGCATGCCACCGTGGAAATTACGGATAATTCTCAGCATCTTGGTTGGTACGCCAAAACGTGTGAGTACTTCCCATAACAGCTCTCGGTCGACAGAGTCGTACGCTTTCTGCAGATCGATGAAGCACAAGTACAGGGGGATTTTCCTCTGTCTTCCAAGAGCGCACGACGAACAACATATCAATCCTTGATCGTGCGGGGCGGAAGCCGCACTATTCCTCCGGGAGTAATTCCTCGGTCTCGCAGTAGTTGCTGAGGCGCGACGCGACGATTGCCTGCGTGGGCAACCAGCGAAATCCCTCTGTAGTTGTTGCAATCAGTTCGGTCCTTCTTTTTGTGAAGGACCTTGGTGATCGCGTCTTTCCATTGCTGGGGGACTTCTCCTGTTACCCAAACATTGACAAGGATGTTGTGAAAGCTCCAGCTAGCGGCAGCAGTTTATGGTACGAGTAGCACAGCCAGGGTCTCCCTGCTGGCCCGCCTGGTACCTTGCTACCCTGTCTGCCACCATCGTCCAGCGTTCGTCGTACGCAGTATTAGACATGGCATTGCATTGCATATGTGGCAACGTAGTATCTCTGTGGCGTAGCTTTGTGACCACAGAACTTGTATCTCTCTAGGATTGAAGAATCGGCACGGACACTGGTTGTGCTGGACGTCGACGGGTAGAAAGAACGGTTTCATGTGAAGAAAACAACAACATGGAAAGAAGGAGGGGGGCCGAGCCGATCACGAAAAAAATTACTCGGATTTTTGGCGTGACGGACATCGTACACCCGAGAGAGGCTCGGCCGACTATCCTGCTGCGCCCAGAACGGAACCGGCTGCCCGGAGTGCCGTTCTGGGTCCAGCGCGCTTGTCGCTGTGTCCGGTCTGGCAGCGGGCTGCAGAGGCGAATCAGCGACAAGCATAGGCGAAAGGAACGAGGGTCTACCTGCTGCAAGCAGTGACAGAGGGGCTGTGGCACAGCAAAAACTAGCAGCAGTAATACAGGTGCTCGAGTTGTCAACAAGCAAGAAAACAGGCAGACCGGGAGAATACGAAAAATCCCCTGCGTCGCGCGGACCAACAGCGCGTGAACCTATAGCGGCTGTTGCATCAGTCTCGCCGCGCGACGCGTTGGGGAAGCGGCGGATATCATACTCTCGAACGCAATCGCCAAAAAAAGGGGGCCATGTACATTATTGTCATTTTTCGCGACATGCCGTGGCATGCCGTGGCACGACCTGCGGCAAAACTTCCACGGCATACCACGGAATCTTCCACGGCATACCACGGAATCTTCCACGGACCCCCACGGCATACCATGGGACCCTAACCCTAACCCTAACCCTAACCCTAACCCTAACCCCAACCCTAATGTTTTGCCGCAGGTCGTGCCACGGCATGCCACGGCATGCCACGGCACGCCACGGCAAAAAATGACAATAATGTACATCCCTGAAAAAAGGAGAAGACATTAAATAAACAGCAAGAAGCCGAAAAAAAAACAGACTAACTTCAAGAGCGAACTCGCAGTAGTTTTGCCGCCAGTACTCCAATATTCTCAGTACTCGGACTACGATTTGTTCTTGAGCATTTACCTGTGAAACCTTGATATTATACCCTCAAGAAACATTTATTTTGGGGGAACATATATATTGTAGTACCAGTATGTATGTATGTATGTATGTATGTATATATGTGCTGCACCTTATTACTCAGCCGGTCACAAAGTATTATGGCGCAACCTCGACCTCGCGCAACTTTTTTGTACTTACGAATTAATCGCCGCGAGTCAGCTGGATCAATATATATATCTCCACTACTTACCGATATACCCTATTACATATTATTGTAGTAATATCCCACACTAATTCCGCGAACAGTAGTATAATATAGTCTGTCCTCAAAAATATGTTGTGTGTGTTCTTCACGTTAAAATGATGGGAGGGTGCAGGTGCTACTTCTAAACAAGTGTGCAGGGTTTCATACGAGTATTATTATTTCGCTCTTGCGCCACTCCCCTATTAATACGGCACCTCCCGGAGAGGAACCTTGTAACAAGTATGTACACGTTCAAGGTTATAAATGCAGGGCGGGACACAGCAGTATATCCCTTGCCACACAGGTTTGCCTATATTGAGCGGGTTCTCGTTGTAATACTCACTCACGTGTGTGTTGATTGCTGAGACACGGAAGAAGGGCAGCTGTATTCCAATTCTTCTTCAGTCCGCGGAGCTATTGAAAAGCAAAGGCGCTCGCTTGTTTGTCTCGCCTGGTTTTCCACCTAATTCTCTCCAACAAGATAATGAACAAATACGACCCAATCATTGTCTGTTGTTGTGCATCATTCCGGTATGATCCGTCGGTACCTGGTACGTCATATCAGATAAATACAAAGCAGCTGTAGGGGTGAGTTGAAAGTTTAGTTTTATACCTGGTACTTGTATACTCGTACTCGTACGAGTATAATATTGTTGAACTCGAATATATACAGAGGAGGACGAAGAACGTAATTTCGTACCAGGTAAACTTGTAATTCGCAAAATGTCGAAAAATTACTGATTTCTCGAAAACAATACCTGGTAGTTCAGTTTTTACATTGATTTAATCTTGTTGTGTACTTTTAGTCAGCCGAATTTCGATTTTTTCGATGGGTTTTCGGATCTTCCTGAAGGGACTAAAGCGAGAAGCGAACAGTTCATTAGGGACGAGGATGGCACGCTGTTGCGGGATAAGGTGCGAATTCGTGAACGGTGGGGGAGGTTTTACCACAAACTTTTGAACACGAAATCGCTTAAACTCGATTCCACGATCATCGACCTCTTGCCACCACGACCGCTTAAACTGTCGCTCGGAGATGAACCATCCATGGACGAGATGACGGAAGCACTTAAGGGGATGTCAAACTGGAAAGCTGTCGGGCCAGATGGTCTCCCGGCCGAACTCCTGAAAATCGACCACCCCGCATTCGCCCAGTGCTTTCACAACATCCTTGTCAATGTTTGGGTAACAGGAGAAGTCCCCCAGCAGTGGAAAGACGCGATCATCAAGGTCCTTCACAAAAAGAAGGACCGAACTGATTGCAACAACTACAGAGGGATTTCGCTGGTTGCCCACGCAGGCAAAGTCTTGTTGAAAATCGTCGCGTCGCGCCTCAGCAACTACTGCGAGACCGAGGAATTACTCCCTGAGGAACAGTGCGGCTTCCGCCCCGCACGATCAACGATTGATATGTTGTTCGTCGTGCGCCGGTTGCAAGAGCTTGGAAGACAGAGGAAAATCCCCCTGTACTTGTGCTTCATCGATCTGCAGAAAGCGTACGACTCTGTCGACCGAGAGCTGTTATGGGAAGTACTCACACGTTTTGGCGTACCAACCAAGATGCTGAGAATTATCCGTAATTTCCACGATGGCATGCGGGCTCGCGTGCGTACGGATGACGGCGAGCACTCGGAATGGTTTGATGTCACGCAGGGGCTGCGGCAAGGCTGTGTGCTGTCACCGTTACTGTTCAACGTATTTTTCGCTGCTGCGTTGCACGTCGTACTAGTACGCTTTAGCCATGACGAAGCAATCGTAAGGGATTTGGTCCAACTTAGTGATGCTGGAGTAGTCGGGACGAAGGAGCAGGAGCCGTTGGCGTACGTGCGAAGGGCTGTATGGGGCATGTTGTACGCCGATGACGCAGGGATTGTCTCGAAGTCGGCTGAAGGGCTCAAGAAAATGATGACAGTCATCGTGACTGTCTTCGAAGCAGCAGGCCTTACGGTGTCGGAAAAGAAGACAGATCACTATGCTTCTACAAACGCCAGACCAGAAAACCCTCGCACCACCGCTCGTTATTGAAGCAGCAGGCCAGAGGTATAAGCAGACGGCCCAGTTCTTGTACCTAGGCGGCGTTATCCACGAAAATGCTGACCTCTCGCTCGAAATCGACCGACGGATCCGTCTCATGCGAGCATGCCTCAAACGGTTCGGCCCGGAGCTGTATGATAGGACGACCGCCCCCCTTAGCCTGAAAGTCCGAATGCTGAAGGCCGAGGTGATTGAGACCCTGCTCTACGGGTGTGTGACGTGGACCCTCAGAGCGGAACACTTTGCCAAGCTTCGAACGGCTGACCACCAAGTCCTGTTGCGAGCCATTGGCTTCCAACGCCGACTTCGTACTGACCATGCCACCCTCTCGTACGCGAAGGCCCTCAAGATGACACGTTGCGAGAGCATCGAAACGACCATCCGCAAACGGCGTCTCTTCTTCGCGGGGGGGGTGGCACGGCAAAGCAAGGATCGATTACCCAGCCGGGTGATGTTCGGGACGATTGCTGGTGGGGAGAACCCGAGACCTGGCGGACAGGTTAAGACTTGGCATAGATGCGTAGTCGAAGACCTTAGGGAGTTCCGCGCCACCGAAGGGTCAACGGAACTAGCTCCCTTGGTGTTTGGAGTTGAGACCGCACTGTGGCCCACTGCTGCAAAAAAGGCGGGGAAGTGGTACCGGGGGATCCTGGAAGCAGCCGAACGTTCATGGTGAGGTGGCACGAGGCTGAGGCTGAGCTGAGCAGGCAGCGCCGCGCATCCGCCGTGGGTGGTGTCCAAGGGAATGGGGGGAGGAGGGGCAACAAGAGGAGTAGCAGAAAACCCGACCAAGGGAATGCGGCGGAGGGGGGGGAAGAGGAGTAGCAGGGAAACTGCAGTGGACGAAAGTAGGAAGGAGATGGCAGATAGGGTAGCCAGGTACCGGGCAGACTAAGAAGTAGAACATGCCTATACTACTCGTACCACCAACTGGTGCAGCTGGTTCGAACGTGGTCTTCCTTTGTCTTCCTGTTGTTTTTGTTTATTTTTATTTCATTTTATTGTCTTCTTTGCGGTGACCCTATGTGATTTTCATTTCTCTTCCTTTCTTCGATTGATAAGCCTTATTGAAGGAGTCGTGTGGCGTGGGTGGATGACGAGCCTGCTCTGCTTGTTTCGTACTGTCTGACGCCGAGGGGCCGGGCATAGTTGACGAACGCTGGACGATGGTGGCCGACAGGGTAGCAAGGTACCAGGCGGGCCAGCAGGGAGACCCTGGCTGTGCTACTTGTACCATAAACTGCTGCCGCTACCTGGAGCATGCCTTGTGCTTTGTTTGGTTTGACTGTTATTTTTACCTTGGTTCTTAGTCTTACTCTGTTGACGACTAGTGGTGTTTTCTTCTTTTTCTTTTTTTTTTCCAGCTCGTTGTTTTCAAGTGTCTGCCACGTCCCCTACGTGGGGGTACGATGGTTTGCTGCTATACTGAAGTATATACATATACCAGGTATATTTTAGTTTCTTTTTTGTTTATTTTCTCTTTCGAATTGTCTTAGTTTTTGTTTTTGTTTTTTCTCTTTGTTTCGTTTTTGTTTCTCTAGGTCATGGAATGTGTATGTCGTGCCTGTCGTACGCAGTATGATGACATGGCATTGCATTACATACGTGGCAACGTAGTATCTCTGTGGCGTAGCTTTGTGACCACAGAACTTGTATCTCTCTAGGTTTGAAGAATCGGCATGGACACTGGTTGTGCTGGATGTCGACGCGTAGAAAGAACGGTTTAATGTGAAGAAAACAACAACAACAACAACAACAACAATTAATAGGGCTCCAGCAACACCTTGCGCGTATGGATGATCGTACTGCGGCTATCACAGTTGGTTTCTTCGATCGATCACTTGACCACGCCACGAATGATCGGACGAACACACCAACCAGCATCACACACCTCTCTCCCTGCTTCAGAATCCTCGTCTTCTGCTTATTGCTGTGTGCAATCCAACATTGCCACTGCTCCAGCTGTGCTCAGCACAGTGCGCCAACAGCAGCAGCAGGCAAGGTACTATGCGCATGTGGAAGATCCGCGCTGTATAAGGTCAGTACTAATGCTGTGGTTCGTTGTTGCTGTCATCGGCATTGGCCGATGCACGTGCCTTCCGCAGTGTGTGACCCATTATCCCCGGATCGATATATTCGTCGTCTCGAGTACAGCAAAAACAAATATCGTCCCTACTCCTCCTGTGCAACAAATCATTCGTGCAGCAGCGTTCGTACAAAACATACACCAGTAGTTCTCATTGCTGTGTGTCCTACATTGCTGACCGATAGATAGATCCTAGGGCCAACTGAAAGGAGGTCAGTACACGTACGTTCCTCGCGTGGCATTCTACAGCAGTAGTGCTGTATATGTATCTATCTATACGTATATTTGTCAAATTTTCGTACTTTTGCCAACTTTTCTCTTCGCACGAGCACTTTTAGGCAAAACAGTAAGTACACGGACACGGGAAGCCCTGCCGGGCACATTGGTCTAGGTCTCGGCGCGATCCGTGCACTCTGAAGCGCGTGGCAGGCGCTTAAATATATTTTTTCGGCGGGAGTGGATAAGACGATTTCCCTGGTTTCGGTAAAGAGGCCTTATTTTGTACGTACGTATATCGGTACATTGCCATGCTCTGTGTTTTCTCCCCCCGGCTCATCATACATTTTTTTTGGGTTGTCGACGGAGCACGGACCACCGCCTAGAGAACAATACCCACAGCAGTGCACAGAGCGTGCTTACCTCCAGCTTCCTACAGCACCACAACCAACCCTGCTGCCCAGCAGCAGCAGTGAGCACACGTTGCGCGTATGGATGATCGTACTGCGGCTCATTCGTACAGCAGCGTTCGTAATATACTTACAGCGGTACATACACATACAGTAGTTCTGATTGCAGTGTGTCCTACATTGCTGATCGATAGATCCTAGAGCCAGCTGAAAGGGGATCAGTACACGTAAGTTCCTCGCGTTGCATTTTACAGCAGTACTGCTGAATATGCTGTCGTACCTGTACAAGCTACTCTACTGCTGTAGAAGATCGTGCAAAGTGTTTTAGATTGCGTAAAAAACACGACATGCCAGTTGTACGAGCGCTGTTCTAGCGTATAGGTTTAAACTGCACTTGCTGGATAACATTTTCGTGTTCCGAGGTTCGACTCGCACCATCCCCGTTCTTCTTTCTTAATCTCACTTTTGACTATTTTTGTACCACAGAACTACAACAGAGTACTACAGCAGTAGTAATAATAATACATTCGTCCACACCTTGCTTTTCTGAACGTATAATGTGACAGAGTACATGCTACTTGTGTGTTTTAGCCCAAATTGAAGAGTTTGGGCGGCGCGCTTGCGTGTGGCGTGCGTTCATACCTCAACATTTCACAGCTACCCCGAATACTTGGGAGTTTATAAAGCAGAGTATGTTCGAGAAAATACTGCTGCTATTACCGTAGGTACTTCGGACACTCGCAGTATTTCGGGGTTTTTGTACTCGAGATACTGAGTACTCGCAGTATTTTGAGGTTCTGTAGATACTACTGCGTATAATTTTTCTTCGGGCTCGCATTAATGCGGGGTTCGCTTCGCGCTCGCACTAATGCGGGGTTCGCTACTGCTGCTGGCATGGATACCCCCTGTTGTGCTTCAAGTATCTCGGGGTTCTGTACCGCGGGTACTACAAGTATACCAGTAAGTACTAGTCTATAGCAGTATTTCCTCGATTGGTAGTGTTCGTACTGCTGCTGCTTCTTCTGCGAGACTCAGTACTCGCAGTAATGAAATACCCTCAATATGCCCAGTATACTTCGAGTATGTGATGTATACTTCAACCGTTTGTGCGCCGTGTCGACAAGTCTCAGGCCCAGCGTTCGGCACAAAACACACCCAGATAGTCCCACACGAGTGGGAGTTGGAGCAAACTACTTTCGCTGGAGACAACTTGAGCACTCAAAGCAGTCTGCCAGTATTTCGATATAGTATTATGCATGACTGCTGTGAATGCTCCCAGTATCTCGAGGTTCTGTACTGTGCGCATATATTGCCTTTACCCCAAGTATTTATGTCGTGTTTCGATACTACTGCGGGTACATACTTCAAGCAACCTGTATTCTCGGGGTTCGGTACTGCTCACACTCTCATTACTCTCAGTATTTGGGCCTTCTCAGTACTCGCAGTAGTTTTGCCGCCTGTATTCCAATACTCAGTACTCGGACTACGATTTGTTCTCGAACATTTACCTGTGTGAAACTTTGATATTATACCCTGAGCACCAAGAAACATTTATTTTGGGGGAACATATATATTGTAGTACCTGTAGTATGTATGTATGTGCTGCACCTTATTACTCAGCCGGTCACAAAGTATTATGGCGCAACCTCGACCTCGCGCAACTTTTATGTACTTACGAATTAATCGCCGCGAGTCAGCTGGATCAATATATCTCAACTTACCGATACCCTATAATATGTTATTGTAGTAATTAATGATCCCACACCAATTCCGCGAACAGCAGTATGATATAGTCTGTCATCAAAAATATGATGTGTGTGTTCTTCACGTTAAAATGATGGGTGGGCGCAGGTGCTACTTCTAAAAAAGTGTGCAGGGTTTCATACGAGTATTATTCTTTCGCTCTTGCGCCACTCCCCTATTAATACGGCACCTCCCGGAGGGGAACCTTGTATATATGTATATGCAGTCGTACCTGTACGAGCTACTCTACTGTTGTAGGAGGTCGTGCAAAGTGTTTTAGATTTCGTAAAAAACACGACGTGCCAGTTGTACAAGCATGCACTACAGTCTGTTCTAGCGTAGACGTTTACACTGCGCGCGATAAAATTTTCGTTTCCGAGGTTCGACTCGCACCATCCACGCTTTTTTTTTTATTCACCTTTGACTTTTTTTGTACCAGGACTACAAAAGCACTATTATTAATAGGGCAAATGCCAAAATCAGTTATACCTGATCCGTTTGAGCCAAAATCAGGTACATACTAAAACCAAGTAAAAAACGCGCGCCGCGAGCGGTGTGATGTCGATGACAATCCGGAAAAAAAAGAATGCGCCTAAAGCATCAAGCGTGCCACATGGCCTCCAAAATCTGTTTTTTTTTTGTTTTCTTCAGGGTGTAGGTACCACGGGCTCCACTTGGACCTGCAAAGAGTCACTATTAATATGCTTCGTTTGTTTCGCAACGGCGGGAGCGCCTAGAGTATTTACTCTGGCGCTCCCCCCCCGTTGACAGCTTCAAAGCTTCCAGACCGTCCTCGCGGAACCGCCTGCTCGGCACGAAATTATCTTGCCGTACCAAACCTGAGACCACCTCCACGCGGGGTGGTGCAGACGAAACGCCGGGTGTCCATGGTGCTGTAAAGACTGCTGTGAACATAGAAAACAACAGAGTACACACAACTTTTAATATTAATAACTGAAGCACATCGCACATCCCAAAGGAGAAAAAGTGAAACCAGCGTACGCATGTATGCATGTATATACATACTGTTACGTACGACGTACGAGGATCGAGTTTATACGTCAATACAGAAGAATTTCAACCGAGGAAGGGCAGACGCATACGGAGAGAAAACACAGGTTAGTGTACGTATGGCCTCTCTGATTGGTTCAAAGTTGGCCAAGATCAGTTGAAAGCTAGACAGAGTAGAAAAAATCAGGTGTACATTGGCCTTTTCGTGCCAAAATCAGTTACAATGTCAGCTTGGCCAATAGCAGGGCTCCTGGTGTGTGTTTTGTACTTGAATTCAGTATGTAACTGTTTTTGGCATGAAAGTGGCCAGGTATACCTGATTTTGGCAAAAACCCAAAAAAAAACATTTTATCTGTGAAACCTTCATGTTACTCTGAGCACCAAGAAACATTTATTTTGGGGGAACATGCATGTGTAATTGTTGTACGAGTATGTATGTGCTGTACCTTAACCAACCGGTCACAAAGTATTATGGCGCAACCTCGACCTCGCGCAACTTTTTTGTACTTACGAATTAATCGCCGCGAGTCGGCTGGATCAATATATCCACTTACCGCTACCCTATTTTGTATTGTTGTAGTATTGATCCCACACTAATTCCGTGAGCAGTTCAGTATAATAGTCTGTCCTCAAAAATATGTTGTGTATTCTTCACGTTAACATAATGGGTGGATGCAGGTACTACTTGTACACAAGAGTGCAGGGTTGCATACGAATATTATTTCGCTCTTGCGCCACTCCCCTATTCATACGGCACCTCCCGGAGGGGGGAACCTTGTATATATGTACGTATAAAAACAAAATATCGTGCCCCCCCCGCAGGGGATCTGGCAGACACTTGAAAAAAACGAACTGGACGAAAAAACACAGAAAAGGAAAAAGAGAAAAACACCAATATTAATAGTCGTCGTCAACAGAGTAAGACTAAAAACCAAGCGAAAATAACAGGCAAACCAATAAACAAAGCACAACGCATCCTCCAGGTAGCAGCCGGAGTTTATGGTACAAATAGCACAGCCAGGGTCTCCCTGCTGGTCCGCCTGGTACCTTGCTACCCTGTCTGCCACCTTCGTCCAGCGTTCGTCAACTATGCCCGGCCCCTCGGCTTCAGATAATACGAAACAAGCAAAGCAGGCTCGTCATCCACCCACGCCACACGACTCCTTCAAGAAGGCTTATGTATCAATCGGAGAAAGGAAGAGAAAAACAATAAAGTAAAAATCACATAGAATCGGAGAAAGGAAGAGAAAAAAAATAAAGTGGAAATCACATAGGGTCAGAGCAAAAAGAAGAACATAAAATGAAACAGAAATAACAATAAAATGATAAACGACAACAAAAGGACAAAGGAAGACCACGTTCGAACCAGCTGCACCAGTTGGTGGTACGAGTAGTATAGGCGTGTTCTACTTCTTAGTCTGCCCGGTACCTTGCTACCACCCTGTCTGTCATCTCCTTCCTACTTTCGTCCACTGCAGTTTCCCTTCTACTCCCTGTTCCCCCCCCTGTCCGCATTCCCTTGGTCGGGTTTTCTGCTACTCCTCTTGTTGCCCCTCCTCCCCCCATTCCCTTGGACACCACCCACGGCGGATGCGCGGCGCTGCCTACTCAGCTCAGCCTCAGCCTCATGCCACCCCACCATGAGCAACCGTTCGGCTGCTTTGAGGATCCCCCGGTACCACTTCTCCGCCTTTTTTGCAGCAGTGGGCCACAGCGCGGTCTCAACTCCAAACACCAAGGGAGCAAGTTCCGTTTACTTTTCGGTGGCGCGGAACTCCCGAAGGTCTTCGCCTATGCATCTATGTGCCAAGTCTTGACGTGAGAGCAAAACAACAACAAGGACCGGACGGCCGGACCTGTGATCGGGTCGATTCTGGAGATCTCGTATGACGGGAGACCATATTGTTGTTGTTGTTTTCTTCACATTAAACCGTTCTTTCTACCCGTCGACATCCAGCACAACCAGTGTCCGTGCCGATTCTTCAATCCTAGAGAGATACAAGTTCTGTGGTCACAAAGCTACGCCACAGGGATACTACGTTGCCACGTATGCAATGCAATGCCATGTCATCATACTGCGTACGACGGGCACGACATACCCATTCCATGACCTAGAGAAACAAAAACGAAACAAAGAAAAAAAAATAAAAAAATGTGGTAACAACTGGTGCTGGTACTTACGACAACGACAAAAATCTATATTTTTTACCGGTACTATTTTTACTATTATAACAATATTCGGTCCCTGGTCCTATTTACTATGGTCTCCCGTAAGAGTCACCTTGATGGGAGAGGTCAACCTGGTCCACGCTGAGGACTTCCAACAACCCGATATCTAGTCCGGTGGGGTATTTAGTGCTTGATTTTGAGAGGTATCCTTCCTTGAATGCTAGAATGGGTGTTATGAGGTAATCGACCGATACGTCTTGCCCTGTTCGTGACATGCATACTCGTATCTACTTTTCGTGTTTCGATGTTTTTTTTTTTTTTTTTTTTTTTTTTCATCATCACTTTTACTTTCCAGCCCACTCGTAGGAGGTTTTACCCTCGACGATCTTCCGGACAAGCCGTGGTCACAGGTGTCGTCCCTTCTCCCCCCCGGTACGTGCCTTTGTTTTTTATCGCGCATAGGGTTCAGCATTCCCACTGCTCGTCGATTTTCATCGAATGTAACTCACGCTCTCGCGCTTTCCGCTAATCAATTTTATGCAAGAAAAAGTCCCTATGAGCATGCACTCGGTGAGACTCGAACTCACTAAATTGATTTTGATAGGCTCGCGGACCACCTACCAAGCCACCGGGGACGCCGATGTGGGCACTTTGGTCTACTCTTCTCCTATCACCTACATTGTGCTTGTACTGCAAGGAAACTTCAGAGCCCCGGGAATACTCTTCGGGTGTTACAGGGCTTTGATAATATACGACTATTAGTATTGGATATCGAAACCATGATGAACGTTTCGGTACGATAAGGCCAAAATAACTTCGATAACGATAACGATAACGAGCGAAAACCGGCGCACAAGGTCCTTTTTCAATATTTTTGGGGTCGCGTATCACCACGAGGACCCGTAATATAGGGTTTCCCCGTGAAAAAATAACGTCGCGAAGATCGTCGTCTGGGAAAAAAATGACATCTCGAGGTTACGCCGCTTTATTATCCGTAAAAAAATTTGCAAAAAAAGTTGAGTATCAACTATTTAATCAGTCGAACTCACAGCTGACGTATTTCAAAATTTATAAAAAAAAAAAAAAACGAAAATCTGGGAATTTTGCCACGACGAAAAAATCTCACGAGACGTACTTTTATTACGGCCTGTTTTTTTTCGTCGTGAGGATGAACAGCTGCGAACAGACCGCACCCAGCCTCACGAAATTGATCTTTGATAGGCTCGCGGACCACCTACCAAGCCACCGGGGACGTATACCCGATCGAGGTCGTGCCCTGAAAGAGTTTCGTTGGTTTTGATATGGTTGGCCTATTCTTTTCATCTAAAGACCCGCGTGGTCCAGTGTATCGCTTCTGTTTTTAGCGTCGAACCATGGAGCTCGAATCTCAAGATGGATGAGGCAGGGATTCACGCAATATATACAACAAAAAAGTGTGGAATCAACTGCTGAGATCGCCTAACGAGTGTAGGCGCAACGAAGAACTGAAGTATTTCCGCAATAAAAAATGAAAACCCAAGGCACAGACCACATCGGGGAGAAGAATAAAGAGCTTGCTGTATGACACCGGATGTCTATACGTAGGAGGATAGAGAAAAAAGGGCGAAGATAACAAATGGGATGAAAATCAATGATATATCTGTATCGTACATACATAACTACGTACGAAAAAAAATATAAGGTACCTGGTGTGAAAAATCAGCAAACGCGTACGAAGAAACACTGCATGGTCGGTGGGCGTAGAGGGGTTTCAGGATCGGTTTGGTTTGAAGAATACACTGCCTGTTGTTAGGTCCACACCTTGCGTAAGTATCATCTGAAGATTGGGTTGTCCGAGAACGAATCTGGCCAGCAGGTAAACGCTTTAAACTCCGAGAGTGTGGGGTGGTCAAATACATACTACCAGGTATTGTAGTACGCATGTTCTGACACTATAACAATAGCTCAAAGTCCTGAAATACCGCGACGAGCTTTAGTATGATCTGCGCAACCTAACAGGATACTATTTGTCGCTCCAAGCATAGTGGTCGAGGGTTGAAGGAACGATGCCAGTAGGTGGTAGGCAGTTTCTGTTCTGGGGGGTTGTTTGTCTCCACCTTGCTGCAACTACTTCCACAAAAAGCATACGAGGCGTACGATTTGGAAGTAGGTCTGCACGAATGCCGTTTTAAGACGCGTGGTTGATTTTAGCACGAACAAGTTTCACGAGTGGACAGTGTCCGTGCTGGAGGGGTGGCGTAAACGCCAGTACCCTCAAACACTTTTTAACTCGGAATCAAATATTTACCTTGGCTAGCGCCAGTAAGTCGATGTGGAGTACCTTGAAACGGCCTAGGTCACTCGAATAGAGGTGGCGCAAACGCCAGTAGCTTCAAACACTTGCTTATCTCGGAATCAAATATTTACCTTGGCTAGTGCCAGCAAGTCGATGTGGCGTGAACGTCAGTACCTTGAAACGACCTAAGTCACTCGAATAATAATTTTGGCCCGGAGTAGAAAGAACTCATGAACTTCCTACAGCCCGTGATGGTAGCTTTCAGTGGAATCTGTCTGGCCAAAAGCTTAAACGTGTAGGCTATTGTCAAAGTGCAGACGTAGGCCTTCGAGAGGAACCCCCACCTCAGATGCAGGTAAGCCAGGAAGAAAACATGTTTTTTCGCCGATGAGTACATGCTCCGAGCGTGTTAGACAGATGTGGCGCTGGCAGTTGCAAGTGAAGACTGTACGAGGGTCAGGTCCGCCGCTCTTCTCAACACCGTCCAAGGTCAGCACCGCGGGAACAAGAGGAGCTGCAACATTGGGCCGACGGTTATAGACGGGGGAGGAAGGCTGAAGAACATCTGGACGAAGGTCAGGACCGCCGTTCTTCTTACCACCGTCCAAGGGCAACACCGCGGAAATGAAGGGCGCTGCAACATCGGGCCGACGGCGATGGATGGAAGAGGAATGCTGAAGAACGTCTGGACGAAGGTCAGGACCGCCGCTCTTCTTACCACCGTCTGAGGGCAGCACTAAGGGAAGGAGAGGAGCTGCAATATCGAGACGACGGCGAGGTGCGGAGGTGGAAGGCGCAGGCGCTGCAGCGGTCCATGATCGTAATACCCGCTGAGCACCGTCGCTCATATGCCCCGGTCTGGGGGGGTGTCCGTGGAGGAAAGCGCACACTCTGTCGCCGGGCTAGCACCGGGGCGCCGGCTTTGTGCCGACAATGTTTATGTGTCGGGCAGGGGGGGTGTTACAGCGGGTGGCGCCAGGGAGGGAGGTTCATAGCGCTGTGACTGTCGTGACCAGCGCCATGGGGAGGATAATACGGCGCGAGACCACTGTCCTGATCAGGGTGTTCGTTTGGATCGTTCCAGCAGCGACGGTTACAAGTTGTAGAGGGTTGCGTATATCTTCGCAGGCGTTATTATGAATTATGCCGCGTGTTCACGAGGAGAGTTTGAGCACTCCGTTCTCTGCTCCGTTCTCTGCTCTGAGCTACGAGATAGGCTCCGCTCTCTCTCCCCTCCTCTGTCCTCTAATACAACGATTATAAAGAAACTCATCAGACCACGTGGTGGTCAGGGCATCCAGGCTTGGACTCTACAATCACACTAGTGAACTTGAACGTTTGAGGTCTAGTACCAGAAGCCCACGATGCCCTCGAAGGGATCGGCTCAAGAAGAGCACGACTCTCCAAGTGACGTTGAAACGCTGCGACGCGAGATCAAGCTGGCGATGGAGAACAGAGAGGCGTCGGTGCTGAACGCCATGAGGGACATGATGGCCGGTTCATGAGGAACAACGGCCGATCGGAGTCCGGCAGCGCTGTGAGTAGCGCTGCTGTAGGGGAGAGCCCACAAGGGGCAGTACCCACTGCTGTAAGAGATTGCAGCAGAAGAAGAGACAAATTTGCGTGAGGGCGCCTCGCCAGATTTGGGAGCAACTGGACGCGGAGGAACTGCGTTGCCTGTCGAGGTTGGCCCACCGAGGGGTGAGCCAGACCAGCACGGGAGGACAAGATGATGGGGTGCATACCCCGGCGGTGAGTTGGGTGGTGGATTTGATCTGCCTCTATCGCACCATTTGGCCTTCAAACACACTCCTGTGCCATCGTTTAGTGGGCTAAAATCTGAGTTCAACCCCTGGACAAGAGACGCTCGGTATTACGCCAAAGGAGTTGGTTTCTTGTCTGCTTTCGTGTCGGATCCACCACAGTACATTCCCGTAGGGGAAGTAGACACCGAAAACTCGATGCTTGTCGCTAGGGGGTTTAGCCGCGAAAGTGTGCACAGGCATACACTGGCATGGAATTTCCTGTCGACGGCCCTCAAGAGCAAGAGCGATAAAAGCATGTTGCACCGGTGTACCTCGCCGAGGCAAGCGTGGGACGCTCTCCTTGCGTGGTACGGCCCTCAGACGACGGGGGCCAAATCAGACCTCTCCCGACGCCTTAACAGTTTTAAGATGGCGCCGGGGAGCAACCCGCTCGAGGAGATGGGCAGGATCGAGGATCTTGCCGCGGAAATGCGAACAGCAGGAATGTCAGTAGACGACCACATGCTGTACACCATATTTATTGACTCTCTGCCTGCCGAATACGAAGTGGAGACTCGGAACCTGGCATCACGTGACAGCATCGGCCGTGATGACATCATCAAGGCTGTTCGAGAACGGCATCACCGACTTTCTGGAAACAGGAAGAAGGGGTCCAACGCTGGCCACGCAGGCCATGCTATGTACGCCGGCGGCGGCGGCGGTGGCGGTGGTCGCCGGAAAGGTGGAGGAAATGGCAAAGAAAAAGGTGGACGACGGGGTCACGGACGAGGCGGTAGAGGCTCCAACGAGGACGGTGGTGGCTCGGCCGCGGCTGCTGGTGGCAATGGTAACGACGCCAAAGCCGCCAGCGGAAGTACTCCAGTGGGCAAGTGCCATAGGTGTGGCAAGAAGGGCCATTGGAGGAGCGAGTGTACGGCGAAGCTATGCAGTCGATGCCAGGGACGCGGGTACTCTGCCGATGCCTGTCCCATGTCCACGGATCTATGCAGTCGATGCAACGGGCTGGGGCACGCTGCTGATGTCTGCCCCTCATCGAAAGAAGAAGCTGTCATGGCGGTGACGAGTAAGGATGGGGCAAGGGACGACGACCCGGAAAAAGGTACGGTCCAGGCCTCACCTTTCAAGGCCGAAGAGACAGGCAAGTGGAGCGATGGTTCAGGGGAAGGGGAGTCTGCTTGGCAGGTAGGAGACGAGGCTTGGATATGTGATAGTGGTGCGTCTACTCACATGACACCCTCCGCTGACTGCATGATCAATTATAGAGAATGCAACTTGACTCTCCGAATCGCTGACGGGTCCACCCGAGCGATCGAAGGTTACGGTGACGTGAGTGTTGTCTTTCGGTCCGGAAACGGTCCCGTGCAAGTGCTGCTTACGAACGTTGCGCACGTGCCGGATCTCGGCCACCACTTATTTTCCCTGCCCACTCTGGTCAAAAACGGCCATACTTTCGAAGGGCGCCCCACGGGGGTTGTAATCAGGCTCAAGTCGGAGCGTTCGATCGTGTTCCCGTTGAGTGGGACTCTCTACAGCCTATACGGCTACCGGGTCGACCGCAGTTGTGGGGAAAATGCCTGTGCTGTACTCGCCCCGGGACAACTGCCCAACGAGTCTGCAATCAACATCAACGATTTCCACTGCGCTGCTGGACACTCCCACGAGGTACTACTTCGCAAGACCGTGGAGCAGCAGGGGATTGTCCTCGGGGGAAAGCTGCTGGAGTGCAAGGGTGCTCCATGGCAAAGGGTCTCCGCAAAGGTATCAAGCAGTCCACACACACACGAGCAGATAAGAAGATCGGGAGGGTTTTTGTGGATTTGAGTGGACCAAAGGTGGTAGAGTCTCTCGGGCGGAAGCGGTATACTCTCATCGTGCGCGACGATCTTTCACGGTATATGTGGGTGTACTTTATGCGCCACAAGTCGGACGCCGCGGAAATGTTCGAGCTGTTCCTTGCGGATTCTCGTGCAGACGGTGTCCCTTCTACGGTGGTAATCGTCCGATCTGATGGGGGTGGTGAATTCCGCGGGGGAAAGTTTTGCGACCTGTGTAGATCACGAGGGATCAAGCAGGAATTCACGACGGCCGACAGTCCCCAATACAATGGAGTAGCAGAGCGCGCGCTAGGTTTGATAGAGACGGCCGCAATGGCGGGCCGAATCCAGGCTCAAGAGCTTTTTCCTGGCGCGAAACTCCCGGCCACGCCGTCGTTGTGGGTGGAAGCGTCCCACTGGGCGTGTGACGCCTTGAACCGCACAGCAACAACAGCTAACCCGCAGAGCAAGTCGCCACATGAGATGTGACATGGTAGCCCCCCCCCGGTAGTACTACTGCCCTTTCCTCAAGTCTGGCTATTGCAAGGTGAAGAGGGAAAACAAGTCACAGGCGAAAGCGCAAAGAGTGCTTATACCTCGGCCCTGCAACAAACTACCCCGGTGATTCAGTACGAGTGCTGACAAAGAACCGCATTGTGCTAATAACGCGCAATGTCACCTGGCAACGCGTGTCGTCTGCACCACCTGTACCTGCCCAGGCGAATGACTCCCTGTCTACGGAAAAGGGGGGGTCAGAGGTAGACGACGTGAGCACGTCGGATCGAGGTGGTGGGGGGGGGGGGGTGGTGGGTGAGCTGGACAACGGTCTGGCTCACTTGAACGACCTCGACGTGACGTGGGGTTTTGACCTGGACGCGTTTATACAGGAGCGCGCACAGCCGGCACCTGCCGCCGGCGAGGCCGGCGGCGAAACACCCGAGACGATGGGTTCGTCTCAAGGGGGCGCCGTGGACGCCTCCTCGGTCCCGACAGGGAGGGCCGAAACAGCCGAGACGATGGATTCGTCTCAAGGGGGCGCCGTGGACGCCTCCTCGGTCCCAACAGGGAGGGCCGGAAACGACCCGGGCGCAGCATCAGCCTCCGACACCGGGCAAGGGGACGGTGAGGATCCCCCCGCGGTCCTGTCGGGGAGGCCAGCACACGAGCTCAGCAGCTTGGGCCGGCTCCCCCCGACTGTACGGGGCCGGACCCGGGGTCAAAGCCAACGCCTGGAGAGTGAACCTGCTGTGCACCAGATAAGGATGGATGAAAGGACCGCAGACGCGCTGCTTGCGGCAGCGTACGAGTCGTGGACGAAGCCTGGGAGTATGCTGGATTGTACGCCCTGGACGACGGAGGACGCAGTGGCTTTGATGGCCGGAGGACCTGCTGTGGAGAACAAAGGGGAGTTGAGCGTTTGCATGCCGAGTGGTTTCCCGGAAGACGTAGAACCGCCCCCACAGTCCGTAGCAGATATAGAGCGTTCTCAATACAAAGCGGCGTGGCACGAGGCCATGAAAATTGAGTTGGACGGTCACAAAACGACCGGTACTTACGAAGCCGCGACACCGCCAAAGGGCGGAAACCTGTAGGTGCGAAGTGGGTTTTTACCTACAAGACGGATAAGGATGGCTTGATAGTAAAGACAAAGGCCAGACTTGTGGCTAAGGGTTTTAGCCAGGTGCAGGATGTAGATTATTTTCAAACGTTTGCACCGACTCCCTCGTCAGCGTCAGTTAAAATTCTGGCGGCTGTTGCAAATGAACATGGTTTAAAGATTTTTCATCTAGGCGTCGCACAAGCTTTTGTTCGCGCGAAACTCGACGCCGAGATATACATGAAACTGCCCGGTGGGTGTGGTGACATGTCAGGAAAGATCGTCCGCCTAAACAGATCACTGTATGGTCTAAAGCAGAGCGGACGGCAGTGGGCCGGATTTTTGGTAGAGACCGTGGTAGAGTACGGAATGGAGCAGTGTAAGTCTGACCCGTGTGTGTTTCGCATGGTTGTGGACGGCAAGGTAGAACTGATCATGGCCGTTCATGTAGATGACATCGTGATCGCAGGATCGGGTGAGACATGTAGAGATTTCCATGCCGCGCTAGCTATGAAATTTCCCACGAATAACCTTGGCGAACTGACTTGGTACACTGGTTGTGCTTTCAAACGCGACTGGGAACTGGGGACATTGGAGATTACGCAGAAGGCGTTCATTGAGAGCATGCTGAATCGTTTTGGTGTTAACTCATCCTCTGATATCCCCGCGACCCCCTGTGTGGAACTAGGTCCAAGAGAGGAGGGCGAACTTGGAGGAGACTGGCCGTACAGGGAGGCTGTGGGCAGCTTGATGTGGCTGTCGACCATGACGAGGCCGGACATCTCGAACGCTGTGCGTGCTGTGGCGCGCCACTCCCACAACCCAACGGAGAGGCACTGGAAGGCAGTTTTGAAGATTATGGCTTACCTCCACGGGACCAGGTTTATGGGATTGACTTTTGTACGGGGCTCGGGTTTGGATTTGACTGCGTATAGTGATGCTGATTATGCGGATAAGTCGAACGATAGGCGCTCGGTATCGGGGACGGTAATTACCCTAGGGGGTGCGGCCGTCAGTTGGGCAAGTAGTACGCAGAGGTGTGTTACGTTGTCGACAGCAGAAGCAGAGTATGTCGCCCTGGGTAAAGGGGTGAAGGAAGCTTTGTTTACGGGCGCGGTGTTGTCGTTTATCTGTCCAGAGCTAAGCGGATCATGTGTCCGGGTTTTCGAGGATAACCAGGGGGCCGTAGCGTTGGCTGAAAACCCTCTTAGTTCTGCTCGGAGTAAGCATATCGACGTGCGTTTTCATTTTGTGAGAGAGCTACTTCGTGCTAAGAAGATCGACATTCAGTTCGTAGCTTCGGAAGAGCAGCACGCGGATATTTTGACGAAATCCCTTGCTGCGACCCCTTTTAAGTCTCATCGTAGGTTCTTGTTGAATCTGCCTTTGGAGGGTGAGTGAGGGGTATGAGCATTATTCGATGAGTACCATGTTTGAGTGATGCGAGGAAAACTTTGTCAGGTCGCCAACCCTGCGCTACTTTGAGGGGCATGGGGGAGTAGGGCACCGCTTGGCATTTTATTTTCTGGCCATGGTCATCGTTTGGAATGCGGCCGTTGTTTCAATTGCAATGGTTTGGAGTATATGTGTTATACAGGGGGTTTTGACCCGGTGGCCGGGTTTCCTCCTGCGGGACTGTCGTTGGCTGTTCTTAGGTCCTACAAGTCTTGAATGTCTTTTCGGTCTCGTCACAGCTGTGAAGAGCCAGGGAGGGTGTTCGTTTGGATCGTTCCAGCAGCGACGGTTACAAGTTGTAGAGGGTTGCGTATACCTTCGCAGGCGTTATTATGAATTATGCCGTGTGTTCACGAGGAGAGTTTGAGCACTCCGTTCTCTGCTCCGTTCTCTGCTCTGAGCTACGAGATAGGCTCCGCTCTCTCTCCCCTCCTCTGTCCTCTAATACAACGATTATAAAGAAACTCATCAGACCACGTGGTGGTCAGGGCATCCAGGCTTGGACTCTACGAACACAGGGTCACGCGTCGGGTCTATTCGATAGGCAGAGGGCAAGCTTTGGTTAGCATCCTCTGGGCGGATCTTATAGGGGCAGGGAGGATCCCCGGTGTGGGAACGCCTTCGGTCTCGGGTACAGAGCCAGTAACGAGGTTCCGGGACCACCCGGTGTTTACAAAACACCACCAAGAGTGAAGAAAGAAAGTCAAAGCCAAGTGATCTGTGATACCTGTCCTATCGACCCCCAGCCCCTTGGGCCCTTCCTTGCCCGTCGTGCCCGTCATCGTGTCTGTGGTGCTTCGTTGAGTGTTCACGCTGACTGCTTGCATCTACCGCATTGCATCGATCCACGTTCTGTGTGACCCGATCATTACTGCTTGAAGGCACTTCCTCGAACTCCCAAACAACAGGTGAGCCGGCCTCAGAGATCTAACGAGCGCAGGTCCTTTTTACGGTCTGAGAGCTGTACCCTGCTGTAACAGTACATATGATATCTGAGTCACATGTACACCTAATAAGTAAATCATGAATGGTGCTGCTGTCGGCCCAGTTGACGGGGCTCTCAGAATAAAGGCAGGCGGCCAAGACCGGCCGGTTCGCTCGTGTATGTATATATGTACAAGGCTTTCCTTCGGAATGGGTATTCCGTCGTTTCTTGTACAAATACAGTTAGTTTGGTTGGCTTTGGGCTATGACGCCAATTGCAGTTTTGGTTGGCTTTGGGCTTTGACGCCAATTGCTGCAGTTATATTGCAATTGGGGTAATAGCCCAAAGCCAACCAAACTAATATGATGCCAATTGCAGTTATATTGCAATTGGGGCAATACCCAAAGCCAACCAAACTATTGTATTTGTGTAAGAAACGGTGAAGGATGTAATACTCGCGTTTATTTGTGAATGTAATGTGAAACGTAAGATCGGGTGACCCAAGAGTAAGAATGACATTCGTCTAATAATAAGGGTAACATATTTCATCAGTGCGGGGAGAGAGTGGAGTAGTGCATGGCATGTGGATGATATACAACATACAGGCTGTTGTTTCAAGGAAGGTTTGGGACAGAGGGGAAAGCAGCAGTGCCGGCAACGACAACGGTTGTGGAAATGTTGTGTAGTTGCTGGGCGGCCGCGATTTCGATTTAGCCAGCATAGGAGTTTGGATGAGACATGATATGTAAATAGTCTTGCAGGCTGCTGTAGTAACGGGGCGGGAGGCCCAGAATGTGGATCTGTCCGCCGTTGAACCCGTTGGGTATGTGTAGGGAGAAATAATCGTGATTTTGGGAAATGTGGGAACAATTTGTTGCCTCTCATTCGTCCTGGATGGAGACAATCTGCTTGGCGTACTGCTTCGGAATTCCGCGAAGCCCTGGAGCAGGCGAAATGGAAGGGATTCTTCTTGCGCTTGATGATGATGTCTCCGTCTTTGACGGTGGAGTCCGTCAGGCGGCAGTTGTAGCACTTGCCACCGACCTGGTCGAAGTCAGGGTGCGCGGGGCGGGAGTGGCGTGCAGGGAATAGCGTGGGAGGGGGAAGGGGGGGGGGGGGGGGGGGGCAGAGTTCATTATTTGTACTGCTCTACAGCGGCACAACAGCAGTACGTAATCGCTTGCTATACGACGGCAGCAGCAGCAGCAGCAGAAGCAGCAAGTACATGCGTAAAACGCAGCAGGAAAACGGCCAAAATATTTTTTCAACGTACCAAAACGACCATTTGGGTGCGAAAACGACCAAGAAAAACAGTAATCCGAATATATAAGAACAATCAGTGGATATTGAGCCTGCATTAGCAGTATCAGCAGCAGCAGCAGCAGCAGCAGCCACAACGGCTTCGAGCAGTGGTTGCGGCAGCATTAGCAACATTAGCAGCAGCAGAAACAACAATGGATCGCCGCGGCGTTGGCTGCGGTAGCGGCATAGCAAAGATATGATAAAAAAGAAGAAACAAAGTATGTACCCTGGTATGCCGCGACCGCAAAAACTACGGAATTTCATTGGCGAAACAAAAATATGTACACACAAATGACCAGCATGATGTACAACGCAGCAGCAGCACCACAGCAGCGTAGCAGCGATATGGAAAGAACGAAGCCCAAAACGAGAAAAAAGCAGTACGTACGCAAAAGGCAGCAACAAAATGACCAAAATATTTTTTCCAGGTACCCAAACGACCATTTAGACCATTTAGGGACAAAAGCGATCAAGAAAAACAATAATCCGAGTGCATTATTAGCATTAGCAGCAGCAGCAGCAGCAGCTGCTGCTGAAGCAGCAACGGATCGCCGCAACGTTGGCTGCAGCAGCAGCAGCATAGCAACGATATGAAAAGAAGGAAGAAAAAAAACTATGTACCCTGGTCTGCCGCAATCGCAAAACGTACGGTAATTATTGATGATACAGAAATATGTACACACACACGAGTGTAATACACACACAAATCACGTCCAGCATGATGTACGGCAACAACGCAGCAACACCACAAAAAAAAACGTTGACGATACAGAAATATGTACACACGCACAAGTGTAATAGGCACACAAATCATGTCCAGCATGATGTGTACGGAAACAACGCAGCAGCGCCACAAAACGACAAAACGACCAAGAAACACAATTATCCGAGTACATACGAACATTCAGTGAATATTGCGGCACCACTATTACGGGGGTCCATAGTTAACAGGACCTATGGTATACATAAAAACCTATATACTTACCTATTTTTACTGACAAAATTTGGTCCAGTTAACTATGGACCCCCGTAATAGCAGCAGCAGCAGCAGAAGCAGCAACGGATCGCCACAGCGTTGGCAGCAGCAGCAGCAGCAGCAGCAGCATAGCAACGATACGAATAGAAGGAAGAAAAAAAGTATGTACCCCGAGTCCGTCCGAAAAGTATTTTTGGTATCTCACTACAGATAGACCCACCCCCGCATGCTGTACGGCAACAACGCAGCAGCAGCATAGCAACAATACGAAAAGCACCATGAAAAAATACGAGAAAAAGTAGTTCGTACGCAAAATGCAGGAGCAAAAACCACAAAAAAAAAATAATACGTATAAAAAAAAACATTTGGGTACAAAAACGGCCAACAAAAACAATAATCCGCGTTGGCAGCAGCAACATAGCAACGATATGAAAATAAGGAAGAAAAAAAACTATGTACCCTGGTATGCCACGATCGCAAAACCTACGGAAATTCAGTGACGATACAGAAATATGTACACACACAAGTGCAGCATGATGTACGGCAACAACGCAGCAGCACCACAGCAGCAGCAAGCAGCAGCATAGCAACGATAGGAAAAAAAATCAAGCCAAAAACGAGAAAAGCAGTACGTACGCAAAATGCAGGAGCAAAACGACAAAAATTTTTCACGTATCAAAAGAACCATTTGGGTACAAAAACGACCAATAAAAACAATAATCCGAGTACATACGAACATTCAGTGGATATTGCGGCAGCATTAGCAGCAGAAGCAGCTACAGCATTAGCAGCAGCAGAAGCTGCAACGAATCGCCGCAGCGTTGGCAGCAGCAGCGTTGGCAGCAGCAGCAGCAGCATAGCAACGATATGAAAATTAAAAAAAAAAAAAAAACATGTACCCTGGTATGCCGCCATCGCGAAACCTACGGAATTTTATTGACGATCCGAAAATATGTACACTTCCAGCATGATGCACGGCAACAACGCAGCAGCACTACAACAGCAGCAAGTGCACAGCAGCAGCAAGTGCACAGCAGGAGCACTCATGGCGTGGCGCTGACAGCAGTAGTAGCAGCAGCAGCAGCAGCTGAAAACGAGCAAAGGGGTTACGTAGGGTCACCAAAACATGTACACACAGAAATCGTGTGCACCGAAAATGCACCACAGTAGCAGCAGCACTCACATCGTTCGGTGCAGCGGTGACGGCGACAGCTGAATCCTCCGTTCCTTCGTTCACGTCCCGCAAACAGTTGTGCATGTGCGCGTTCGCGTGCACTGTGTAAGAGGAGCCGACGCAACGCACGAAGGGGAAAGAACGAGCATGGATGAGTCCAAAACATAATGAACGCTTTGAGGTTTGTATGCAAAAAGGCAATTGAAACCCCCCAAAAAACGTACTGGCAACAGACAGCATTCAACAATAGACCCAAGACACTCACCATTGTCAGCAATCTCGAGGGAGTACGAGACAGTCCCTTCCTTCATCGGGCGAGCACAGAACTCGCAGTTGGTTGCCCAATACAGTACAGGATGATCCCGCCACCATCGCACATGAGATCCTCGCAGGTGGCGAAGGCCACGTTTTTGCCACCAGGCGCGGAGTTCTTGAGCAAGTAAGTGCTAGTCCGTGCACCGGTCGCAAACAACAGCCGGCACCAGGTCGGTCTTTGTCGTTGCCGCTCTCTTGCCAGAGGGCGAGGACCACGCGCCTCTCGACGAGGGGGGGGTGAGCTTAGGGGGCGTGGAGAAGGGAGAGGCGGGGGTTGCAGCACCAGCAGGTTCGCCACCGACAGCAGCAGCTTGGCCGCCTACAGCTGCATCTAGATGCCGTTCGTCGAAGGCGAGACGCCTCTTCTAGGCGCCGTGCGAAGAGCTGCCTATTGGTTGCAGTTTTTTATAAGAAACTAAGAAAGCACGTCAGCTGTGAGTTCAACCGATCGGCAGATCGGTCGATACTCAACTTTGCAAGCTGCGTGAACCGCGCGCGTTTTCTATTATTTCCCTCGCGATTGACTACTGGCCAGAGACTCCCCTGGATGCCACCAGGGTCGACGAGACGATAATACTTACAGCTGGTTCGATTTCCAATTGATTTCGGCCAGTACCATTTCGCGCACTGAAACAGCAGATCGACACGTGAGGGCCGGGGTACACAAGAAGAAATAAGAAAGGTTGTTTGGCTGTTTGGCTGTTCGGCTGTTTCAAAGAAAAAGGGCTGTTTGCGAAGAGCTGCCTATCAGTCGGTCTGTCTGCCAAGAGCTAGCAAGTGACAACGACCTCAAAAATCGTGTAATTATAGTTGTATTTTTTATACGTATATTTGTCAAATTTTCGTACTTTTGCCAACTTTTCTCTTCGCACGAGCACTTTTAGGCAAAACACTAAGTACACGGACACGGGAAGCCCTGCCGAACACATTGGTCTAGGTCTCGGCGCGATCCGTGTACTCTGAAGCGCGTGGCGGGCGCTCAAAGTTTTTTTTTTTTTCCGGCGGGAGTGGATAAGACGATTTCCCTGGTTTCAGTAAAAGAGGCCTTACTTTGTACATACGTATCGGTACATACATGTCATATTACATGCTGCCCTTTTTCTCCCCTATGTAGGCTCTCACGAGCTATGAGCACACAGCTCAGACATATGCCATGTACACAACAGACAACATGCACAGATCCCACCGTTCCAACGCTGCCGCCCCCCCCCCGCCCACCCGCCGTGCGTGCACGACACATCCTTATGCGCAGTGTTGCTGTGGTTGGTTGCGTTTGTCGGAGCCTGCAATCCGCATTTTTGATCCGTATATACCCAGGATGACGTATACCAGGCATATCCCTGTACATATTTTTTTGTGTTGCTCGGAGCACGTACCACCGCCTAGAGAACAATATAGCCACAGCAGTGAACAGAGCGTGCTTATACCTCCAGCTTCCTACAGCACCACAACCCTGCTGCCCTGCTGCCCAGCAGCAGCAGCAGTGGGCACACCTTGCGCGTATGGATGATCGTACTGCGGCTGTCACAGTTGGTTTATTCGATCGATCACTTGACCACGCCACGAACACACCAACAAGCATCACACACCTCTCGCCCTGCTTCAGAATCCTCTTCTTCTGCTTATTGCTGTGTGTGATCCAAACTTTGCCACTGCTCCAGCTGTGCTCAGCACAGTGCGCCAGCAGCAGCAGCAGGCAGGGTACTATGCGCATGTAGAAGATCCGCGCTGTAAGCTCAGTACTACTACAGAATAGACGCCAACGCAAAAAGATCGAGGCCTCGGCAGCAGCTGCAGCAGCTAAGGCCGGTGGGACCGGCAGCAGGCGCACGCCTGTCCTTGTCCAGACAAGGCCGCCCCAGCAGCAAGACATGGGACAGATTTTCGAGAATAGGATTTTGGACAATCTGCGCCCGTATGGCCAGACTGCGGGGGAGGACGACGACCAGGGGGGCGGGGGAAAAGGCAAGAGACGCGCGTACGGTATGACGTCGGCGCGTCTATGTCAGGACATCATTGAGATCGGGACCCCGCTCAAGCACGTCGGCCCCATTATCATGAAGTTCTGTACGCGGGCACCGGCGTGCAGCTCGACGAGGTGTTGCTTCGACCTTTCATGCCAAGAACCCGAACCCAAGGGACCCATAAAGAATACGTTCTCCATCCCCACGTTGACGCAAGGTGGAAGACATGCAAGAAGCACCCAATGCGGAACGCAAATATGATTTCTTCCGCGAGAACGGCAACGGATCGCGCTGCATCGCCACCTTCCATCCCCTCTTTCTCCCGCTGCTGCGCTGCCTGTTGCTGCTGCTGCTGACCCTGGCTTACACATGACTGCTATTTTTTAATAATTCTTGATCTCCAGAAATGCTCCATGCTTTTGGGGTTTGGTCTCTAATGAAAAAAAATGATGACGGCTGCTGTCAATTTTCTTCGTTGTGATTGGTAAAAAAAAACGAAATTCATCTCTGCGCACAACGGTCAATGGACACTGATATTGCTGGTACCGACTATTAAAAGGACCTCAGGCGCACCCCTAACTGTAGTTCGTTGTTGTTGTCATCGGCATTGGCCGATGCACGTACCTTCGGCAGTGTGTGACCCATTATCCCCGGATCGATATATTCGTCGTCTCGAGTACAAGAACAAATCGTTCGTGATTATTCGTACAGCAGCGTTCGTCCAAACATACTTACAGTAGTAGTAGTTCTCATTGCTGCGTGTCCTACATTGCTGACCGATAGATCCTAGAGCCAGCTGAAAGGGGGTCAATACACGTACGTTTTTCTCGCGTGGCATTCTACAGCAGTATTGCTGTATATGCAGTCGTACCTGTACAAGCTACTCTACTGCTGTAGGAGATCGTGCAAAGTGTTTTAGATTGCGTAAAAATCGCGCTACGTACCAGTTGTTCGAGCACTGTAATAATAGCATAGACGTCTATACTGCGCGCGATAAAATTTTCGTTTCCGAGGTTCGACTCGCACCATCCACCCTTTTTTTTTAAAGTCACTTTTTGTTGCTTTTTTTGTACCAATAATAAGACCACAACAGTACTATTATTATTAATAATAATACATTCGTCCACACCTTGCTTTTGTGAACGTGTACGTAGTATGATATATATATTTTTTATTTTGTTATAAATTTTGAAATACGTCAGCTGTGAGTTCGACTGATTAAATATTAATATAATAAGTTGTGTGTGTTTATTTTCCAACTTTGGCTTTTTTTGTACCGACCAGTACATTCATCCACCTTGCTTTTCTGAACGTATAATATGATGTTGTAGATACTTGTGTGTTTTTTTCCAAGGATAAGAGTTTGGGCGCGCTCACGTGTGGCGTGCGTTCACACCTCAACATTTCACAGCTACTCCTAATAGTTGGGAGTAAAGCAAAGTATGTTCGATAGAATACTGCTCTTATTATCGTAGGTATAATACTTCGTACACTCGCGGTATTTCGGGGTTTTCGTACTCGAGATACTGCGAGTTCTCGCAGTATTTTGAGGTTCTCTGTCAATATGCTACTTGGACCCACGTTTGCGAGTAGTCAGCGGGGGTGCCGGGCAGCGCTCGGCGGTGGCAGAGCTCATAGTAGAGTAGGGCCTGGACCTCCCCCATCGATGCCACCGGGCGCGACAGCGGGTTCACGGGACTCAAGAACGCCCCCCCTAACCCTCCCCCAGAGAGAAACATGTGAGAGACGCCGTCAGGAAAGCAGCGATCCCATGGAAGTTGACTCTGTTCAGAGGAATATACCTCGAGAGGATAATCCACCATGTAGGGATATGGCTAGCATGGGGACAAGAGGGGGTCACCGCCAATCCAACAGCGGTACCACATCGGTCAGAGGTTCCAACGGGGGGCGGCGACACCACTAAGATCGTCCACAGGTGCGGGAACGGCCATAGGTGAAGGACGACGGGACACGACGAGTGCACCTGGAGAGGGGCTTATCTCCTCCAGAACGAGGGCGCGCACCCGAATAGCTGCTGCCATCAGCGCACAATCATCGGATGGGGGGGGGGGAAGGCAGCTCTCCACTGAGCCAGTCCATAGAGCGTCCCCTCAACAGCCAACGATGACGCGGATGGCGCCGTTGGCAACGTCTTTGCAGCCAGCGCTTCCGTCGTTGCCGGAAGAATCCCCAAATACGCCTGGTTCAGTACAGTTGCCGACAACGGAATCGGGGCCACCCCTGACGACCCCACTTTCCCTTGGGGGGTCAAGAACACTCGTCATAGAAGGTTTGCCGGTATCGGGAGAGGTACCATCCCAGACACCAGGGCCTGCACAGCTACCGCCACCGCAGCACCAACAATGGCCGTGGCCTACCAGGCCGCCGGCAGCGCAACCGACGGTGCTCGTGTCGCGTCCACTACATCCTCCATCAAGGGGGCAATCTCAACTGACGATACAGCTTCCTCCAACCATATCGGTGCCCATATCGACCCCCTCGACGGCACTGCTACCGTCGCCAGATACCTCTCCGTCCACCAGATCACCCCGAGCGTCATCGCCAAGCCCGTCACCGTCGCCGTCGCAGCCATTGTCACCAGTGCTACCGACAGCTGGCCTCCCTTCGACAGCGGGATCACTTTTAACACTGGGTTTGGCCCTTGCGGTCGAAACACCATCACAGGTAGCGGTCAGGACGACACAATCGGCGCTACCAAGGCCGTCACGGCCGACTTCCACACGGATGTTGGAAGGGAGTAGTTCGACTCTCGCGCCGACGTTCGAATTGCCCCCGTCGCCGCCACGGACACCTTCGCCGTCGCCCGTAGAAGATCAGCTTCGGGAGGAAGTCACGGAGGACTGTAGTGTCTGCTACGAGACCTTGGCCGCCCCGATGGTTCTTTTAGGGAGATGCCCCCATCGACTGCATCTTCCATGCTACGCCGCACTCAGAGTTAGGGCGGGGGGCAACCTAAGGTGTCCGGCGTGCAGAGCGACCGTAACGATCAACGAGGCCGATGCGATGGCGCTACGTCAACACAGCAATGAAGTTATGGTAGAGGCGCTAACGATCGCACAGCAAGAGATTCCGGCTAACGGAGGAGCGAAAGCACCAACAGGGGCCGCAGGAGGTGAGAGGAGGCGGCGAGTGATATGCAGCATTTGTCACTGTCTGGTTGAGGCGACGGCAAGCGTACAAGTGTCTTGTTTGTGCGAGGTACACCGCCGTTGTGCTCTAGGATTCTGCGAAGACGCAATGCCCCGAGCCAGGATTCTCGATGGGGCACACCAAGTCACGTGCCCAAATCCAGCCCTGCACGAGGAGCATCAAGAGGTGGATCTACACCTCCTCCTGCAACAGATTCGAGCTCTCGGCAGATCGGTGGACACGGCAGAAGAAAGCGCCATAAGAGACAGGATCACCGCTGCCGAGCTCCGCCTCATGGGAAGGGCCCAAACTATTCCAGAAACGATGGATTTATCAAGGAGCGCCACAGAGCGAGGTGAGGAGGACATACAAGGAGAATGGCGTGGCACGACCCCATAGCCGCAGGCGCAAGCGCCGTGTGGGGCCTGTAACGGGCACATGGAGGATGACCAGCGGTTTGCTTTTGGTGGCTGGATCGTTCACAGGAGATGTGCCACAGAAAGCGTGGAGGGGGCAGACGGCAGGGGAGACGATCGGTTTGGGGTGGCTATCCCAGGAGGGACAGGAGTTCCACTTCGTAGAACGTTCCGGCTCACGGTAATAGTGCCCAGGCTCCACCTGAGGTACGACCGCACTACCGCAGAGGGTGAGCATCAACAGAGACAGTTGGAAACACTGTGGAGATCACTGGAGTCGGGTATCGAGGAGGCCGCGAGCCAGGTTGAAGAGAATCAGGGCGTGGAAGGGGGGTTAGAGGAGTCCGACGATTTATGGTGCACATATTGCGGTTGGCCTTTCGATAGTTCTGGTGGGGAGTCAGAAGACAACTATGTTCGCGTACCCGTTCCGTGCACCCACGGAGACTTTGTGCACGCCCGCTGGATGCTGGACCGCGCGGAACACCTCGCGAGAGGGCATACAGACCCTAGGCCCTGCGTTGCGTGTCGCTCGGCGTGGCCGGGAGGAAGCCGACCTCCCCACCCGCAGAGCTAGCTAGAGGATTGCCCATGAATGAGCACGGTGGAAGGTGGGTGGCGGTGAGGGGCGCCCTGCAGTTCGCCGCCCACGTTCATCGGGGCAACTCCGAACCGGAGCCAGCCAGCTACGTTACAACTGGCGCTTTCGGCACGTTTGAGCTCATGTTACGTGCCCATGGTGGGAGCCCGACCTCCTCGTTCTTGCTGTGCTCCCCGTTTTGCGATGCGTTGGACATGCCTCAAGGTGCATACCTCGATTTCCCCCGACCGAGGGGATGGGAAGCGGCGGTCGGCCATTACCGTACGCTGTTCGCGGCATATGCCATTCAACCGCAGGACGTCTTGCGCCGACTTCCAAATCAAAAACTCTACATCGGACCACATGTCCAAGAGTATCTGGTAAGTCTGGACGCCGAATGCGAAGAACGCTTAGCGAGGTGGACCCTCGGGGTCCAACGTGCGTTGGAAACGGGTGAAGCGCTTCCTCCCTTTTTGGCGGCGGTGGCAACCACGTCGGAGAGAACGGACAGGGCGCCGGAGAGTGACCAGTTACAAATGGGACCGATTGGACAGGGAGGTGACACTAGTAGTGAAGTAGAAAGGCGTCAGAATGTGGGGAACAGGGGCGCCTCTCCCTGCACGTACTGCGGGCGGGCTCTAGCGGAATCTACCGGAGAATTGGCGGTAGACACTTTATGGGCATCTTTTCCGTGCCCCCACGGAGAGCAAGTGCATGCTCGCTGCATGCTGGATCGTGCGGAATGCCTCGCGAGAGGGCAAGCAGATCCACAGCCATGCGCTGCATGTCGCTCTGAATGGCCGGCAAGAAACCGGCCGCTCCATCCAGCGGAGCTGGCAGAGGACCTTCCAAGGCCACGGTTAGGGGGAAGGTGGTCTGCGGTAGGAGGAGCCTTGCAGTTCGCAGAACTCTTGGAGGAGGACGGCCCCCGGCTGGATCCGGCCAGTTACGTCACGACTGGTTCCCACAATACCTGGGAAGAGATGGTGAGGACCCATGGAGGAAGTCCAACCTCTTCGTTTCTGTTGTGCACCCTGTTCAGCGATGCTCTCAGCCTGCCCCAGCGAGCCTACCTCGACTTCCCCCGACCGAGGGAATGGCGAGCGGCAGCCGGCCACTACCGTAAGGTTTTCGCCGCGTACGGTATCCGACCGCAGGACATCATGCTCCGGCTCCAGAATCGGAGGATCTACATCCTACCCCGTGTCCAAGAGTTTCTGGCGGGCCTCGACTCCGCATGGGAAGACCGGTTGACGAGGTGGACCCTAGGGGTTCGAAACGCGCTGGAAGCAGGGGAGACGCTGCCTCCTTTTCCGACGGAGGCGGGGACCCTAGGGTCCATAAACGTGTTGGAGCCAAGGAACGCGCTGCCTCCTTCTCCGACGGCGGTAGGGGCAACAGCGGAAGGAACGAACTCGGCACTGGAGAGCGGCCCGTTAGCAGCGAGGGTGACGCTGTCAGTAGGTGAGGCTTCGGTGTCTGAAGGCGACCCGCGAGTGAGGCGGCAGGCAGAGCCAGGAGATGCTGGTTATGTTGCCGCGGGGATCTTTCTCACTGCCGGAGATGGAGATACCACGGCACCGGGACATTTGTCCCCCCTCCCGAGACAGCCCACTGCCACTCCAACGACGGCGGGAGCCACAACGGAAGGGACGGAACCGGTGCGGGCGAGCAACCCTTTGGCAGCGGGAGTGACACCACCGGAAGGTGAAGCCCCATCGCCAGAAGGCGAACCGGGGGTAAGAGGGCAGGCGGAGCCAGGACATGTTGCTTCGGTAGCCCCGGAGAACCCCCACACCGCAAGGGACAGGGAGGCCACGACGCCGGGACGCTCGCCCCCCCCTCTGACACAGCCCCGTATCACCCCGTCAACAACTGAAGCAACTGCGTCCACGCCCACCGGCGCAGTAGAGGGTGGGGAGAGCGCAAGAGGTAGGCGAGGTCGACCGCGCGGATCTGGAAGGGGATCACGAGCGGCGATAAGTGGAAGAGGGGTCGCCACGAGCCGGGGGAGAATCTCTCGACCCGGGAGCGGCGAGCCGCCCATGTCCCCTGGCGAAGAAGGGAGTGGCGAAGGAGAAAGTGAATTTCGCGGGGAAGGAGGGGACGGAGAAGGAGGAGGTCCAGCACCAGAGAGCGTATCGCAACTTCACGCTTTCATTGCAGACGACCAAAGCGGTACGACCTGCGGGGGTTGTAGAGCAACGATTGCTTGGGGACACCGAGTGGTGGGGTTACCTTGTGGACGTCAACATGCAATGCATGCGAGGTGCGTGGTGAATGCAGTCAGGCGAGGCGGGGCGCAGGTGCCGCTGCTCTGCGGCGCTAGGGGATGTACAGCTCGTCATGGAAGCCGGGAAGCACTAGAAGCGGCAGTTCAGGCAGACCCCGGACTGAGCGTTACGGCAGCGGGACTCGGAAGGAGACCTGACGACCTTGACGATGGGCGCCGGGATGGGCTCCTCTATCCCTGGGACCAAAGTACGTTGGGGATCGCAGGACCACTCGACGATGTTCCCCTTGAGGACCTCCAACAACGCTTCGTCACTGTTATTAAAGTACAATCAAGATTGGCTACTGCTCACGCCAAGCTTATCACCCACGTGCTTGGCCTCCTTAACCACGCCCTGGGAGAGCATCGCCCACACAGACAGTCGGAGACGCCGACCTCACTCTTAAGGTCAATCAAGCTTTGGTACATCCTCCCGGTTCTACTGCACTCGCCAGATGGACGAGTGAAGCGGCGCGAAAGGTTTGCGTCTGTCGAACGCGGTGATCTCACCTTTCTACTCCCGTGGTTAATGGAGTATACCCGTCGAACATCGAGAAGACAGAGGGGTCAAGCTCGCGAAGTGACGGACGCTGATCTGTTCAAGAGGGCGTCTTCAGCATGCCGCCATCCAGGGGGGGTGACAGTCGCAGCACGCAGCCTCCTCGCGGAACCACGCGCGCCGGGAAACGAGGAAACGTGGGAGCGAGTGAAAGCAAAGTTCCCGGAGGAGGATCAGACCGCCGTCTCCGAAGCAGCAGCGGCAGCGGTGGCTACAAGTTCCTCCGACCCGGAGGAAGGGAGGGGGCCCAAGTGGCGCGCGGAGGAAGAATTCGACCCACAGGTGGCCCTCGAGGTCATCAACTCTCGCAACGCGCTATCAGGCGCAGGAAGCGATGGCTTGCGCTTTTCGCACCTGCAGTCAATTATCAGGACTGGCATTGGGCGCGAACAATTTGGGGCTGGCATTGAAGCCTTCTTGAGGAGAATTATCGACGATCCAAACGCCTTTCCGCCGGAATTCTGGCAGCTTTTCCTGCAGTCCAACCTCACTGCCTTGGGTGAAAAATGCCGCCCCGTCTACGTAGGGATGACATGGAGACGCCCTCTCACAGCCGGGACCATGCGGCAGTGGCGACCACGACTGGAGGAGACCAACCGCGAGGCGAGACAGTTTGGAGTCGGAGTACGAGGGGGGGTGGAGCAGGTAGCGCTACACGCGCGGGTACACCACGAGGCAAAAAACTGGTTGATTCTCACAGACTGCTCCAACGCCTTCAACACGGTAAAACGGACGGCTGTGCTTGCAGAGGTAGCCACCTGCGCGCCTGCGCTTACACCGTTCGTGACAAAGTGTTACGGGGAAAGAACTGCTCCCGTGTTCTTCCAGATGGAATCGGGAGAAAGGCGCAAGATCGAATGCTCCAGTGGGGTACAGCAAGGGGATGCCATGGGGCCGGCGTTGTTCTGCATGCATCTCTTACCGGTGCTGAAGCGGACCCGAGCGGAGTTCGAGCCAAAAGGAGTGGAGGCATTCGCTACTTAGACGACATTAGCATCGGAATGATGGAAATCACACCCGATACTGTGGAAGTTGTACCTTTCCTACAGCGTGAGCTGTCCAACATTGGCATTGCAATCAACCCGAGCAAAACGGTTGCCTTGCCCCCGAAGGGGCACGTACCTACGCCGGAACAAATCGCCCTTCTTGGAGGTATTGGAGTCCGCATCGCGGAACGGGGTGGAGTAAAGGTGGTTGGGGTTCCCGTCGGCACCGACGAATACGCGATGGAGAGCGCAATGGAGATAGTTCACAACGGGGGAGCGGAACAACTCACGCGGATGCTACCGCGTATGCCAGACAAGCAAGCAGCCAACTTGATCGCCACCGGCTCTATGGTGCAACGGACCACCTATATAGAAAGAGTGATAGACCCGGAAATGTCCCTGCCCGCATGCCTAAAAGCAGATGGAAACGCGATGTGGATGCTGGAGAAATTGCTTGATCTCCCGGGGACAGCAGAAGAAACGTCGTTCTTCGAGAATGGATGCCCAACAAATCAGCTGGTCTTGCAGCCCTACCAACAGGCGCAGGCAAGACTGACCACGGGGGCCGGAGGGTTTGGACTGGCGTCGGCTGAAGCCCAGAGGATGTCAGCGTCCGTCGGAAGCTTGGTAGCGACGGTGCCGGAGGTGCTTGCTGACCTGTCCGGCGCTATCGGGGACAAAGTCCGGTGGGAGCTCCCCGATTCAGACCTCGTCCGGCGCATCTGGAACAGCATCAGGGACCTCCGCGATATACATGGGGTTTCAGAAGAAGCCATGGCGAACATCGTGCCGGAAAGCTGGCGGGATAGAGCATTTCGAGGAGAACAAGAGGACTCAGGGTTGTCAGTTGCGGAAGTATTGCCGGCACATGATGTCGAATCCATCAGCTCCAGCAAAGCGCAGCATAGACTGGGGAAGCTGGTAAACCGAGTCCGTTATGAGAGATACGTTGCTTCACTGGACCAGCTCCCCGTCGGCAACCCACGAGAAGAGAAAGAGTCGAGGGGTCTGGCCAAGGCCCGGCAACGGAGCCAATCGGGACCAGGGGCTACCGCATTCCTAAGGGCGAGACCTGTCGACGCGGCCAGAGTTATCCCACCGTCAGAGTTTGTGGCTGCGGGAAGGCGGTTTCTGGAGATTGAGGAGTTCCTAGCGGCAAGGTGCCCCTGCTGCGGTGCAGCGGAGGCTACTACACGACATGCACGATTATGTCATCGATCGGGCGCGCAAGTAAACCAGCACCAGCCTCTGGTGCACGCGCTCTCCCGCACCTTCAAGAGGATGTCCATCCGCCACCAAATAGAAAGCGGGGCCCCTTTCCACGCAAACAGGGATCTCCGCATGGACATCGTCATCGAGGCAGGAGGACTCCGAGATGTTACGGCATCAGAGTATCGCAATCAAGCGATACTCCTCGACGTCACGTATGCGGATCCACAGGCGGGGATCCACATGCGGGCAGGCAGCGCTGACCGAGACGGATCAGCTGCTTCCACTTCTGAGGCGCGCAAGCGCAGTCACTACGCTCGTCCGGGACAGATGTCTTTCGACGAGCGCAGCTACAAACTCGCCACCCTCGCGGTGGAAAGCTTTGGACGCCTCGGAAAGGAAGGCAGCGATCTAATTGATCAGTTGGCGACAAGCATAGTTGGAGGGACGGACGGATCGTCCCGAGCGCGGAAGGGCGTCTGCAAAGAACGCCTCTTCCAGATCATCTCCGTGACTACACAGGTCGCAATTTCACGTAGAGTACATAGATATAAACTTGCCCTGAGGGACCGCCAGGCTGCTAGGGGAAGGGAGGAAGAAGCCGGAGGAATGCGGCCAATGACATGGGGATGGAACGTCGATGAGGAATAGAATATATTGTACTGGTAGCTAAAATGAAATGTTGTGGGGCATGGGAATTTGGAAACGACAGGAAGAGAAGTGTATGAGGGATACTACTGATTTAAGGAAGGATATTTGGTTAATATAGGTACGGCATCTACGCTATTTTGTCAGAAGGCAAGAAATATATATATATATGCTACTTCGTATACTTTCGGGCTCGCACTATTAAAAATATAAAATAATAATGCGGGGTTCGCTACTGCTGCTAGCGTGGATACCCCATGTTGTGCTTCAAGTGTCTCGGGGTTCTGTACCGCGGGTACTACTACAAGTATTCTAGTCTACACAGTAGTAGCAGTATTTCGTCCGTTGGTAGTGTTCGTACTGCTGCTTCTGCAAAAGACTCAGTACTCGCAGTTATGAAATACCCTCAATATGTCCAGTATACTTCGAGTGAGTATCATGTATACTTGAACCGTATGTGCACCGCGTCGACAATTAATTCTCAGGCCCAGCGTTCGGCACCAAACACACAAAGGTAATCCCACACGAGTGGGAGTTGGAGCAAACCACTTTCGCCGGAGACAACTTGAGTACGTAAAGCAGTCTGGCAGTATTTCGAGATACGCTTTAGCAAGGAATATATATGTATATACTGCGAATACTCTAAGTATCTCGAGGTTCTGTACTGCGCATATTGCCCTTTTACTCCAAGTATTTCGTGTTTCGATACTACTGCGGGTACATATTTTCTTCCTGTATTCTCGGGTTCGGTACTGCTCACACTCTCATTACTCTCAGTATTTGGGCCTTCTCAGTGCTGGCAATATTTTTGCCGCCAGTACTCCAATACTCTCACAATGCTCGGACTACGATTTGTTCTCGCCGAGCATTTATCTGTGAAACTTTGATGTTACCCTGAGCACCAAGAAACATTTATTTTGGGGAACATATATATACATTGTACCAGTATGTATGTGCTGTACCTTACTCAACCGGTCACAAAGTATTATGGCGCAACCTCGACTTCGCGCTACTTTTTTGTATGAATTAATCGCCGCGAGTCGGCTGGATCAAATTATTATCCACTTATCGCTACCCTATTTTATATTATTGTACAAATGGTGCCACACTAATTCCGCGAACAGCAGTATATAATAGTCTGTCCTCAAAAATATGTAGTGTGTGTCTTCACGTTAAAATGATGAGTGGATGCAGGTACTACTTCTACACAACAAGTATGCAGGGTTGCATACGTGTTATGGAATGTTAGCACATGGCCATGTATGAGTCAATGTTCAAGTAGCACCGCTCTTGTGTCGTAGATCATAGTCTATGTACCGTTTCGGCTTGTAACGTATATTATGCGGAGGAACAGCAGCCGTATCGTCCCTGCTCGTAGGACTGAGTATCGCAGCCGTATCGTCTCTGCTCGTAGGACCGAGTATCTCACTCTCTGATGTGACCTTTATCCGGATCGTGATGGTATCCTAGCTGCCTATCCATCTCTGGAAGCTGCCGTCGTCTGGACTCTTGCATTCTGCATTCTCTGTGGAGTACATCTGTGTGTGTTGGCCATCTAAGCGCCAGTGTTTACGTGTTATCACGTCTTCTTCTCTCTACAGCACGGGAGTATCTTACTCCCCGGGCCATCGCTAGCCCGGTGTCATACCTCGGGTAACACCGAGGACACAGCCTCTGTCTACATTGCCAGGGTACAACGCAATTATCCATAATAGGTTAATGAGCCTCGAGTTGTGCGTGTAGTGAACACACACATCTTCTCTGCGGAGGTTTCTTCTGCTGGAGGGAGCTTTCTGCTGGAGGTCTACATTGAGTCAACCCGTCTGCTGTTGGATCCGGACTGATCACCTGGATTCTCGGCTGCACATTCGGTACGCTACTGCTGTGTGTAAAGCATTCGGGGGTACAACTTCTAGGCGTTGATTCAGGTCGGCGAATAGAGTTGTGCAGGGTTGTTGGCTCGCATGTGCAGAGTACCGTTCAGGTATTCTGGGTCTGTGTAATTGACTTCTCGAAATCACCTGCGCGTGTCGTATCGCGAGGTGTAGTCTGTCCAAGATACCTTCTAGCTGCTGGGTGCCGACTCACTAGCGTGTGTAAGGGTGAGGATCTGGCTTGGCTGGGTGCATCCGTTGTGGCAGCCTCATCAAATAAATATAACGTGCTCCACGTTTCCTGCGCGTGCGTCGTCACGCGAGGTAGGGTTTACATCCAAGACTACCTTCTCGTACCGGTTTGTGGTGCGTGCGTAAGGTTGCGGATTCGACCCGTCTGAGCAGTGCATCTGACCCGTGTGACTGCAGGACGTGGCCGGAGTTGACACCTCCGACGCCATACACCGCAGCCTACTCATCTGTGGTAGGTTATTCCTGTGTCTCCCGGAGCATAGGAGTCTGGGCGGATACTGGTGAGTGTCCGGCGGACAAGGGTTGTGAGCTCCAGGGCTGCAATCCTGAGAAGCCTACATCCGTGTAGCAACAAGATCTTGCACCGTCCCTTGCGCGTCGAGATACTCAGGTACTCGGGGCGTTACGCGTGTGAGGAAAGCCTACGCGCCTTGAGCGTAGCCCCGTTCCCTGGAAAAGGATCGGGAGGCGATGACAGAATCGCCTTACACTGCGTTGAAAAAGACGCTCGAAACCGTTGGTCAATGCAAAGATCAACGGAACGACCGCGAATGGGCGGAAAAGTTTCGAATGGCGGTGGGTCTTCATTCGCAGGACCTGCTGAAGATTCTTGACGGAGAATCGTGCCCCAGTGGCACTGGGATGGACGCTGCTACAGCAGCTTCAAACTGGAAAAGTCGGAACAACCAGTTGTTCTCCCTCATTTACTTCTCCACAGTTGAATCCGCTAACATTACCACGAAGCCTTTTCAAGGGAAGACTGGGGGTGAAATGGGAAATGGAGCTGCGGCTTGCGCGGCCCTGAAGGAACGCTTCGCCGGAAACACAAAAGAATCCCGGCGAGCCCTCAGGGAGCAACTCCACTCTGCCAAGCTCCGACACGGTCAGAACGTCATCGACTTCCTGGCAACCATGGACGACTTAAAACTTCGGCTTGAAGATATGGGTGAGACCACGCCGGAGGAGACGTTCGAGGACTTAGTGTTAAATGCTCTCGTTCACTCGTCGGACTACAGCTTCATGCGGGACATGCATTACCGGCAACCGTTTCCAAATGTCAAGGAAATAAAGCGAACCGCTGTGAATTACTTTATCGATGCACAATCGAGGAAGTCGTCGGGGCCCGCAGTCTCCGGCCGTGGTGCGGCAATGGCCGCGACCAGCAAAGACCGGTGCCACAACTGCAACGAGTACGGACACTTCCAGCGAGATTGCCCTAAGCCAGCCAAGAAGAGCCGGTCGAAGTCGGGAAAGTCGCGGCGGAAGGACAAGGGCAAGAAGGCCGGCGACCCCTCTCCAAAGTGGTGCAGCTATCACAAGACTACCAGCCACAGCGACAACGAGTGCAAGGCTCAGCGAGAGATCCAGTCGCTGACTGCACGCCTGGCGATGCTGCAGTCTCCGGGGCAAGGCAGTTTCGCTCATGTCGGGAGCGCACATCCGGCCGCTTTTCCACCACAACCGTCGGGTGCCGCTGGTTTCGCTCATGTCGGGAGCGCTCACCCCGCCGCTCTTCCTCAACCACAGTCGGGGGCTGTTGGTTTCGCTCATGTCGGGAGCGCACCCGTGGCTCCGCCTCCTCCGCAGACAAAAACGGTTTTAGCTACTCGTTCACCGCGATGGGAGTGCCCCTGCTAGCGGCGGCCACGCTTTCTCATGGGGCTCCCACCGCGGAATCCGGGGCTGAATCGGGGGAACTTGCGTCTGCTCAGGCGGCATCACAACCGACCTACCGTCTACCCGATGGGGTTTTTCGAGCGCTCATGGCGAGCACTCCTGACCTGTCAGGTGAAGGTGGGCTTCGTACCGACGGCACCCACATTGAGCTATTGGTGGACAGCGGGGCATCATTCAACTTCGTCGATCCGGAGCTGACCCCGGGACTGCTAGCCTCAATGCGGGACTATGAACCTCTTCGGGTTCCCCACCAGATCGTCGCAGCTGGAAAGCACATCCTGTACGGGGTAGCTGCAGGCACCGTCAACGGCACCATTACCGATGATAGTGGGAACAACCAGGATTTCTCCTTTCGTGCAATCATCGTCCCTGGGCTGGGAACGAACCTGTTTTCCGTCTCCATGGCCATGGTGGAGGGGATGGCTGCACTGTTCTACCCGGAGAAACCGAGGTTCGAAAAGGGCGACCTCGTTGTGCCGATGAAGACTCTAGGCGTCGACGCAACGACCGGACAAATCATGTGCTCCATCGCTGTCGCGATCGAAAACCGTGCTGGTACCTCCGTGAAGCCTAGCGGTGCTGCCTTAAAGGTGGTTTCTGCTGACCTGTGGCACCGTCGCATGGGGCATGCCAACCGCAACAGCATGGACGTTCTTCGGAAGATGCCGCACAGCGGTGTTGAGTACAACGGTGACCTGACGCCGTGCGACGTCTGCCCATTCGGCAAGAGTGAGCAGCAACCCCACCCGAAACAAGCGTCGTATGACGTCCAGCGGCCGTTTGAACATGTCTCTGTTGACACCATGGGACCGATCAACCCTCCGGCACTGGGCGGCTACACCTACGTCACCAAGTTTGTTGATCAGCTGACGAAGTGGAAGGAGATTTACCTCATCAAGAGCAAGACACACACCATCGACTCCCTCGTGCTGTTCAACAAGGCCGTCGTGATTCTGTCCGGAGGGCGTTTAGTCCGCCTGAGAGGGGACAAAGGTACGGAGTTTACGAGTGAGGAGTTCCGCCAGTACTGTCTAAACATCGGCGTCAAGTTGGAGTTTGCTTCTACCAATACCCCTCAGCAGATCGGCGCAAACGAGCGGGCAGGTCGAACGCTTGCTGGTATCGTGCGCTGTTTGCTTGCTGATTCGGGTCTCCCGAGCTTTCTCTGGGGGGAGTTGATGCTGACTGCAGTCTACCTGAGCAACCGGGTCCCACATGCGGCGTTGAGCAACGGTACGCCCTACAAGGCACTCTACGGCAACGATGCTTACCTCGGGAACAATCGAGTTATCGGGGCTAGGTCGTTTGTACACGTAGAGACCCACACCAAGAAATTGGAACCGCGTGCTTGGGAAGGACGCCTGGTTGGATATAACACAGACAGCAAGTCTTACCGGGTCTACAATCCAGCGACGAAACGTGTCAGAGAGAGTCGAAATGTTGTCTTCATTGAGACGCCCTCTGCACTGCCTCGCGTGGAGGTCAGTGGTTTCGACAACAGCAAGTTCACGTACGACGAAAGTGACGACTTGGTAAGGGATGTGCGTGAATACACGTCTAATCAAGATATCGGTTCGCCTTCTCCTAACCTGGACGCTACAGAGCCGTTAGTGACCGACTTTTTGGAACAAATCCGTGATGTCACCGATCGCGATATTGGCGTTAGCCCTGTTGCTCCTACCCCGCCTGCTTCGCCTGGGGGAGTGAGCCCTTCCGCTTCGCCATCGGGATCTACGCCGTCTGGTGCTACGCCTGGTGGTTCTGCGCGTGGTGGTTCTTCGCGTGGAGGTTCTTCGCGTGGTGGTTCTTCGCGTGGTGGTTCTTCACGTGGTGGTTCTGCGTCGCGCGGAGGTCGCGCCATTACACCGGCCGTGGCCAGATCTGCCTCAAGCCAACCTAACGCCAGAACACTTAGCGAACTGAGACGGCTCGGCTTTGCGTACATCACGAAGGGGGAGTGCCAGGACGTAGCTCACAAGAACGGCATGTCTAGATTCGTGGAATACGCGTATGCTGTACAGGCCATGCAGCCGGGAGTCCCCAAGTCATATGCTGAAGCCATGAAGCTTCCAGACGCTAAGTTTTGGGGAGCTGCCGCGGACAAAGAAATGGCCAGTCTGGACGAACTAGGAGTGTACAAGCTGGTACCGCGATCATCTGTTCCTCCGGGACAGAAAGTCATCAACTCCAGGTGGGTTCTGAAGCGTAAAGCTGATAACTCATACAAAGCCGTATCGTCCCTGCTCGTAGGACTGAGTATCGCAGCCGTATCGTCTCTGCTCGTAGGACCGAGTATCTCACTCTCTGATGTGACCTTTATCCGGATCGTGATGGTATCCTTGCTGCCTATCCATCTCTGGAAGCTGCCGTCGTCTGGACTCTTGCATTCTCTGTGGAGTACATCTGTGTGTGTTGGCCATCTAAGCGCCAGTGTTTACGTGTTATCACGTCTTCTTCTCTCTACAGCACGGGAGTATCTTACTCCCGGGCCATCGCTAGCCCGGTGTCATATCTCGGGTAACACCGAGGACACAGCCTCTGTCTACATTGCCAGGGTACAACGCAATTATCCATAATAAAACGAATATTATTTCGCTCTTGCGCCACTCCCCTATTCATACGGCACCTCCCGGAGGGGAACCTTGTATATTATTATTATTGTGCACGCGTGATAGAGTATCCTGGTTTATAGTATATAAACCAACCATCAGCAGGGACCGTTATATATTATTCTAGTAATTAGATCTTATTCCTTTTACCGTCTGGAATAAGATATCTTGTATTTGACATACCGGTGCGCAGGTTAGTATTCTTCCGTACACGTATCCCTTCTACCGTCTGGAATAAGATATTTCGTAGTTGTAGTATCCGGTACGCAGGCTAGTATTCCTCGTAGACGTACGTATCCCGTTTGGATTAAGATATTTGTATTCGCGGACATGATACGCAGACTAGCATTTGAGTAGCCGAGGAGACAGAGATGTACGTACGTGGTATGTTCGTACGTCAGGTTCTACGACTGTTGAAGTCGAGGGTAACGCATGCACCCTTACGGGGTGTTGCACTATTGAAGTTGAGGATATAGCATGCACCCTTGCCAGTGGATCATAGCCGGTTGAAGCCAGATGATACTTCTGGCTTCAAAAAGCATCTGCTTCCCCCCCGCTCCCTTCTCACTCTTCTCACTTGCCCCTTTTGAGCAAGCTTCGCACCAATAAAATAAGGGAACTCCAATAAGAACTAGGTCTGAGTTTGACCAAGCACAGACACCTGTGTCACACCTTCTTCTGTGGATCATCTTCCCTTGGAACCCTTACTGCTCTCCCACATCACACTTGGCGGCGTCTTACGGACTACATCTCTGCTCGTGGCCACCGCTTCGACCTGTTTTTCGAGCCTTCTCCCCCCTTTAGGTGTGAGCCTTCCTCCTTTTTTTTGTTTTGGCATGAGTCGAGTCACTGTGTTTTAGAGTACCTTGTCTTTCTTCCTTTTTTTCTGTCTTTGTCTTTCTGTCTACCAGCGTTCGTGTTCTCTATTGGGTAGCACTGCCACGTAACGCAACGTGCGCGCGTTGCGCCCGCTTGTAGAAACGACCGCCGTAGCGCTGCGCCTGTTAAATATTTTCCGCCTTCGCGTCCGCGCGTTTCTAATGGTCGACCCGTCTGACGAGCTTTCCGTAGTGATCTCACCTCAGATCATCCTTTTTCGTGAAGCTATTTATAGTTTGGATTTCGGCGACGAACCAGACGTCGCTGAAAATCACATCTCTGTTGCTGATGCAAATAAGCTCATGTCGACACCGACAGCGACTATCGCTGCGTTGAACGCATACTCACACCAACTATCACGGCTGAATACCAAAAATTCTCAGTCGTACACCCCCACAGAGCCGACCGACGCTTGTAGCCCATACGATTTTCTTATAACATATCCTCGCGATGAGGCCTTGCGTATTTTGTTTTGCGAACAACGGCACCTCGTTCTCCACACCACAGTCATTTTGCGCGTGTGATGGACAGGTTGCAGTTACCTCACCCGCTTCCACCCACGGACCTAGTCGCTCCGTCCACGAATGATGAGTTGGATAACGCACAGTTTGATGATGCTACATTTTTGTCCGATTTCCCTCAGACAGAGCACGCAGTTCATTGGTCTTCGTTGAGCCCTGATGAGCTTGAAAATTATCTGGACCTCGTACGTACCGCGTCACAGAGAAACCCTGAACGCAGTGCCCCCGCTTCCCTCACCAACTTAGTGGAACCTGTTCGATGCACTCACTGATATGATAGGCCAAGCCTGAGTCAGTTCATAGAAGCCCCTCCAGGGTATATATATGTGTTATCGCTTACGATACACAAGACAAGGAAGAAAGGGGGAGAACATGAAGTACACACACAACAAGAAGAAGTAGAACAAGAAGAAGAAGTGGAAGAGGAAGCGGCGGATAAGATACGTCCCAACCCGCTGACCGTTCCAAACAGAAACACGCATATTTCCTGTGTGGAACTCCCAAATACCGTTTCACATGAATCCATACACCAAGTACGTGAGCACTCCGAACAGCCCCTCTGCTCTCTACTTGGCTGCTTGGTGAACGGGATAACCAAACATCGCTCATGATGAAGTACCATGCCATGATGATAGACCACGATCACCCAAAATCCAAATCCAAGGTATTGTACTCAAAGATAAGTATATGTCAAGACCACCAATGCCTCAAATCAGAATATCACAAACACAAATATCAAAGTCTCAAATCTCACAAAGAAAGAAACTTGATCTTCATATCTCAGAAAATAGTACCACAAGAACAGCTCCTCAAGATCCGAAAAATAATAAATCGGAGAAAAACAGAAATCAACTCCTACAATCTCGACTGTACAGAAAGATCAAGCCCGCCAAGCCCAGAAAAGCCCGCAAAGCAACTCCTCAAAATCTCAGAAAACAATCAATCGAATCCTTGCATCATTTATATAGTACTGCAGTCCCCCCTTTTTTTTATCTCATCTAATCAAACACCAATCCGATGTAGCCTCTCTACAGGGGACACACTAAATCCAGTCAAATGGCAACAAAAACCCAGAATTTCGTCTCTGAAATAACGCCCCAGTTTAGTGCGGTCGACTTAGTATACTACAGATTTAAATTCCGCGTTACGTACGTAGATACGTATTCAATATAATGTTATACAGTAACCCAAATATTTCAGCTTTCCTGCTACGTACAGCAGTCTTCCAGCCCCAACGGACCGGGATAAAAAGCACCACTCATGAATCACGATCGACTCCTCAACTCAAACCAGAATGGTACATAGTGGCATGTCGGATTCACTCCCTCGCCCCCCCCAAAAAAAATGAAATCACAAATCATAGGACCGCATGAAGTCAGAGTTTAAACCCCAAAAACAATTCAAGAATAGTGACAAAAATAATCATCAGAGTGTCAAATCGCCCAAAAAAAAAAATAACTCTTCAGTTCTCAGCAATAAAATATCATGACCTCCAAGCTCAATAAAATCCATAAACTATCTTCTCAAATCTCATGAAATTTGTGATAACTTCTTCGAATTCCCTCAAATCACAGAATATACAAAAATCGGCCTCGTCGGACGTAAAAATTGACTCAAAAACAAAATAAAACAAAACAAACAAACAAATTAACTCATGTTCCTGATGAAGTTCCTGAGGAAACGGAAAGCGTCTTTGGGAAGGGGTTCCGTCAAGAAGTCCGTATGTTCGTATTCCGACCTCACATACGTGATTTCAAACTCTCCCTTTTCGACAAGTTCTCGCAGGAAGTGGTGGCGGACATCTATGAGCTTCGAGTTAGAGTTCGTCACAGGGTTGACCGCTATTTAGATCGCACCCTTGTCGTCCTCAAAAACCTGGATGCACGGATCCCCAAAATCAGGCAACAGGAAACGCCACACTGACCGTAGAAAAAAGAGCCTCCCTGAAACCCTCTGCCATCGCAACGTACTCTGCTTCACTCGTGGAGAGTGTAGAAGTCTTCTGCGTCCTATAAATCCATTGAATCGCCGCACCCCCACACATCACGGCTGCACCCGAGACAGACTTCCTCCCAGTGTCTCGGGGGGCATAGGCTGCGTCTGCATAAACCACCAACTCTAATCCACTGCCCCTCTGGAAAGTAATACCGTAGCTACTCGTCACCTTCAGATACTCCAAAATCCCTCTCGCAGCCAACCAGTGTTTGAGTTTGGAGGCATGCATATACCTCGCGACCGCCCTTATGGCATTTGAGATATCAGGTCTCGTCTGGTTAGAAAGCCACAGCAAACTGCCTACTAGTTCACGATACGGCCAATCACCAGTGGGCTCCTCCTCGTCAAACACCTCCAGGAAAAGATCAGGGGAAAGTGGGGTGTTCCTACCAGTGGTTACACCAAATTGCTTGACCGTCTCCGCCGCGAAAGATTTTTACGAAATTGTCAGTAAACCCGCGACCTTGTCTCTGGAATAGTGGCAACCGGCATACCATCGCAGCTCACCAAGGTTATTGATGGGGACTACGCGGTTCAGGTCCTCGCAAAAACGGTCACATCTCTCCGTACGTCTTACCGCAAAAATGTCGTCGACGTGAACCACAGCAATGATGGAAACGGACCCCGCCTCATTTAATCGAAAAACACACGGATCTGCGAGGCTCTGTTCAAAACTAAGACTCTTCAGGCGGGTGACCAAGTGTCTATGCCAGGATCTCGACGCCTGTTTCAAGCCGTATAGGCTACGATTCAAGCGCCTTACGTTGCCGCTCAGATCGCCACAGCCCTGTGGCATCCGCATCAAAACGAGTTCCTGTAGTTCGGCCTGGACAAACGCTTGTTGTACATCGAAATGGCATAAATCAAACTGTAACTCGCAGGCTATCGCAGCCATCATACGGATACATGACGCGGCGGGGGTGGGGGCAAAAGTCTCATAGTAATCAACTCCGGGGCGTTGGCTAAATCCTCTCGCCACTAGTCGCGCTTTCGCCTTCACTACCTTACCATGCTCATCTGCCTTCCAAGTGAACACATATTTGGCCGATACCACGTTCCCTCCCTTTTGCTGCTAAGCATCCCCGAAAGTCCCAGCTCCCTCGAGTCCGGCAATCTCCGTCTCCATTGCATGGGACCAGTTCGCATGGTATTGCGAGAGCATCGCCTCCTGGTAGGTCGTGGGTTCCGAGAGTTGTCCCGCGTCACATGTTGGCAGAGCAGGGGCGGGTTGGTTGGGCGGGCGCTGGTTGAAAAGTGCGTGGTCAGCTGGTTGCGATGTACCAGTAGACGCCTGGTGGTACGCCCTCGTCCTCGCGCGCGTCCACCCCGGTTGGAGAAGCTCGTTGTCCGGGGGACCCTCGTCGTCCTCGATCTGAGGGTTCTCGGCCCCCGGTGGGAATGACGGTGACATCACCCCCGGCGTCGGCGGCATCTCCGGTGGCGCCGGCGTCATCACCGGCGGCATCCCCACTTGAAGCGGCGCCTTCGTCATCGCCCATGTCCGAGCGCGCGTCCGCCCCAGTTGGAAGAGCTCATTATCCCGGGGACCCTCATCGTCCTCGACGTGATGGTTCTCGGCCCCAGGTGGGGATGACGGTGACGTCACCCCCGGCGGCGGCGGCGGCACCCCCGGCGTCGGCGTCGACGGTGGCGGCACTTCCGGTGGCGCTGGCGTCATCGCCGGCGTCGGCGGTACCGCCGGTGGTGCCGGTGACATCATCGGTGGTATCCCCGGTGACACAGTCGCCATCTCCGGTGGTAAATACCTGATGTGCAGATCGGCCTCTCACGGCTCCGCCACCGAGTCCTTCCTCACCTGAGGCGCAGCCTCGATGATCGGCTTGCGCTCCACCTCCCAGGTGACGTCCCGCGAGTTGCTCGTACGCCCGCATGCCGTGACCACCTTGACGCAGTCGCGCGGATGGTTTCTCCCCCTGTTGAGGTAAAAAACACCGTTCGGCCTTGGGGTCAGACTTGTGGGTGCGGTGGACACGGTGGAATCCGGGCTGCATGAACGCGAGTGTGTTGGGCGGCGGCAGTGTCCCAAAAAATGCCTCGTGCGGCGACTTGAAATGGGCGTTCGCCGACGTCGCCGTGGTGTTCAGGCAGTCGTTCATGTAGATGGCTGCTTTCACCCAGTAGCGGTCCAGGTTCGGGAGCTGCCCGGGGAACAGCCGGGGGGCCTCGAGGCAAGCGGCCATACCGCCTTCCTGGATGAGGCCGAGTCCACGTTCGACCACACCGTTGTGTTTCGGTCCGTCGACCCCGGTGTCCTCGTGTCGGATTTTCTCATTGGCGCATAAGTGTGCGAAAAGTGCGTTCACGAACTCTGTACCGTTGTCCGTCCGGAAACACTCGACGTCTCGGCCGACGTCAGCCAGGAATTTTCGGGTCGCCGCGGTCACGTCGGCGGCGCTCTTGCTCTTGAGGGGGTATAGCCATCCCATGCGTGTCGCGTCATCCTTGAACAGGATCAGGTACAGAGTCCCCCCAGCAGACGCGATTTTCCTGGGGCCGGCAAGGACAACAAAAACGCGCTGCAGGGGGAGTGCCTTCCGAGACGATGTAGTCGTAGGTATAGACGCACGCCTGCCTTTCGCCTGCACACATCCACTGCAAGTGACCAGAGTACCAGTGAGCTTGACGCCTTGCTGCTTGGCCGTCTCACGCAAAAGGCCCTCGTGGGCGTGGGCGTTGCACACGTGAAAGACGTTAATATCCACCTCCTTGAAACGTCTAATGCCGGGGACGAGCACGGCAGCAGCAATCGCCGGGCGGAACGCGGGGGGGAGCGGGGGAAGGCATTCTTCCGGGGGATTAGCTGACGATGGCGCTGGCTCACTACGTTCCGGCACTGTCGCAGGGTGTGTGTGAGGGGTTGCTACCGCTATCATTGGTTCTATCGCTACCGGGGGGTCTACCACTACCATCACCCCCCGGCGACAGCGGCATAGAAGATATTCCCGGCGTCCTCACCGGTTGTAACGTCACAGGCACCGGCGAATGGGGGGGGGGGGGGGGGGGGTTGCAAAACCGTTGTACCATCCATCGCTACCGGCGGGCCTACCGCTACCACCACCCCCCGCGACAGCGGCATGTCAGATACTTCCGGCGTCCTCATCGGGTGTACCGTCATAGGCACCGGTGCATGGGGGGGGGGGGGGGGGGGGGGGGGGGGGGGGGGGGGGGGGGGGGGGGTGTACTCGATAGGAGAGATGTACTCGATCTCATGCATGGCCGTAGTCGTATGACCATAGACCCTCGCATCCCTACAATGCCGGGACGGAGCATGTCGGGTTTTCACCGACCAGGCAGACATTGCTTGCACCAAGCGCGAAGCGCCGTGAGGTGTCCGGCGAGTCGCATGAAAGGTGAGCTGCATTCTACTAAGAACCGCTTGTGAGGCGGACTTGCATATGGATGACAGCTTCAATGAGTTAGTTTAATTTCCGGTGTGGCCACTTCCAGAGACAGTAGTGGGAGTACTATGTAACTGCCTCTTGGGTGCCGTACCTTGAGCACTACGTGATACGATCAATTCCCTTGTGCATAGTAAAGGTTCTTTACTTCGCACAAATGATCTAACTAGACGACCAGCTGTGGGCGACCGCCAAAAAAAAAAAAAAAAACGGTACCCTGGATGTCTAGCTCACGTAGTGAGCGGCATGTTTTACAGTGTCGTTGCCAACCGACACCAACCCAACCTGAGGGGGGGGGGGGGGGGGGGGGGGGCAACAAGGCCATCAAAGCTGGTGTACCCTGTACGGGGGGGGGGGGGGGGGGGGGGGGGCAACGCGTGGCGTTCAGCCTGGATCCGGCTCTGTCTTTGGGGAAAAATAAGCGGCCACCCATTAGGTGGGCACCAGCAGCATCTAGAGTGATCGCCTCTTTGGCCTGGACAGTGTGCAGCGACAGCAAGTTTACCTTCAGGCTAGGGATAAATGAAACACTCTCTAAGGTTACGCGTACGCCTTCCGTGTTGCAAAAAATTAAATCCACGCTGCCTACGTACTCCACTGCTAATTCTGTTCCGTCACCGATAAATATTTTGGCGTTGTCAGGGGAGGGGGGGCGCTTGTTATACAAGTGGTCCGGGTTCGGGGTCATGTGCGTTGTCGCCCCGTTGTCCGCAATCCAACTCTCTATCCCCCTTCCCAAAACATCGTACTGACCGACCAAAGCAGACTGTGCTGTGAGTAGATGTGATGGCTCTTCAGGAGCCAAGTAGTGCTGCGGTGGCTGCTGTGCCTGCTGCGCCTGCTGCGCCTGCTGGGCCTGCTGGGCCTGCTGCGCCTGCTGCGCCTGTTGCGCCTGCTGGGCCTGCTGTGCCTGCTGTGCCTGCTGCGCCTGTTGCGCCTGCTGGGCCTGCTGCGCCTGTTGAGCCTGCTGCTGTGAATGTTGGTAGTACTGCTGCTGCTCACGTTGGTAGTACTGCTGTTGCTCACGTTGGTACTGCGGTGGTTGCTGAAGATGTGGCTGCTGTTGAGGCTCGTAGTACTGTGACTGCTGTTGGGGTTGCTGCTGTTGATACTGTGATTGGTACTGTGATTGCTGGTGGGACTGTTGCTGTGGCTGGTACTGTGGCTGCTGTTGGTACTGCGGCTGCTGCTGCGGAATGGGGTCTGGGATGGGGAGGAGCGGTGTTGTAGACTGGGCGGTATTCGCCGCGAAGTGGCTCTGGTAAACTTCACGAGGTGGATTCGGGTCATCTACCAACGTCACGATAGCGCGGCAGTTCGCAAAAAAAATGGCCTATCCGGCCGCACCTGTAACATCTTGGGCGGGGATCAGCGGCGTGGATTCCCGGCTCGGTGCCTTGCGGCCGATGTGGGTTAGGGGGGTACCGGACGGCGTCGTACATTCGGTCGGTACCTGGTGGGTGTCCTCCGGGCCCGATGAAACGTGCGTCGCGTACCTGCGGCCACGACTGGTTCCCACCTCCGCCGCGGCCGGCGTATGGCGGCCATAGTTGATGTCCGCCGCCGCCACTGGCGTGCGAATCCTTCCTCTGCCGATTTTTTTTTGGCTTCCCGTTCTTGTTCCCCGAACGTGCCCCTCCCCAGTCCTGGCCTGCCCAGCCTTGACCATGCTGGTGTCGCTGTTGGTGTTGACGCGGTGGCTGATGTTGATTGTGTGGTTGCTGCTGTTGCTGCTGTTGCTGCCCTCAGTACCCAGTGGCGCCACCACTCGCCGTGCCACCTCTGCCGCCCGTGTAGTGGCCAGGGCTGGGGCCGGGGAAACTCCCCTGTCCACCTGCTCCACCTCCTCCTGTGGCTATCAAGACCTGTGCTGAGCCATCGATCATTTTCCTCTTACTTGCTTCCAACTCCCGGTACGTTATGCGAACCCGGTCCTCGATCATGTTGAGGGTCAAGTTCTGGGCGTATTGCAGGAGTTTCTTGTCCACCTCGTATTCGGACGTCAGGCATTGCAGTAGGTGGAGGTTGGCTTCCTGATCCGTTTTTGGGATCCCTACTTCGGAGAGCTTTTCTCGGATGATGCTCATCCTCTCGAAATAAAGGGTGGGGTCCTCCCCCTCTTTCATCTGGGCATTGATGTATTCTCTCTGGTATGCCTGCTTGTCGAGGTCGTCGCTTGGGATGTAGTGCCGACGTACCTCGGCCATCGCAAGACTAGGGCTGCCTATGTCATAGATCTTGTATAACAGAGACGAATTAGTCAGTGCGCTGGTGATACCCTCGTATGCCCTGCGAGCAGCGGCTACCCTTGCTGTTCCGAAACGGTAATCGAGGTCTTGTTAACTCCTTATATTTGGGCTCTGCAATAGCGTGTTCGATGCACTCACTGATATGATAGGCCAAGCCTGAGTCAGTTCATAGAAGCCCCTCCAGGGTATATATATTATCGCTTACAATACACAAGACAAGGAAGAAAGGGGGAGAACATGAAGTACACACCCAACAAGAAGAAGTAGAGCAAGAAGAAGAAGTGGAAGAGGAAGCGGCGGATAAGATACGTCCCAACCCGCTGACCGTTCCACACAGAAACACGCATATTTCCTGTGTGGAACTCCCAAATACCGTTACACATGAATCCATACACCAAGTACGTGAGCACTCCGAACAGAACCTCACGAGCGTGGCGTTTTAGAGAGCATATTTTGCACCGATGACTCATCTGACGCCTTCGCAAAAACACAGTAAGGCCGCACTTTCATGGTATTACCTCCTATGGTCAATTAAACTCATTTGGCGCGAAGCGCCAAAAATAATTGGGAGCGAGGCGACCAAACAAAACGCGGTGTGTACAGGCTCCCAATATTTTACGAGTGTCTGCATGAAATAGTCGTGTTTTTGCATTACCGATTGCGAAAGCTGTACGTTACCGATTTCCACAACCCCGGTATCTGCCGAAGCGGGCCATCTTGAGCTAACGCGTGGGACTTGTCTCGTTGCAAGCCATCTCGAGTTGCGCTCGCATTTGCCGTGGTACTGGTGTGTTTTGAGTGCAGCAGGATTAAGTTTTGTTTCCGTTCTTTTTTCTTACGAGCGCACAAGGCCTACATACCGCATGTGCAGCCTTGCCTCATTTTTCTCTATATTACTGCTACAGTACTTGCCTACAATGAAGCTTTGGGGGCCATTTATACTCGCATACAGCAGAGATGCTGTTCACTCTCTCTTTCTTATTTCGCTCTGCCTGTATAGATAGGTCTTCTTCCCTTTCTTCTTGGAATTTGAAATTGGTCGATGTTTGATGTGACAACATCACGAGCACACTCACCGTGAGTGAGCAGCTTTGCCACCGAGTGGAATGAAGCATAAACGAGTACGTGCAGGTGGAAGGCTATGGAAGGTATAAACACAAAGATGCGCATATTCTCTTGTCGTGGTACATATTGACAATATCGAGTAATTTCTTTGTCCCATAATGTGGTATCATGTTTTGACATTCTTAATGGTTTGCCCCTCGACAGTAGCAGTCGTGAATTCTATTTGGTTGAACTGCGCAGAAGCAGTCTGCGTTGATCACTGCTCCCACAGCCCCCCGAAGCATACAAACAAAAAAATGCTGTTCACATATAGCTCAAGCGCACCCCGCTCTTGGACGCTGTGCACCGACCGAAAGTGTCGGGTGTAATTACATGAGAGTATACCTACAATTCGTGCGAAACAATCAGGACACGTGAAAACGTTGATTGGAAGAATGCGCAACACAAGAAAATACCATCAGCATCTTGTTCTCAAAGGGGTAAAATAAGGTCGGCTAAAACCTATGATATCTGCTTGAAACATAAGGAGTCAATGTACACGTTGCACGCGTCGTACATCATATAGTTTGATCTGAGTAGTACTATCCAAATTGCCTGCACTTGACACACACTATTATTGCTTGTGCGACCGGCCAGAATTGAAGCCCGCCTGATGTATTTCGTCTCAGGCGCATCCAACTCGCACTGCCGACTGAATTTACAAATGACGTTCTTCTCCGACGACTGTCTTAAGTCGCGACAACGCTCGTTTGGTACACAGCAGTGAATGTGCCCTTCCACCTTGTGATCCAAACAACTGATTCTGGTGTTATTTTTATGCCCCCACTGTTATATAATATCCAGTTGATACGACGTGCGGGCAAACGTGCCAAGACACCTACGTCATTGATGACTGCACAGCAATACTCTTGTGTCCCCTGATCTCGAACAGCTTGATGTTCTGCATACTATCTGTTTAAACTGAAGGTCGTCGTCGATACCACGCGTGGCGCCTGCAGGACCTCCACTATCCACGGCAGCGCGCAGCTTGTCCTGATGGGCTCATATTTCTCTCGAACAGGCCTTAGCGCTTCCCTGCTGATGCCTGCGTCATCACCCGTGGGGCGCGGGATGTGGGTAGCACGTGTCATGCTAGCCCAAAAACAGTAAATACATTGCCAGAACGGTATAGGGCCTCGCTCGAGCACCCAGAACTGAAGAAAACGGGATAGGTTTCGTTCGATGTATTAACAGTACGCCTCAAGGTGGCCGGCCTTGTTGCTCATTATCGAGACGACCACCGCAATATTTTTCGGCTTCCATATCGGCGACGATATCGTACACCTCAATGACGGATTAGGAATGTGTACAGAGCTCCGTCGGTACGACGAGCGCCATTAAAGTGGTGCTGGGCTTAGAGGGGTGGCCGGTATGTTTTACTAGGGCGGCTTGCGACTCGAACAAATCGGAAGGGAAACAGCCCTGCTCGAGGGGTATGCATCAACCTCCAGGACTGTGGTGTAGCATTGAGTCTATCGTGACATAATTCTTCAATACCTCCCGCACGCTTGACAGCCAACACCTCCCGCGCGTTTGGCATTCTGCTACGATAACTGGATTGGGCCCCAACGTCACAGTTAAGTATTGTGGAAATCCAGTTCGGATACTTCGCGTTGCCCAACAGTACGAAGACGATTATTTCACACGGGCGAGTACAACCTATTCAGGCGATAGCAAATATTGCGTGTCAATGTCGGAACAAAAACACTGTGGCACCATATCCAGCACTCGATCAAACTATTCCTGCATGGCCCCGTGTACCAGCTGCTCATACCCCCCCTTGAAAGTTATGCTCCGTCCCTGCATGATAGGGATGCGAGGGTCTATGGTCGTACGACTACGACCATTCATGATATTTATTACGAGGGACCATATTAAGTAGGACCTACCGTACACACAAAACCTATATATTACTCTGTTTTTACTCACAATATTTGGTCCTATTTACTATGGTCCCCCGTAATAGTACACCCCCCCACTCCCTACGTCAGCAATATCAAGATCGTGGTGTGATCAAGAGTGGCCATAGAATCTCCCTGCATGCGAGCAGATGCATATACACTCTTCTGCACCATTTCTACTGCAAGCACGCTGATACATTAGAAAGCCAGCCGCAAATTACTCCCTTGCCTGGATACTATATTGGCAGGCCATCGGAATCAGTCTGTCAGTCAGCCTTGACGTGCAGCCTTCCTCGTTTCGTCCCTCAGCAAAGACTGCTGGGTCTTCAACCAGATTGACCCACCAAATGGGACGCCGATGCTATTATATCTCAGAAGAAGATCTCATCATGCTCATGATGACGGGATCATCCTGACAGAGGTGGCAACGAACAAGAATAGGACAAAACAGCAGTGACAACGTCATATGTTGTGCGGAACAGCAGTGACAACTTACTTGACGGGAAACCCAGTCAAAATCCTTGCCACGTTGCGGCCGTACATTCACTTGGCACCACGGCACTCGACGAACTTAAATGGGATCAAGTCTCGCACCCGACGTGAATTTCACGTATACCGTTGAAGCTAACCTTCGGTAGGTACCCTGGTATGAAAGAAGCGATGTCACTCCCACTCGTTTTTCGGTCTACATGGTCTTGACTCCTGACCTTGTGGCGGAGGGCCTGCTCCACCGCCTCGAATTCCTCTGCGCTTTCTTCATAAAAACGCATCTCCCAACCATAGAAAAACTATGCAGACCACGGCTGCTGCCTTGTGTAATAGTAGGTAAAGTGTAGAGAGAGCTCGTGGGGCACAGGCGACAGCTATCTACTGGAGGGATTGCTGCGCAGGTTGCGACCCGCACACGGCAGCCGTGCAAGTTGTGACGCACCAAACAGGTGCCTCCCTCGTAGGCAACATTCTCTTACAACAGTCAGTACCTGGTAAAGCAGCAGTACCTCTCCTGCTGGTACTAGTATATAAGTGCAGTCAGTACGGGAGGCGTGAAAAAATCAGACAACTGCTGCTGTTGTGGTAGACGGTACGATCACAGACGCCCTTGTGAAGCCCGTACGGCACAAGCAGTCTTGGAGATCTGCTGGAGGGACTCCTGTGGTGCTCGGACAGCAGGTAGGTACGAGTATACAGCAGCAGCAGTATTAATAGTACCTACGGTACAGTTTTGTTGTGGTGCAGTACTCTTTTAGGTACCAGGTATAAAATTTCTGTACCAGCAGAACTCGTAGGTGGTATATTACTCGTATCGCCAGGGAGCACACAAGCAGCATGTGACACAACACGACAACATACACGCGCACCTGCCACATAGAAGCCCCCCCCTCTGCCGTGCAGGCCTTCTTGCACACGGAATCTGGAAGCGCTCCCAGGTGACTTTAGGTTTTCATCCCGCCACGCCGAGGTTTTGTATCCCCACAAGAACCACCAGCTGAATACCCACAATGCGAAGAAGCACCTCCACCACCAGCAGCTTGCCCAGCGCCTCGTCACGTTTGAGTTGCTGCAAGCATCTGAGTTTGCATCGTACCCGCGCCTTGTTTCAGGCTCACAGGCAGAGGATGGCGGCAGCATGCAGCATGCCAGCCTAATCGCGCCGCGCATATTGATCTCGCCGCGCGAATAGTGCTGCTGATTGGCCAAACCTTATGGGAGAGCCTTATGGGAGCACCAATCAGGATGCTTTGGTACTTGGCAAAAAAAACTACTCTAGGCGTAAGAATAAGAACCGTTTAAAGACTAAAATGAATACCAAGTGATCATTATATTTTCGACCAGAACCTTATGGGCGATCAGGCAAGACCATGAGAGTGCGGCCAAATACTACTCTCTCTGCTTTTCACTCCGCAAGGAGGGTATATTTTGGGACGCAGGTCCCCTGAGTGATGATTTTTTTTACGAAACATTCGTAAATTCTAGTCGTCCTAATCGCACTTTTTTTCAGATCTGCCAAGATACGCAGGTCCCCTGAGTGATGAAATTTTTGACGAAACATACGTAAATTCTAGTCGTCCTAATCGCACTTTTTTTTCAGATCTGCCAAAATACGCAGGTCCCCCGAGTGGTGTACTTTTCGACGAAACAAACGTAAATTCCAGCGGTCGTAATCGCATTTTTTCAGATTTGCCAAAATATGCAAGTCTCCCGAATGGCGATTTTTTCGACGAAACATACGTAAATTCCAGCCGTCGTAATCGCATTTTTTCAGATTTAACAAAACATGCAAGTGTCCCGAATGTCGATTTTTTCGACGAAACCTACGTAAATTCCATTCGTCGTAATCGCATTTTTTTTTCAGATCTGCCAAAACACGCAGGTCCCCCGAGTGAAGTATTTTTCGACGAAACATACGTAAATTACAGCCGTCGTAATCGCATTTTTTTTTTTCAGATCTGCCAAAACATGCAGGTCCCCCGAGTGAATCAGATGTACTTTTCGACGAAACATACGTAAATTCCAGCCGTCGTAATCGCATTTTTTTTCAGATTTGCCAAAACATGCAAGTCGTCCGAATGACGATTTTTTCGACGAAACATACGTAAATTCCAGCCGTCGTAATCGCATTTTTGTTTTAGATCTGCCAAAACACGCAGGTCTCCCGAGTGATGTACTTTTTGACGAACCTTACGTAAATTCCAGCCGTCCTAATCGCGATTTTTTTTCCAGATTTACACACTTTTGCAGCTGTGGAAAACTATGACGAAATTTTCAACGTTACACCACTCATTTTGGGCAGGCATAATCGTATTTTTTTTCCCCAGAAGTACACATTTGTACAGTTTTGGATAATTATAGTGGAACCTTCGGCGATGAGAGAAATTTTGAACAGTATTGATGAAATTATTTTCCGGATAAAAATTCAGCGGAACTTTTGACGACTATTAACACACTTCGCGACGTAGAAGACGCACCAGTACAATTATTCGGTCTCTGAATCTGACAGCAACCGACAGCGGTCTTCAGACACAGAGTCAACGTTTGGAGGATGATTTTGCCGAGAGTTTTGTCTTCGAATCACAAAGCGAGTCAAGTACATGGTTGGTACGGTACCCTCTTGCACCCGTTCGACGGACACCACCTTCCCGTGCCCACCTTCCTCCGGACTTTTGCATTCTTTTTTATTTTTTTTTTTCGGTTTTTCCCTCCCCTTCCTCTCCCGGGTATATGACTCCCGCCCTCCCAAACCAGCCCGGGCACGGGTCCCTTTTCCACCCCTCCCAGTACGAAACCCCCGAGTCAGCTGACGTCGTTCAAGAAATCCAAGATACTGTTGCCGACAAACGGAGTGTCTCTACACTCCGTTACTACAACCAAGTACGCAGAAGTGTCTCTACACTTTCTCTTCAGACGTGTCTACAAGGTCGTATCTCTATACCTCCTTCCATCTCGAGACACGAGCGGGGGCCGCCTGAGCCCAAATATAACTAGGCTTCAACCAGAGCGCCAAACGAGTCTACAGTACACTCAGGCGGACGGAGGGCACACACGAACACACTCCATCACCGCGACCGGTCACTATAAAACTCGCTCGCACACGGATAACAGCACCCCCAAGCCCCCCCCCCCCCAACACACCCCGCTCGCTACGCCACATGCCACGATCTCTTAGGGCTCACACCTGTTCCCCTCTCCTCCCTCCTCCCCTCCCTTTGCCCACTTGTCGTCGGCCTCTGCCAACAGCAACAATGGTCCACGTCAAAGATGAAGAGGATGGAGTGGACTTCGGGCCGCCGTCCTCAGGTGATGAGGATGACGACCATCACACAAACGACGTGGAGAACTCGCCCTCTGCCCCGATCGCCACCGCAACAGCCCCCCCTGCTCCGACACTCCCCACCTCGGAAAACCCCCTCGCCACTCCCTCTCCAGAGCGACCCCCGGCCTCGGCCGACACCACGTCAGCTGCACCTCGCGCCGCAACAACAACACCTGCGGAGGACGAGCTGTCCGTCTCGAAACTACAGGCGTGGCTTGCAGACAACAATGTACAACGCGACAGACATGAAGCGCGACTTTCGAGGCTCCTACAGGAGCGTCAGGCGAGGGAGCGGGACGAGATCGACCGCGCCGAGAAACTGGTGGCCTCACTAAGGGCCAAACATGCCCTGAATCTGGCCTCTCAAGGCCTCGACCCCACTCCCTCCCGCGCGGTTTCGGCCGCTGCCTCGACTCCCGGCCTCCGCCCTACTCCCCCGGCCGACTCTTCAGCTCCCGCCCCCGCCACACCGCCTCCCCCTACTTCTCCCACGCGAAACCTTGCCCCGCTGGGGTTTGTCTTGGAGTTTTCTGACGTCGCGTTTCTACACGTCTCCATACGCCAACTAATCTCGTCACACCATGTCCCGGAGGACAGGCAGGCAGCCATCTCGTCGGCTGCCTCCGCCATCAAAGGGTTTTATCATTCTACCGCCACAACCACCCTCCGGCACGCCCTGGAATCTCTACCTAATGTGACCAACGACGTCGCGCGTGTAAAACTACTCAGGTTGGTCACCATCTTGAGGGTTTTTCACGCCACATACGAACACACTTGGTCGACCGTGGCAGAATATGACGCCTCCCGCGGTCAGCGCCAACAGCGGGCGATGGGTTGCTCGGACGGCCGTCTACCGGTCACCCGCAGGCGCCCGGACGACGACCATGATCGCGATAGTAACAACAGCAACCACAACAGCCGTACCTCCGACACCCCGGCCGGCCGCGCGTCATCGTCCAGTTCGACAACACGCCCCCGGTCCGACAACAGCGGACCTTCCCCTCGGCCTGAACAACGCCCACGAAAGCACAGTGTTGACGACTATTTCTCCTCGTCAACCGACGAGGACTACATCTCCGAGAACAACAGGCAAGTGACCGATCACGATATTGCTCCACTATTTGTTTGTTTTGCGGCAACCGACCTTTCGGATACGCCGTTACCGCCCCAGCACCAACCTGCCCCCCTAACCAGCGCTACAATCTCTACTGCCCCACCGCCGGGTCAGTATCAGCCAAATGCGCCACTACAGATGAGCACTCCTCTCTCTAATACCGCACCCCCCACCACACCGCTACCTCCACAGTATCACGTAGCTCTCTCACCACTACCTTCCCATACAGGTTCCGTTGCGGCCCTGACCTCTCCGTATCCGGCGGCGCCCGGTCGCACAATTTCTATTGCACCGTTGCCGGCTCTCGCCCCCCCTCAAACCAACGCAATCTCCGTTGCACCACTACCTCCACAGTTCCCAGGGACCCCCACCCATCTGCCCACCCATGCAGCCTCTGTTGCCGTCCAAGCCCCTCCGCTTCCTACCGCGCCCGGTCTCGCAATCCCCATTGCGCCAGTACAGGCTCCAACACCTCTCCCAAACAGCACGACTCCCACTACATCGGTACTCCCTCAACACCCAGTCGCACCCACCTACACTCCGGTCATCTCCACTCCCGCACCGCCTCCCCCTGCCGCAACTCCCCCACTACGCCCCAAATCACTGCATCTAGTACCCACGACTTTGAGGTCAACCGCAAGTACATTGACGTAGACTCTCGAAAATTGGAGCTCATCGACCCACTCCCTTTTCCTGCGGGAACCGACGACTGTGTGGGAGTTCAACAACTCATAGCTAGCGCCAAACTTGTCTTAGCGGACATTCTCTCACGCTGTGACGACTCCCCGAACGGTACTCTAGACTCTCTGCGTTGGTCACCAGGATGGATCACCCCGCTTCACCGGTGTTTGCGGAAAGCCATCAAGACATACACCAACTCCCCGATGTCCCTTCTTATCAACAACGTTTTTAAGCAGGTGCGCGATCACCTTCGGGAGAAGGACAATGCCGGCCCATCTGCCTTTGGCTTACTCTTGCGTCTGCTGAGCACGCACTTCGACCACGGCGACCAAGGCCGCGCATTCGAGAAGCTTCAAGCGTTCGGAGTACCAACGGGCACGGTGTATTCAACCTATTTGCGGGCTTTGAGGGAGTTGACATCGGTGGTACAAGGTTCTGAAAAGGTCAATAAGCCTAGCGACGCCATGGTATTAGAGGTAGTGCGTACCAGTGTTAGTAGACAGTTTCCTGCTCTTGACTCCGGTTTTGTACCCGGGAGAATTGATGACTGCGGTAGAACCTTTCCCTTCGGTCTCGACCATATGGCAGGCTCATGAAGTGTACGCTACGAATAATACACCTGCCGAAAATGGCGAAAAATATTTTTCTTATACCTCCCCAGGAGGCCACACGATGTTTTCGTCGTCCCCGCCGTCATCGGCCCCTGCTCAGCAGACGCGTTCGCGCAATCATTCCAACCTAAACCAACAAGGCTCCCAACGCAACCCCTATGTCACGAACGTCTCTACGTCCCCAGACATTGACCCTTTCACTCTGGGTTACAACCACTGGCCTCTCGAACACTTCGACGAAGTGTACATGGTATCTACCGCGTGTTCGACCACCGACCTCCCCCTCTCGAGCCCTCTTCTTGGCGCTACTGCCAGAGCGACTGCTCTTCGCACTTGGCGTGGCGTATGCCTCAACTGTGGCGGACAGGACCACAGCGTAAAGACGTGTCAGAGCCCCTTCATAAACAAGTCAGGTGTGCTCAATCCCCGGCTCGGCCAGCTCAACGACGGAGGCTACGCTTTTCAACAGTGGCAACAACGTATGCTCTCATACCGTCGGAGACAATACGAACGCCATGCTCATCGGAACTCGAACTCTTATTCCAAGCGTTTCAACTCGAGGGGACAGAACTCTGCCGGCAATTCCAATAACAACCGACCGGTCCAACTCCCATTCTAAAAACGAGCGCTCCCACGGCAACTCCAACCGTACTGCAGGCTCTCAGTGGACAAACTACTCTCCCAACAGCCACCACTCCCGCGATAATTCGGCACCACAGCTCACCCCCCCCCTCCCCTCAAGGACCTCCCTCATCTGCCCTCACCGTAACCGGTCCCACAACCCAGACCCCCACTACCCCAGCTAACATGCGGCTCGGTCCTTCACAACCCGGAAGCAATCAAAACTCCCGGCAACCGGGCACCTTCCTTACTAACTGACCAGCCGATGGTGAAGAACCGCTCGCGACTTCACCAGCGGCACTACACGCGACCGCGCCGGGTACCTCTCTGGACCCTCGGGCAGGGTATTGTTTAGGAGCAACCGGCTCCACTTACTCTCCCGACCTCTCCCTCTCTTTCCCCCCCCTTTCTAACCTATCTTCAATATCAACCCCTCGATCTAGGGTTGGCTCACTTGTTCCAGCGGTTGGTTTGAGGTGTGGGCAGGAAGAGGCGGGCACACCGAGCACTCTCTCAACGCTCCCCTCGGTGTCCCCAGTCGATGCGCGACGCCGCGGCTTGCCCAACATTGCCGAAATGTCTGCGGATCTCGCCAATCTTGTGGGCGACACGACAGCAACGGCCAACAGAGGTATCCACTCCCTCTCCGGCTCTGCTCCTCCCCCAGGGCCATCGACTCCCAACTCATCTACGTCCTCTGACGAACGATGTTATCGGCACACGTCAACCGGCGTCCGTCGATCCCGGACAGCACATACTTCGACCTCCGTTGGCTCTGCAGGATCTCCCGGACTCGTAGCTGCCCGCCCCGTGATGGCCACACCACTCTCCCTGGGCCCAAGGGACGGTTTTCCCACGGATTCACCCGCGAAAGACTCGACCAAGTCACCAAGATTATGCCAGGAGCCACCTGTACCGACACCCACACCCCGATCACGGACTACTGCAGGTACCGCATGTTCTTCCGAGTTATTCACTCCTCCACATACGTTAAATGCTGTTAGCAGGGGCTCCCAGGGTGCTCTGTCACGAGCGTCTCGCCGTCACGTACATCCTCCCGGGGCCTCGTCACAATCGACCTTACCCCACACGTTTTCGAGGAGCGAATTCGTCCCACCCACGCCTTCCCCGACAACGTCCCACACAACGTCCCCCTCTCCTCTCCCCTCGACCCTGAGCCCCTCCCAAATTCTTTTTTTTGGCATCATTCTCGGTTTTTTCCCAGTGGTATCCTTCGACGTTCACCGTAGATAACGAACACTACAACTGTGCGGAACAGTACATGTCGGAAAAGGCCAAGGTTTCCGGCGACACAGCAACTCGCCGGAAGATCATGTCCTCTTCGATTCCCGCACAACAAAAACGCCTCGGCCGCTCGGTCTCCAATTTTAATCAAGAGCTTTGGGTACAACATCGGTACGACATCGTTGTCAAAGGCAATCTCGCCAAGTTTTCGGCTCCCCCTTCACTACAACAGCTCGTAGACACCGGCGACAAGTTCCTCGCCGAAGCAAGTCCTTACGACCTCGTCTGGGGCATCGGCCTCAGATGTGACGATACTCGAGCCTTACAACCTCCACACTGGCCGGGACTCAACCTGTTGGGCGACATCCTCATGAAGACACGCCACCAGCTTGCCTCCCCCCCTCCACTCCCGCCCGCCCCCCGCGCCTCTCGCGTTTCACCCTCCGAAAATGGAATCCACGAGATCAGCGCAACCGTTCCAGCTTCTACACCGCACTCCACGCTGGACTACCTATTGCCCCCTTTCCTTCCTGAGGCCACTCCTCCGCACGCATTGGTCTCTGCCATTTCGTCCGGAGCTGCTCTCCCTTCCGCGCTCTCCTCCCTCATTGCCGAACACGGACCAGGCCTCTCGAGCGGTATTGTTACCGTCGACGACGCCTCCTTCACGACCAGGATCAGAGTACACAGTGGACCCTCCGCATCCAACCGCTACGGCCTTGTAGCTCTCTTGGACACCGGCTCCCCCCAGACCTTCATCTCCGCAGAAGCTTGGGCCCGTATGAAGCACAACAACGCTGCGTCGGACATCTGCGAACGACACGATCCTCCTCGTTCCTGGGGCGGCTTTGGTAAATCCGCTCCGCTCCTCACTTCGATTTCCGTCCGACTCAGCATCCGGTTCTTGCACGACAGCACTCTCTCCGACGAGCTCGCCGTATGGGCGTGCATAGTGCCACATGGGACTATGCAACACCCCGTTCTACTGGGACGAGATAGCTGGATGCGGTTCGAACAACGCACGTACGTGACCCTGCCTCACCTCCCCTCGCGACCGCTCTTTGGCGAGCTCTCCCTAACCACTTCTTACAAGCATGGCCTCTCCACTTTCATCCACGACCACCGACCTTCTCCCGACACCCTACACCTCGACTTCGCCGGCGCTCGCGCAATATCAATTTCGGCTACGCCGTCTGTTGTCCAGGTTAATCTGATGCGGCCCTCCGGCATTCCGGCACCCACCGGCCACTACCTCGTTGACATGCTTCCTCGCGACGGCCTTGATTCCGAAACCGAAATCTTCGTCGCCAACGGCTACCAGAACATCCCGCTCTCGGGATTCATTGATCTTGAACCAGGCGACCTTCTGGGGACTTCCTCCTCTCCCCTCACACAAATTCCGGTCTCAGCACTGCAAGGTCTCCCCGCAACGTCACCTCCAGCCTCAGTTATCGACGTTCACGCCCTGCACGACAATATCCCCGTGCATGACGACGGTGCACCCCCCGTGGATCCCCCCAAGACCCCTTGCCCCAAACTCCTGGAACTCCTAACTGCCGACCAACGGACAAGCTTCCTCCGCCTCTGGGACCGACTTCCGCTACACTTCGGCGAAATATCCTTCGACCTCCGCGATTCTGGTTGGTCCCCTCCGGTCATCACAGCTCTGGGGGACGTTCTTTGCGAGTTTCCCGACGTTTTCTCCACGTCCAAAACCGACTTCGGCTCGTGCTCCCTTATTCCATTCAAGATTTCCATCCCCCTGGATAGCGCCCCCGTTTTTCCCGCCCTTACCGCATCAACCCTATTCTCGCCAAAAAGGCCGACGCTGTGCTCGACCAACATCTGGTTGCCGGTCTGATCCAACACTCCACGTCCCCGGACGCCAGCCCTATGGTCGTCATTCCCAAGAAAGACGGCAATGTTCGGATAACCGTGAACCACAAAAAGCTTAACGCCATCAGCTCTCTGAGCGAACTGCCCATCCCCCGCGTCCACGAGGTTCTCGACTCCGTCGGTAAAGACCGCATCTTCACCCTGTTCGATATCGTGTCTTCGTTCCACCAAATCACCATCGACAAGAACACCATACCCCTGACCGCCTTCTGTACGCCCACCCGACTCTTCGAGTGGCTCGTCATGCCCCAAGGCAGCAGCGCCGCGCCCGGCTGGTTTGTCAAGGTTATCTACGAGGTCATCAAAGACCTTGACCGCGTAGCGGCCTACCTCGACGACGTCATCGTTTTCGACCCCGACCCCGCGGCCCACGTCACCAATATCCGCTCCTTTTTCGAACGCCTTCGAAAGCACAACCTCAAGCTATCCCCGTCCAAAGCCAAGCTTGGCGCTACCAGCGCCGACTTTTTGGGACACACCATTTCTTCCTCCGGCGCTAGCCCTAACGCCGACAAGGTTGCCGCCCTAACCAAGATGCCCATGCCTACGAGCACCAAGCAAGTGCGCTCACTCCTCGGAGGCATTGGATACTACCGTATATTCCTGAAGAACCTCTCCACTCGGCTCCGAACCATTAACGCCCTGCTCAAACAAGGCGTTAAGTTCGTTTTCACCCCGGAAATGGAAACTAGCGTTCGCCAGATCCTCCACGAACTCGCTACCCCTCCGGTCCTGGTATACTCAGACTGGGATGCCGTAGCCGACAACTCCCCACCTTTTCGCCTCTACCGCGACGCCAGCATCGACGGCTTTGGCGCGACTCTCGAACAAGAACAACTCGACGGTTCCGTCCGTCCCATCGTCTTTATCCACCGCACCACTCTCGACAACGAACGATCCTGGACCCCCCTCGACCTCGAAGCCGGTAGCATCGTTTGGGTCATCAAACACCTCCGTGGCCACCTCTGGTCCACCAAGTTTCACATCTACTCTGACCACAAGGCACTTGAGAGTATTGCTAAAGTCGGTGAACACAACGCTCGCGTCTAACGCTGGCTGGAATTCCTCTCCGCCTACTCCTGCACCTTGGAATACCGGAAAGGCTCAGCTAATGGTAATGCCGACTTCCTATCGCGACTTCCACAACCAGCGACCGATCTCGACCGCACCGGACCCAACCGCCTCACCCCTCCCGACACCAACGGTATCTACCGTATCCAAGCCTGCGGTTTTACTCCGATCGACCCCTTCACCCCGGGCATCGGTTTGGGTGGGCTTGTCCCACCCTCAACCGCTCCCTGTAACACCATCCCACCACTCCCTTGCACCGAAAACGACTTTGGCGATTTCCGCCGACACGGACCACGTATGAACAACTCGGACTTGGTCCTTACCCCCTGCGCTACTGTGACTTCTGCCGCCGTTCAAGACACTGCCGCTGGATCGCCTCGCAGTCTTCCCGCCGGCCCCCGCTTTGCCCACGACACTGCCGCTGGATCGCCTCAGAGCCCTCCCGCCGGCCTCCGCCCTGCTCAAGATCCCGCCGCTGGACGGCCTCGCAGCCCCCCCGCCGGCCTCCGCCTTGCTCAAGATCCCGCCGCTGGACCACCTCGCAGCCCTCCCGCCGGCCCCCGCCTTGCTCAAGATCCCGCCGCTGGACCGCCTCGCAGCCCTCCCGCCGGCCCCCGCCTTGATCAAGATCCCGTCGCTGGACCGCCTGGCAGCCCTCCCGCCGGCCCCCGCCTTGCTCAAGACGCCGTCGCCGGACCGCCTCACAGCCTTCCTGCCGCCCCCCGCTTTGCCCAAGACCCCACCGTCAACTCGCTTCGCAGCGCCTTCGTCGGTCATTTCTCTATCCTCGACTCCATCGCCGAATCGCCTTCCAGCTCCGAGAAAGCCGCCGTGACCGCTGGCGCTCCTGCTCGTGTGGCTTTCAGGCCACCCTTCGTCTCCCTATCGCCCACCTTGGGCGTCTCACCTTCGGCCACTCCTCGTACGTCGTCAAGCCTAATTTCTTCTCGGACCCTTTGCCGTTCTTCCGCTGCTGCTGGGACCCCCCTTACTCCTACGGACTACGGATTTGGCCGTCGATCGTCAACTACGGCAGTCTCAAGGCCTTCACCACCCCACCGCCGTCCACCTTCCGTCGCACCCAGGTCACTGCCTCGGCGACCGGTTGCAGCCCGTCGCGGCGCCGCTCAAGACCCGTCCTCACTAGCGACGGCTACGCCACCAGTGTCCCTGCAACCACCACAATCCACCGCCCCAGGGCCTTCTCCCCCGCCCTCCCCTACTCAGCCACTCCCACTACCTGAACCCGTTGTCCGGTCTGCAGACGACCCACACCTTAGTTCCTGCGTTGAGCGTTATACCTCCACCGATTGGGCGCGCGAACAACGCACCGAACCCCTTTGCTCAGCTACCATACGATATCTTTCCTTGGGCTCACCTTCACCACCACCGGGCGACCTCTTCGACTACATTCCCTCGACCCGTCGCCCACTTCTCTCGGAGGTCCTTGCCCTCGCCGCGAAAGGCCAGCTGCACACAACCGACGACGACACATTCCTTCTTGTTCACCGACCACACATGACTCCCCTGGGCCAACCTCGAACGACTACGCCACAACCCCTCACATCGCCACCTCGCATTTACGTCCGTTATGCGGTTCTACTGGTGAATCGGCATGGACATCTCCACCCGCTGGTGGCTCCGCCGCTGCCTCAAGTGTCAGGCGCGAAAGTCTTCGCGCCAAACAATTCGTTGGTCCACCCTCTCCCTGAAGCTACCAAACGGCCCCGGTATACTCGTCAGCGTCGACTATTTCGGGCCCTTACCCATCACGCCTCGGGGCAACGCCTACATCCTGCTTTTCACCGACCGTTTCAGCCGCCGCGCCGACATGTAAGCCACTACTGAAGCCGAGTTCACAGCATCCGGCACGGCCGACATCCTCGTCGATCGCTACATCCCTCTCTGGGGATGCCCCGTCACTCTCCTTTCCGACAACGACCTTCAATTCTGCGCCAAACTCTCCCGCGCCCTCTACGAACGCCTCGGCATTAACAAAATCTCCACGAGTTCCTACCACCTCTGCACCAACGGCGGCGTCGAACGCGTCAACCACATCATGGCCTTGATGCTCGCCATGGTCGGCAACCAACTACAAAACGATTGGGACTTGCATCTTCCTCACATCGAAAGCGCCTGCAAAAACTCCGTCAGCGCCGCCACCGGACTGGCCCCCAACGAAGTGCACATTGGCCGACTGCCTCGCCTCCTCCTCAGCGTGTTCGACTCTCCCAACATCGGCGGACATCAAAGCCTCAACCGGGACCAGCTCGCCAGCAATGCGCCTACCACGCCGTCCGGGAACTCCACGCGGTCTACGTCTCACGCTTCGGCCGCCGCAACGCCCCCACCATGACGCCCTCCGCCTTCCCCCTCCGTTCTCTGTCGGCGGTTGGGCATGGATCTACAACACCGCTGCCATTATTCGCCAGGGCGCCATCAAAGGCACAGACGCCACCGTCCTCAAGACCAAACTCTCCTTCAACTGGATTGGCCCGTTCAAGATTCTTGCCGTGGGCCCAGCACCAGCCTCAGCCGTTCCGGATGGACGGCCCCTTCACGACAAGCTCCTTTACTTCGACCTTCCCTCGGACATGCGGGGGCGGGACTCCAAGCACCGCGTCTCCATTCTCCGCTGCAAGCCCTGCCGGAACCCCGACGACATCGACGGTCTCCCCAAACACCTACCGGCCGACCAAACTAAGTACGTGCTCAGCTCCTTCTCCACCAAGTCCCCGCCCTTCCACGTCACCTTCGACGACATCTCTCCACCGCCCGAACGCCTCGAGGTCGATCAGATCTCGGAACACCAACTCGTTCGTGGCCGGGGAGGTGTTCTCGCCGTAAGGTACGAAACACACTGGGCCGGGCTCCATAGCCCTTCTTGGGAACACGAACGAGACCTACAGCTCCACCGATCCCACATCCTCCGCTATTGGTCGGGCGCCCCTTCACAGCACCGCCAGACCAACCGTTTATACCGCCAGATGCGCATCGGGGCCGCTCACCGTGAACGTTTGCTGTCCCGGGGTGAAATCTTCCTCGCTCCCGGGTACAGCCTCGTACCACGCACCCTCTGGCTTCACCGTTTCAGCTCTTCACCTCTACCTGCCCCGGCACACCTCTGGTACAAGGCCCGCGATAGTCTCTGGTGGTTGGGCAAAGTTGCCCCGCGCGCCTCGACCGACACCTCCTCCGCTCACTCCTACATCGTCCGCTTCCTCGACGACCCGGGCCCGATCAAGATCACACTCATTCCGTCCCTCTACACCACTTCACGGAGCGCGACTCAAGGATCCTGGTGCCTTCAGCGTCATCAGGCCGGAAGACTAGCACGCGGAGTACTACGAAATGCTAATGCACCCCCCCCACCACTCATCCGCCCGACCAGTTAACCGTAGCTGATGGTCGGCGGATGCGTTAGATTGTCGTATACTAGTTTCGGGCCGGGATGTTCTGTGAGTTCGCTGTCTGGGACACGCGTTAGCCTTTTGTGTTGGTTCCGTCTAGCACCCCACGTTCCGTTTGCTTCACTAGGACGCAATTCGCAACAAAAAGTGTTATTGTATCTCCAGGGTCTACCTTTCTGTTGCACCTCCTTTTTGACTTTCCTTAGGGGTGGTCTTTCGGTCTTCTGGTCTTTCTATTTTCCTTCTTTCTTCTTTTTTCTTCCTTGTTGTCTCTCGTTCTTCTTCTTTTCTTTCTTTCCTTTCTTCTTTGTTCCTGTTCTTCGTTTTTCTTAAAGTGTTTTGGTAAAAACACCTAGTTAGGGACCTTGTTGTGTCCTTTTCGCTCTAGCTTCATGTGGACTTCGTGCCGCATCAAGTCTATTGCCGGCTTTTCCATTAGCTTCCTAGTTCGTGCCTTACCTTGCTCGATCTCTCCCGCTTTTCTCATAGGCCTACAACGCGGATAGCCACGATTTTTCTTCTATCGGGCCTACAGTAGCCGACCACCCCTTTGGCGTTTCTCGTATTCTACCACGGCCGACATCTTTTTTCTGTCGTTGCTCTTTCGTTTCCTTCATGTTTTCCTTCTCTAGCACGAATGCTGCCTACCAGAGGCGTCTTAGCTTCATTTACGAGGTGTGGGTTGGTCTATGGTCTCATTGGGTTGTCGTTTGTTTTGAATAGCGGTATCTTCGACCCCCTCTTCCGAATTTCTAATGTCTAAATAGCCATCTCTGTATCGTCGTGGGATCTGCATCTACGGCTGTTCAGGGTGGGCTAATGTGATAGAGTACCCTGGTTTATAGTATATAGACCAACCATCAGCAGGGACCGTTAGATGTTATTCTAGAAATTGGATCTTATTCCTTTTACCGTCTGGAATAAGGTATCTTGTATTCGTAATACCGGTGCGCAGGTTAGTATTCTTCCGTACACGTATCCCTGCTACCGTCTGGAATAAGATGTTTCATAGTTGTAGTATCCGGTACGCAGGCTAGTATTCCTCGTACACGTACGTATCCCGTTTGGATTAAGATATTTGTATTCGCGGATATGATACGCAGACTGGCATCTGAGTAGCCGAGGAGACAGAGATGTACGCACGTGGTATGTTCGTACGTCAGGTTCTACGAGGTGTTGTACTGTTGAAGTCGAGGGTAACGCATGCACCCTTACGGGGTGTTGCACTACTGAAGTTGAGGATATAGCACGCACCCTTGCCAGTAGATTATAGCCGGTTGAAGCCAGATGATACTTCTGGCTTCAAAAAGCATCTGCTTCCCCCCCCCCCTCCCTTCTCACTCTTCTCACTTGCCCCTTTTAAGCAAGATTCGCACCAATAAAATAAGAGAGCTCCAATAAGAACTAGGTCTGAGTTTGACCAAGCACAGACACCTGTGTCACACCTCTTCTGTGGATCATCTTCCCTTGGAACCCTTACTGCTCTTCCACATCACACACGTTGAAGGGAAGATGAAGAGGAAGATGGAGTGGGCACGGCGCGTGCCCACACCAACACGAACAGGGGCCCACTTTGGTCAGGGGTATACAGAACTCAAAGCCAATTCCCACACGTATCCCCCATAGCTATGTCCCGCCATATTTCCGTACCAAACCCAGATATCCGTACCAAATCTCCGAATATCTATTATTGCTGTCACAAGGAGAGTGATTTCATGAGTATATCTTTCACTCCCCCTCGTGCCATCACTTTCCTCTATCTCAATGCAATAACATGGAAAAAACCAATAGTATATCCTCCGTACTATATACTCCAGCCGATAAACTCATGCCTTCTCAAAACTATAGTCAATAGGCTAGACACGCCACAAAGTGCAATAGTCTGTAGACTAGATAATTGTAAACTCAAACTTTAGCCTCAGCTAGATCCCCGATCACTTTTTAATACGATTTCAAACTTCTCAACACAACCTGTCTCTATCATGTCGGTCATCCTCAAATCACAAACAACTCAATTCGAATTCAATTAAAATGTCGCCAAATAACGGGTGATCAATCCATCATCGTCTCCACCAGTCTCAATTTCAAACACAAATCGTTCAATCATCAAACACACCCACGAAGTAACGCCAAGTTATCACATAGAGAAAGTGTCCTGTCCAACATTCCCCTATATGTCTTTCCTTCTTTATGCTCTCTTAATTCCTCCCCATAATATCCACTATCGAGCACATACTACTGCAGTGTCCTCGACACAAGTTTTCCGCCTCACGAATCCAAGTCAAATATCAAACATATAATTCCTCCCCATAAAATCCTCTACTACCACCGCTGTTGAGTTTTCCACACTACTGTATACTTTTCTCACCAACTTCAAATATCAAATGCTACAGCCGTTTGTATTATTCTGGCGTCCGAAGTCAACACAAAAATTCCTCCTCAAGAATATCATCACATAAAAACACAACACAAGAATTCCCCAAGACTCTGAAAACCAAACACATTAGACACGGTGGCAAATGCCGCGCCAGCAATAATCAAATCATCACACAATTAAGTCGGAATCCAAAACGATATGGCACTACTTGCTAGTAGATACCACAATTTCAAGACTCATCACTCACTCGGCAACACGGCACTCGACGAACTTAAATGCGATCAAGTCTCGCACCCGACGTGAATTTCAAGTATACCGTTGAAGCTATCCTTCGGTACGTATGAATGAAGCGATGCCTCTCCAGCTCGTTTTTCATGTCTACATGGTCTTGACTCCTGATCTTGTGGCGGAGGGCCTGCTCCACCGCCTCGAATTCCTCTGCGCTTTCTTCATAAAAACGCATCTCCCAACCATGGAAAAACAATACAGACAACGGTTGCTGCCTTGTGTGGTGGTAGGTAAAGTGTAGAGAGAGCTCGTGGGGTGCAGGCGACAGCCATCTACTGGAGGGATTGCTGCGCAGGTTGCGACCGGCACACGGCAACACGGCAGCCGTGCAAGTTGTGACGCACCAAACAGGTGCCTCCCTCGTAGGCAACATTCTCTTACAGCAGTCAGTACCTGGTAGTCCCCGGTGGCTTGGCAAGTGGTCCGCGTTCCTGTCAAGATCAATTTCGTGGGTTCAAGTCTCACCGAGTGCATGCTCATAGGGACTTTTTCTTGCATAAAAAATTGATAAGCAGAAAGCGCGAAAGCGTGAGTTGGCTACATTCGATGAAAATCGACGAGCAGTGGGAATGCTGAACCCTATGCGCGACAAAAAATAAAGGCACGTACCGGGGGGGAGAAGGGACGACACCTGTGACCACGGCTTGTCCAGAAGATCGTCGAGGGTAAAACCTCCTACGAATGGGCTGGAAAGTAAAAGTGATGAACAAAAAAAATGAATAAATGAATAAATAAATAAGGGTTTTTGCCAAAATCAGGTATACCTGGCCGCTTTCGTGCCAAAAACAGTTACATACTGAAATCAAGTACAAAACACACACCAGGAGCCCTGCTATTGGCCAAGCTGACATTGTAGCTGATTTTGGAACGAAAAGGCAAAGGTGCACCTGATTTTTTCTAGTCTGTCTAGCTTTCAACTGATTTTGGCCAACTTTAAACCAATCAGAGACGCCATACGTACACTGCTGTGTTTTCTCTCCGTATACGTCTGCCCTCCCTCGGTTGAAATTCTTCTGTGTTGACGTATAAACTCTATCCTCGTACGTCGTACGTAAAAGTACGTATATACATGCATACATGCGTACGCTGGTTTCACTTTTTCTCCTTTGGGATGTGCGATGTGCTTCAGTTAGTTGTGTGTACTCTGTTGTTTTCTATGTTCACAGCAGTCTTTACAGCACCGTGGCCAGCAGTCTTTACAGCACCATGGACACTCGGCGTTTCGTCTGTCTGCACCCCCCGCGTCGAGGTGGTCTCATGTTTGGTGCGGCAAGATAATTTCGTGCCGAGCAGGCAGTTCCGCGAGGACGGTCTGGAAGCTTTAAAGCTGTCAACGGGGGGGGGGCGCCAGAGTAAATACTCTTGGCGCTCCCGCACGAAGCATATTAATAGTGACTCTTTGCAGGTCCAAGTGGAGCCCGTGGTACCTACACCCTGAAGGAAACAAAACAATTCAGATGATTTTGGAGGCCATGTGGCACGCTTAGTGCTTTAGGCGCATTCTTTTTTTACCGGGTTGTCATGGACATCACACCGCTCGTGGCGCGCGTTTTTTACTTGGTTTTATTATGTACCTGATTTTGGCTCAAACGGATCAAGTAAACCTGACTTTGGCATTTGCCCAATAAATAAATAAATAACAGCAGTGCAAGACCTCTCCTGCGCACACGGGTACAAGTATATACGTGAAGTCAGTACGGGAGGCGCGAAAAGTTCAGGCAACTGCTGCTGTTGTGGTAGACGGTACGAGCACAGATACCTAATTAACAGCAGTGCAGTACCTCTCCTGCGCACACGGGTACAAGTATATACGTGAAGTCAGTACGGGAGGCGCGAAAAGTTCAGGCAACTGCTGCTGTTGTGGTAGACAGTACGAGCACAGATACCCCTGTGAAGCCCGTACGGCACTGACAGTCTTAGAGATCTGCTGGAGAGACTCCTGTGGGACTCGGACAACAGATAGGTACTGAGTATACAGCAGCAGTAGTACGTACGGTACAGCTGTAGTTTTGTCGACGATCGTGGTGCAGTACTCTTTTAGGTACCAGGTATAAAACTGCTGTACCAGCAGGCGACACTCGTAGGTGGTAGATTACTCGTATCGCCAGGGAACACACAAGCAGCTTTTGACACAACACGACAACATACACGCGCACCTGCTACACAGAATGTTCGTAGAGTCCAAGCCTGGATGCCCTGACCACCACGTGGTCTGATGAGTTGTTTTATAGTCGTTCTATTAGAGGACCGATGAGGGGAGAGAGAGCGGAGCCTAGCTCGTAGCTCGGAGCAGAGAACGGAGCAGAGAACGGAGTGCTCAAACTCTCCTCGTGAACACACGGCATAATTCATAATAACGCCTGCGAAGATATACGCAACCTTCTACAACTTGTAACCGTCGCTGCTGGAACGATCCAAACGAACACCCTCCCTGGCTCTTCACAGCAGTGACGAGACCGAAAAGACATTCAAGACTTGCTAGGACCTAAGAACAGCCAACGACAGTCCCGCAGGAGGAAACCCGGCCACCGGGTCAAAACCCCCTGTATAACACATATACTCCAAACCATTGCAGTTGAAACAACGGCCGCATTCCAAACGATGACCATGGCCAGAAAATAAAATGCCAAGCGGTGCCCTACTCCCCCATGCCCCTCAAAGTAGCGCAGGGTTGGCGACCTGACAAATTTTCCTCGCGTCATTCAAACATGGTACTCATCGAATAATGCTCATACCCCTCACTCACCCTCCAAAGGCAGATTCAACAAGAACCCACGATGGGACTTAAAAGGGGTCGCAGCAAGGGATTTCGTCAAAATATCCGCGTGCTGCTCTTCCGAAGCTACGAACTGAATGTCCATCTTCTTAGCACGAAGTAGCTCTCTGACAAAATGAAAACGCACGTCGATATGCTTACTCCGAGCAGAACTAAGAGGGTTTTCAGCCAACGCTATGGCCCCCTGGTTATCCTCGAAAACCCGGACACATGATCCGCTTAGCCCTGGACAGATAAACACACACCGCGCCCGTAAACAAAGCTTCTTTCACCCCTTCACCCAGGGCGACATACTCTGCTTCTGCTGTCGACAACGTAACACACCTCTGCGTACTACTTGCCCAACTTACGGCCGCACCCCCTAGGGTAATTACCGTCCCCGATACCGAGCGCCTATCGTTTGACTTATCCGCATAATCAGCATCACTATACGCAGTCAAATCCAAACCCGAGCCCCGTACAAAAGTCAATCCCATAAACCTGGTCCCGTGGAGGTAAGCCATAATCTTCAAAACTGCCTTCCAGTGCCTCTCCGTTGGGTTGTGGGAGTCGCGCGCCACAGCACGCACAGCGTTTGAGATGTCCGGCCTCGTCATGGTCGACAGCCACATCAAGCTGCCCACAGCCTCCCTGTACGGCCAGTCTCCTCCAAGGTCGCCCTCCTTTCTTGGACCTAGTTCCACACCGGGGGTCGCGGGGATATCAGAGGATGAGTTAACACCAAAACGATTCAGCATGCTCTCAATGAACGCCTTCTGCGCAATCTCCAACGTCCCCAGTTCCCAGTCGCGTTTGAAAGCACAACCAGTGTACCAAGTCAGTACGCCAAGGTTATTCGTGGGAAATTTCATAGCTAGCGCGGCATGGAAATCTATACATGTCTCATCCGATCCTGCGATCACGATGTCATCTACATGAACGGCCATGATCAGTTCTACCTTGCCGTCCACAACCATGCGAAACACACACGGGTCACCTACACTGCTGCATTCCGTACTCTACCACGGTCTCTACCAATAATCCGGCCCACTGCCGTCCGCTCTGCTTTAGACCATACAGTGACCTGTTTAGGCGGACGATCTTTCCTGACATGTCACCACACCCACCGGGCAGTTTCATGTATATCTCGGCGTCGAGTTTCGCGCGAACAAAAGCTTGTGCGACGTCTAGATGAAAAATCTTTAAACCATGTCCATTTGCAACAGCCGCCAGAATTTTAACTGACGCTGACGAGGGAGTTGGTGCAAACGTTTGAAAATAATCTACATCCTGTACCTGGCTAAAACCCTTAGCCACAAGTCTGGCCTTTGTCTTTACTATCAAGCCATCCTTATCCGTCTTGTAGGTAAACACCCACTTCGCACCTACAGGTTTCCGCCCTTTTGGCGGGTGTCGCGGCTTCGTACGTACCGGTCGTTTTGTGACCGTCCAACTCAATTTTCATGGCCTCGTGCCACGCCGCTTTGTATTGAGAACGCTCTACATCTGCTGCGGACTGTGGGGGCGGTTCTACGTCTTCCGGGAAACCACTCCGCATGCACACGTTCAACTTCCCTTTGTTCTCCACAGCAGGTCCTCCGGCCATCAAAGCCACTGCGTCCTCCGTCGTCCAAGACGTACGATCCAGCATACTCCCAGGCTTCGTCCACGGCTCGTACGCTGCCGCAAGCAGCGCGTCTGCGGCTCCTTCATCCATCCTTACCTGGTGCACAGCAGGTTCACCTTCCAGGCGTTGGCTTTGACCCCGGGTCCGGCCCCGTACTGTCGGGGGGAGCCGGCCCCAGCTGCTGAGCTCGTGTGCGGTCCTCCCCGACAGGACCGCGGGGGGATCCTCACCGTTCCCTTGGACGGTGTCGGAGGCTGATGCTGCGCCCGGGTCGTTTCCGGCCCTCCCTGTTGGGACCAAGGAGGCGTCCACGGCGCCCCCTTGAGACGAATCCATCATCTCGGCTGTTTCGGCCCTCCCTGCCGGGACCGAGGAGGCGTCCACGGCGCCCCCTTGAGACGAACCCATCGTCTCGGGTGTTTCGGCCCTCCCTGCCGGGACCGAGGAGGCGTCCACGGCGCCCCCTTGAGACGAACGCATCGTCTCGGGTGTTTCGCCGCCGGCCTCGCCGGCGGCAGGTGCCTGCTGTGCGCGCTCCAGCATAAACGCGTCCAGGCCAAAACCCCACGTGCCTGAAGCGAGGAGGCGTCCACGGCGCCCCCTTGAGACGAACCCATCGTCTCGGGTGTTTCGGCCCTCCCTGCCGGGACCGAGGAGGCGTCCACGGCGCCCCTTTGAGACGAACTCATCGAGTTTTCGGTGTCTAATTCCCCTACGGGAATGTACTGTGGTGGATCCGACACGAAAGCAGACAAGAAACCAACTCCTTTGGCGTAATACCGAGCATCTCTTGTCCAGGGGTTGAACTCAGATTTTATCCCACTAAACGATGGCAAAGGAGTGTATTTGAAGGCATAATGGCGCGATAGAGGCAGATCAAATCCACCACCCAACCCACCGCCAGGGTATGCACCCCATCCTCCTGTCCTCCCATGCTGGTCTGGATGACCTCTCGGTGGGTCAACCTCGACAGGCAACGCAGTTCCTCCGCGTCCAGTTGCTCCCAAATCTGGCGAGGCGCCCTCACGCAAATTTGTCTCTTGTTCTGCTGCAATCTCTCTTACAGCAGTGGGTACTGCCCCTTGTGGGCTCTCCCCTACAGCAGCGCTACCCTCAGCGCTGCCGGACTCCGATCGACCAATGCCTGCTTCAACAGCAGCAGTAGTCTCTCGTACTTCAGCAGTGGGTACTGCCCCTCTTGGGCTTTCCCCTACAGCAGTGGTTCCTACCTCTGCTGGACTTTCTCCTGCAGCAACGCTGCCTTCAGCGCTGCCTGGCTCCGATCGACCGTTGTTCCTCATGAACTCGGTCATCATTTCCCTCATGGCGTTCAGCATCGACGACTCTCTTTTACGCCAGCTTGATCTCGCGTCGCAGCGTTTCAACGTCACTCCGAGAGTCGCGCTCTTCTTGAGCCGATCCCTTCGAGGGCATCGTGGGCTTCTGGTACCAGACCTCAAACGTTCAAGTAGCACTAGTGTGTTCGTAGAGTCCAAGCCTGGATGCCCAGACCACCACGTGGTCTGATGAGTTGCTTTATAGTCGTTGTATCAGAGGACAGATGAGGGGAGAGAGAGCGGAGCCTAGCTCGTAGCTCGGAGCAGAGGACGGAGCAGAAACGGAGTGCTCAAACTCTCCTCGTGAACACACGGCATAACTCATAATAACGCCTGCGAAGATATACGCAACCCTCTACAACTTGTAACCGTCGCTGCTGGAACGATCCAAACAAACACAGAAACCTCCCCCTCTGCCGTGCAGGCCTTCATGCAGGGAGTCTGGAAGCGCTCCCTGGTGACTGTAGGTTTTCATCCCGTCACGCCGAAGTCTTGTATCCCCACCAGTACCACCTGGTCCAGCTGAATACCCACATTGCGAAGAAGTACCTCCACCACCAGCAGCTTGCCCAGCGCCTCTTCGCTATTGAGTTGCTGCAAGCGTCTGAGTTTGTATCGTGCCTGCGCCTTGTTTCAGGCTCACACGGCACAGGCAGAGGATGGCGGCAGCATGCAGGATGCCAGCCTAATCGCGCCGCGCATACTGATCTCGCCGCGCGTATAGTGCTGCTGATTGGCCAAACCTTATGGGAGCCTTATGGGAGCACCCAATCAGGATACTTTGGTACTTGACAATGAAATAGAGGGGTGGACAAACCGGCGAGTCGTTCGTATACCGGGCCAGATCTGCTTAGCATTCTCCAATCATATCGCTCCATTTGCTTCGCATCGTAACGCACGCAATGTTTGGAAACCCAGTTTTGCTTAGCATTGACCAATCAAGACGCCCATTTTGCTTCACATCGCGCCGCACTTGCTTGGCATCGCGCCGCAAGGCCCGCGCTCACGGCACACACCCAGCAGTTTGGCTGTGCACCTCCGCACCGCATACCCAAACACGCATCGCCACACAGCGCACCCATACCCACGGCATTGATGAGCGACCTTCCGCGACGGGGGCGCCCCTCTGGCTCGAAAACGAAGAAATCCGAAGCAAAACGAACTGGGCCTGTCCCAGGTTCGAGGAACAAGCGTCCTTCTCCTGTTCGGCCCAGTCCGTTCTCCGCTCCGTACGCGAAAACAAGACCACCAGTGGCGAGTACACCCCACAACAGCAGTCGGCGTGCACCAACCGTGGGCGTGACAGCACCAATAACTTGTGCTTCTTCTGCAGCAGTGAGCGATACATCTAGTGCAAGCGCGGAAGCGAGTAGAGAAGCAGAGGCAAGGGTGCCGACACTAGTGCCGGCCCCGCCTGCAAGCTCTTCTCCCCCCCAAGGCCCGCAGTCAGTCATGCCCGAAACGGCTGACGAAGGCTCTGGAGCGGACGCAAGTGGCCCTGTTCGAGAAGCGAGTGGGATGTTTGGTCCCGGCGTTGATTTTGTGCGGGCGTTGACTCCCCAGGATAGGTTCGCGAAAATGGTGAGGGCAGAAGTCGACGAGCGGATGAAGCGCAAGGGCCACGGGTCCAAGCAAGGCGTGAGTGGAAAGCTTGACCGGGGGTCTCCGTGGTTTTACCCCCCTGATCCGCTCGTATCAGCAGTACCTGATCGTGCTATTCACATGATGGTACCGATTTTCCTCTGCTCGTGGGAGTTCATCGACCCCGACATCAAAGCACCATCGTGTCCGAATTGCCACAACCCCGACAACGTGAGTTCGACTGCTGTGGACTATCTCGAGCTTTGAGTTGTTGCTCGTATGACGGCTGTAGTCTAGAGTACCAGTACCGGTAGTTCGTCTTGCAGCTTTGTTATTGCTGCCTGCTCCTACTTGGTACGTTTGTGGGCGCCAGCACTCGCAAGTACCTTTTGTGTTGGCGTTACGCTCACCTCGTGGACTAAAGTAGCGCATGAAGATGTGTGCGCCAGCCTGCCGTACAGGCGGCAGATAGTTGCGTTGCGGCGGCCGCTTTGCCAGCTGCAGGGGTTGCCGCGTACAGCAGTCGTATTAATATTATAGCTGTGAGTCTGTTGCCCTAGGCGCTCCTGCTGTGGCTGTCTACGATATTGTACTGCACGTATAGACCCACAGTAGTGCTGGAGCTGGACAGCAGTCGGTACGTAGTCATGTATCGGCAGGCCGGGCCTAAACTCAGTCAGGACAGGAGGAAAGAGCATCCGTACGTAAAAGGCGTTTTCCTTTCTATCCACGTATGTCTCAGGTGGTCAGCGATGGATGGGATCCGCAACGTCGTACCGTCTACGGGGAGCATTGCAACTACGAGCTCCTAGGATTCCAACACAAGTGCACTGCTTGCAGAGAAACGCAGGGCAAGGGAAAGAACGCCACGACGTCAAGGTGAAGTTGTTTGAGGACGGGGCAGATGGCGTGGGTGTGTGGTTCGTTGATAGCTCATTGACTTTCGAGTGCTGTATTTTGCCCCTCAAGAGACGTGATGCGGGTCACAGTAGACAACTGTAGTAGGGTTTAGTCTATGTATGAATAGTACACGTAAGAGTAGTACCTTAATTCTTTATCCTCGTCCCCACCCCACGTCACCACGTCGTGTGCTGTCACACGGTCTTGTTTTCCCCAGCTACAAGTTCGTGCCATGGCATCCAGAAGTTCTTCGCCAGCTTCCTCGTGACCTGCTGATGCTGTTCCCCGCCATTATTTTACGGCGGTCTGCCGTAGATAAGAGGATCGTCACGCCTATCGAGCAGACTGTCGTGCGCGGTGTGGGGGTCAAAGGCGTGGCGGACGACCTTCGCGAGAACCATCTCTTGTATTACCACGAGATGGAGGTGCGGTGAGTGGAACTTTTGGGTTGCATATGCTCTGCGCGGTAGTAAGCTCAAGCGGCAACCTTCATGTAATGTTTTATCTTCGAGTCCATGCCCACCCCTTCAGTGAACAGTATGCATTCATGAGATCGCCTTCGCCTTGTTAATATCCTCCATCTAGCTCATGTGTTCGTACTGTTGCGGTGAAATGTATCGTGCAGGTACTATTTCCGGCTGGCGAGGAAGCGAGCGCAAGGGCAGGCCTCCGTGGTGCCGGACGAAAACGAGAAACTGCGGAACCCTCTTGTCTTTGGAAAATTCGGCGACCCTTTGGGTTACAACGGCAAGACTCCTAGCGCGAGCCTCCTCGCCCGCGTGTGGCTCGTCGTGTTTGAGGGAAAGGAGCCGTATTATCATCGACATGCTCAGCGGGTGGATGGTCAAAATGCCGGTGGGGACGAGTCTCACAAGATGACGAAATCGATCAGAGTCACAGACGACAAGGTTTTCCACGGAGTGTACACCATGGTGAACGAGTTCGGCCAAGTGATGCTTCAGGTGAGTCCCATATTTATGTTGGGTCGGTACCCGGTGCTTAGTGTATCATCTTGCGTGTAGCTTAGGTGACAGACCTAAACTTTGTCTTTGAAGCTATACACTAATCGTTCGCAACCCGACCACCTTGCTCCCTACCGCCCTGCCCTGCTCCGTTTATCTTTTCTCCACATCTCAATTCTAGCGTCCCAAGCGGCATGTGTCAGTTGGATCTCTCGACGAGATCAAGACGGATCTTAAAGGCCTTGCCCAGCGGTACGTGATGAATGGATTTGATCCCCTCCTGGTGAGTTTTGTCGTTAGTTTTCCGGAGAGACTACTAACAAACGGAGATTTTAGGGCTATGAGTATATGCCAGGAGGGAGTACTATTACGGGAGTCCATAGTTAACAGGACCCATGGTGTACATAAAAACCTATATATTTGCCTATTTTTACTAACAAAATTTGGTCCCGTTAACTATGGACCCCCGTAATATAGCACCAAGGGAGACTATTTGATAGCTCGCAGGTACGGTGCCTCGCATCCGAGTGATGATGTGCTTGTGCTTCTGTGTTTGTCCCAGAAATGGGTCCGTACGGCGTAACACCTTATCAACACTTGTACTTGTCACAACGCGTGACAGGATGACTCGTTCCCTTTCATCACTGCAATACGTAGACGTTTGCTCGTGAACGCATGCGCTTTTAGGACATTGTAGTTTATTGATCATTTTCGATGCTTTGAACTTCAGCAATGAATGACGCAGCTTGACCTCCCTTGTGCGCCCTTGGAAACATTGATATAGGTGTTTTACTCGGACGTTTGCTGCGGCGACAGGAAAACAATGCAGGAAACCCTAGGCCCTGCCTCTCGCGCACTGACCGGGAGCACGACTGCACCGTCGTCAGCTGCCGCCGGAGAAACGCTACCGCATCTCGCATTCCCTCCGGACGAGCAAGCAGTGAAAATCGTCGTAAGGTCAGAGTGGTGCGACGTGTCAGCCCTGGCATGCTCGCAGCTCCTGGCAACGGCGCGGCGATTGGCAAGTAAGGTGGCGGGTCGGGCGACTGCGCTTGGCTTCGATTGTGAGTGGAGCGTGCGGGTAAGCGGGGTTCGACCAGTGGCAACGATTCAGCTCTCTGCCGACACGGTCGTCTTCCACATCAAGCCGAACGAGAACAGACCTGGGATCGTGCCCAAAGCTCTTCAAGAGATATTAATGGCCGAGGATGTCCTTCTTGTGATTAAATCGACTTCGTTTATGCCATGACGTGGTCGATAAAGTTGGCACAGGACGGTAGATACGTCAACTACTTGCGGGTCGTCGTTGTCCGACGCGACAGAGGTACTACTGTAGCTTATCGATTCGTGCACATGCCTTCTCGTGGACATGCCTCCTCAGGCGGGAGTTACTGTGGGCCATGATCTCACTCTCATCAGGGACAGCTACGACGTGGAGGGCGCCGGGATGGTGGATCTTGGACAGCTGGCGACGAAGCATTTGGGAATCGCTGTGGGGTCGCGTTCACTGGGCAGTCTTTCGACGACCCTACTCCGTCGACGACTTTCCAAGGCCAACAGCGTTCGCATGGACAACTGGGAGAAGGAGCTGACGCCAGAACAGGTGTGTACTGCGACGGTCCCTCCACAGGGCAACAGTGTACATTTCTCGTTTGCCGCCTTTTGGGCTGTTGCAGATCGCAGGTACGAGGTTTGTTGCGTTTGTACCTGGTATAATATAACGAGAACGGTTGCTGGCATTCGAGAGGGATTGTTAGCAGTAAAGTACTGCCATGTGAGAGTTTTAGTGCGACTTGTAAATCAAACGCGCTCCATGGACCGATGCTTATGTATTTTTCTTCATCAGGTACAGCCGTCGTGAGATCTCATGGGTCCCTGCGCGCGTTTTTTCGATTGTGTATAGGTTAACTATGCGGCGCTGGATGCCCGTGCTTCGGTTCAGCTCTATGCCCATATCATGGAACGAGCGGATCCGATCTTCACCTGTTCTCGCCTGAGTGTGCAAGATCTAACCCTGGGCACACTTTTACGCCTGTACACGAGAACGAACTCCCGTTTCGTGGCGGAAGGAACCCTCGTTAGTCACCACTCGGGCGAGAAGTGGGGCGGCACGCAGATAGTTGTTGGGGCCGGCCGAGCGGTTGTGCAGCTCACCAAGGTTCAGGTGGGGGCTGCTCTCATGCTGTACCCGAACGAGACCGGCGGAGCCTTGAGACCACTGCAGGCCGCCCATCTTGGAGAGCAAGTACTGTGGGACGTGGTGAGTTAGACTACGACGAACAGTGAAAGTCATAAATGAAGTGCTTCTTCAATCGTAGACCACGAGCGAAAGCAGTGGTTGCCCCGGAAACGTTCCACCATGATACCTGCTTCACGTTGCTTCTTGGTACACTGACGTCCTTAACTTACTGGACGTACAATATAATTTACGAGAAATTTATTTCGCCTTATGCAGATGAACACCAGACTGCCCAAAGACCCGCCTCCTGACCCCATGCTTCCTGGAAAGGGTGGAAGCCCACCACCTCCTCAGCCTAACGCGAACAGGTTGGAGGTAGAGCAGGAGACAGCATCGCCAATCAATGCTGGAGCAAGTGTCGAAGTTCCCGCAGGCATTCCCCGTGTCGTTCTAGATCTGTGGCACGCAGAGAACCGGCTGGGCGACTCTGGCTGTAAAACGCATGGGGCGCATAGGTCCTTCATGGCTCATCTGCGTGATGCGCTGGCAATTTCCGACCCCGTCAAGCTCCAGGAAGCCAAGGACAGGTGGAAGGAGCGACATCCAACTTGAGATGACAGTAAAATCGACCGCGACATATGGGCCAACTACACCAACAGCGTCCTGAAGCACGTGCCGCGTACGGTACCTCAGCCACCGATCCTCACGCAGCGGTTTGATGATCTGTGTAGCGCTTTCGAAAACGTAAGACAGGTGGGCATCAACTCAGATTAATGCTCCACGGCAGTATCGGAATTTTGTGCTCCCTTTCGAAGCCGCCATCTACCACTGGTTTTGCCCTTGTTTATTTGCACACGATTTTTGTTTGAGCTTATCGACGTATACAACCCCGCCATATATTTGGTACTGCAAATTTAGCTGCTGCTCTGCAGGTTACGAGTTACTAGATCCGATTGCCACCCTCCTTTTTTTTGCACTGCTACAGGTCAGCCATACATCAATGATCGTCTACGGAAGAACATGACGAACCTGCGGCCGCATCTTGTGGATGGATGCGTGAGCGATCCAGACCCCCGTGATGTACCCTTGTACCACTGGTCAGGGCGCACTGCGGACGGGGCGGACACCTACCGCTCATTGCGAGGGACCAACCGGGTGGAGGCACACCACACACCGATTCGTCGTCTTTTTTCCGGCTTCAGGACCTCTCCACGTATTGCGCATTCCATCTTACTTGCCTTCAACTACAGGCGGAATCATCGCATGGCAGGTGTTTTAGCCTTGGCTCCGGCGGCTCAGTCGTAACTTGCTGCGTTTCCGCTTGATTAATGCGATGTGCGACTATACCTTTCGTGTTGGTATCTTGTGGTTGTCGGAGCTTGTGTTCCTGGAATTTCACTTTCGATGTCGCTGTCTCTCGTACGCGGTTCGCAGTCGAGAGGGGAAACGTGCTAGATACCGGCGAGCGTTGCCACGTACCAGGGTAGGGTACACTGCATCAGGTACACTACATTATCCTCGCATGTGTCGCGCTGCTCTTAATTAATACGTAGTTTTGAGCCACGATGGTGTATCCCAACGTTCGGGCAACTCCTAACGCAGCGTGATCTATGATACCATATATTAATTATTTTCCAGGAAAGCACGGGGGAGTGGACCCAGATTTGCTATGGTTCTACGCACATGAACTGATAGACGATGTTCAGGAGGCTTCATCCGGGATATTCTCGACCCCCCTCTATCCCGAGTGGGATTCTACAAAGAACTACCTGGACACCGGGGAACTGACCGGGCTGATGACCGCGCGGAACCCCAGCACGGAGTTGGAAGGTTTTTCGCTATCGGAAGCGTGCGGCGGCGGGGATGACCACGCTGGCGATACCGACGACGAGGATGGACCGCAGCGCCAATCATGGGGAACTGTGGACGGTCTAACCCCTGCTGCTCGGTAAGGTGCTGTGTTCGTTTTGTTTAGCTGTCGTGCGTACCGTTGACTTTCCATTGTTGGCGCCTATCTATATATGGAGTGCTTGCACGTGCTTTGTCTCCGTGTTCTTTAATAAACGAAGCGCTGGTGGTGAGGTCTGAGCGACTGGCACCACTTGATCTCGTTGAATCGTGCGTTCCCTTCCCTGCTAGGTTTTTCGCGGCGATGTAAGGTGGCCAGTCAGGAGACCGGCCCTTTACCGCCGTCAAGACCCCGGCGGAGAAGGCCAAGTTTGACCTTGACGCCCTTCGCCACCTTGTACCCCGAGTCCAGAGACAAGCACACCCCCACATACCCGCTCAGGTACTGGATTGAGATGCGATGGCAGAGAGCTGGAATGAGGATGTCGCACGCGGAGAACGGAACGTCTTGGCCGGTCGGCTAGAGGCAGACACAAGCGAGGGCAGCCTCATCCACAGGAAAACGCCAGCCAACCTCAGGAATTACTGGACCGAGTCAAAGAAGGTGGTGAACGAGAAGCGGACAATGGAGCCCCACTGGGGGCGCCTCGCTCAACTGCGCCAACACCAACGAGTGGAGCCAATGGCGACAGAAGCTAGTGACGCGCTTCGTGACAGCAGGCCGGCCAGTTTCGGGGTGGACCAAAGTGGAGACGCCATTGTGTTCCCGTGCATCCCTTCATCGCAAACGGCTCGAGCCGCACCAGCACCGTGTGCATTTGCTCGTGCTGGCCACGGGGCGTTGGGGAATGATGTCGATGTTGACCGCGGGGGTGATGACATGGAGGGCAGCGGGGGTGGAGAAGGCGATGGCGTAGGCGAGGTCAATGTAGGAGGGGAACATGTTGGCGGGGCCCTGCCAACGCGGATGTGGGACAGTGCCACGGTTGGTGACAGCACGTTCGTTGTTCCTCCGCAGGCGTGTAGCACGCTCCAGCATGTCGCGCCTAGGTTTGGCATTGGTGGACCCACCCCTGACCAGCAGCAGGTTTGGAATCCTACCCCCAAACTCCGGACCGCCCCTGCAACGTCGCGTCGTCGGATGTGCCAGCAGTGTGGCCACTACATGAGCACGATGCGAGCGTTGCATACCGTGACCAATAAAGCGGGTCAAAAGGCAAATTGCCTTGTGCCAGCTGAGGGGCGTAGAGAGGCAAACCATCCAGCCCGATTCAGGAACCGGTACGAGCCTTGCACTTGTGCAGTGTGTTCAGTTTGAACGATGGATTAAGGCTCGTGTGTCTAGAGTTTGAGGACTGCTCGTGTTTCCAGAATTTGAGGACTAACGCCCAGACGGGTATAGAGGGTGGGGCAACTGGACCCAGTCCGACGGGGAGGCGGCGTAGCCTGGGTTTTGTTAGTGGGTGAGTTCGCGCGATTCCCACACTACCCGGAGAATTATTTTCCGGGTGGCTATCTCCACCGCATCTGATCCCCAGTGGGAGGATCAGGGCGGGTCGACATACTCACGCGGCCGCACGTCACGGCAGCACCGTCGTGTTCTACGACCGAGTTAGAATCGACACACGACACAGATGTGGAAGTGTGGTGAGCTTAAGCTTTTTTTCGCCTTTCTCTGGAGGATACATAAAATGAAAAAAAGGGGTGTACGCGAGGGTGACCGGGACAGTCTTTTTTCTGTTTTTCGACACCTCACGAAAAAAATATCAAAATAAAAAACAAACCGGAGCGCTGGGAGAGCTGTGATCACAGGACGATTTAAGACAATTGAAAAAAATACAAATCCAATTTTAGATCACTTGGTTTAAAAGACGGGGGGGGTCTCTACACATGATTTCAACATCTGTTTTTGTTAGGAAGTCTTCAAACGTCCTGTGTTTTTCATTTTGACCTTGTCATGTGAGACGTCGAAAAAAGGTTTTTTTTCGGTCGCCCCGGGTGTACGAGTACCCATTGTGACAAAAAAAAAAAAATAGTGGACGCTTATTTTTGCGTAGACCGTGGGAGTCTTCTTCCTCCCCCTCCGCCGTGTTTTATAGATTTCTTCGTGTTTTTCGCGCATAGGGTTCCACATTCCTTCTCGATTGCCACCGAATTTTGCCAGCGTGCGCTCTCGCACTTTACTTTCGTCGGCGGAAGCAGAGTCAGAAAAAGGTGAAAAAGAGTACAACAGCAGTTGCAAATCACACATTTTATGTCAGGTGCCAGTATATACCGGTATAGATACTTGTATCATACCTCGTACGTTACATGTTTACCACTATGTACCCACACATACCAGGTGTACAGCAGTATATAATGACCGTTTGATATATAAAATAATTTCTGAACGGTACTTACATTCCCGGACAGAGTGGCGTTCGTAGATGCCCCATGTATTTAGATGTAGAGCTACAAGCAAGCTCTGATGACAAGTGAAAACACTCAACACTTGCAGCTAACACTGCACAGAACAAATGGATGTAATATCGGGCCACAGCAGCCTTTGTACCCTACGTAGAAGCCAGGTAAGTTTTCTCGGTTACTGCGTACTGTCCCAGTTACGTTCAGCGCTGGGTTTCCAAGATTTTTCGCGGGCTTCGCCCGGGGAATTAAATTAATTAAAAGCTGGCCCGGTACACGAAATATTCACCGGACAAACCTTGATAGTAGTAGATCTTTAGGGGGGGTTTGGGCTGTTGCCAGCTGTTGGGTGGTTGTTTTTGTTGTATGGTTCTCTTTTCATATTTTTTCCGTGATGTGCATAATAACCCGGCACCGGTTATTACCCACACCGGTTACAACTTTCCGCGGTAGGTTACATGAAAATTCCCGGTTATTTTTTCAGTTCCAGGGGGCCCCTCACTATTAATGGGAGACCAGCCCCCCTCGAGCCCCCTTCACAACACACACAGCAGCTGCTGCAGCACACACAGCACACACACATCGAGGACTTCACACACACAGCAGACACAACACATGCCATTGGCCTCTTCAGCATCTATCTGCCGTTGCTTCCATGCGCAGAAATATATCTTGCTTGACTGAAAATGAAAGAATGATTTGCATCAAGCGTGGCATTGAACGTTGCCAACTGCTTTGTAACGAGGTAAAGAGCAGAAACGAAAGACAGGCAGCAGCAGTAACTGCAACCACACAGCAGTACATCACCGGATACAGCATCAGAAGAGCATACAGCAAGCTGCTTTCAAACAACAATATTTCCAACATCATACGTTGTTTACCAACCCGGGGATTGGACGTTTTCGTCCCCGGCCAGCGCGGTTATAACGGGTAGGTTACATCAAATAAATCCTGATTTGCGGTAATAACCGGTAGGTTACATGGTTCACGCCGGGTTATGCACATCACTGTATTTTTTTGGTTCCGAGCTACGATTGATTGGGCAAAAAGGAGGTACCACAGGAGGTGGGGCACCGAGCACTGGGGGAGCAACCGCGAGGAGACGGGAGCTGGCAACCAGAGCCGCTTGCCGAGGAATATAGAGGACAGCGCAGGAGCAGGGACAGAGCGAGCTTGTTCACCCTCCCTGTCGAGTTGTGGAAATGGGCGTGCGCGGTGGGCGGTGGCCTGTTTGTCCTTTCCCTATGCAAACACCAGCAACTAACTAGAAGTTGGTAAATATTACCGCAGCTGTAATTAATATACCGGGTTTGATACATAAATCTCAATAATCACTATTAATAATATCACTACTCGAACATATCATATATGATATGACATGATACGATATATGATATGATACGATGATGTATGATATCATATAAATCATGTAATATCGTACGATGTATATATATAGATACAACTATAATTACGATTTTTGAGGTCGTTGTCACTTGCTAGCTCTTCGCAGACAGACCGACTGATAGACAGCTCTTCGCAAACAGCCCTTCTTCTTTGAAACAGCCGAACAGCCAAACAACCTTTCTTCCTTCTTTGAAACAGCCAAAATGCCAAACAACCTGTCTTCTTTCTTCTTCGCCAAACAGCCAAACAACCTTTTCTTCTTCTTCCGCAAACTGCCAACCAATAGACAGCTCTTCGCACGGCGCCTAAAAGAGCCGTCTCGCCTTCGACGAACGGCATAGATAGGTGCAGCTGTCGCCGGCGGCCAAGCTGCTGCTGTCGGTGGCGAACCTGCTGGTGCTGCAACCCCCGCCTCTCCCTTCTCCACGCCCCCTAAGCTCACCTCCCCCTCGTCGAGAGGCGCGTGGTCCTCGCCCTTTGGCAAGAGAGCGGCAACGACAAAGACCGACCTGGTGCCGGCTGTTGTTTGCGACCAGTGCACGGATCAGCACTTGGTCAAGAACTCCGCGCCTGGTGGCAAAAACGTGGCCTTCGCCACCTGCAAGGATCTCACGTGCGTGGTGGCGGGATCATCCTGACAGGGCGACCGACTGCGAGTTCTGTGCTCGCCCGATCAAGGAAGGGACTGTCTCGTACTCCCTCGAGACTGCTGACAGTGGTGAGTGTCTTACGTCTATTGTGCATGCTGTATGTTGCCAGTACGTTTTTTTGGGGTTTTCAATTGCCTTTTTGCATACAATCCTACGTCAAAGCGTTTTTTTTTTTTTTTGACTCATCCATGCTCGTTCTTTCCCCTTCGTGCGTTGCGTCGGCTCCTCTTACACGCAGTGCACGCGAACGCGCACATGCACAACTGTTTGCGGGACGTGAACGAAGGAACGGAGGATTCAGCTGTCGCCGTCACCGCTGCACCGAACGACGTGAGTGCTGCTGCTACTGTGGTGTATTTTCGGTACATGCACACGATTTCTGTGTGTACATGTTTTGGTGACCCCACGTACTCATTTTTTGCTCGTTTTCGGCTGCGCGCTGCTGCTGCTGCTGCTGCTGCTGCTGTCAGCGCCACGCCATGAGTGCTGCTGCTGCTGTGCACCTGCTTCTCCTGTGCACTCGCTGCTGCTGTAGTGCTGCTGCGTTGTTGCCGTGCGGTGCACCTGCTGCTCCTGTGCAATTGCTGCTGCTGTATGTAGTGCTGCTGCGTTGTTGCCGTGCATCATGCTGGAAGCGTACATATTTTCGGATCGTCAATTCCGTAGGTTTTGCGATGGCGGCATACCAGGGTACATGCTTTTTTTCTTCCTTATTTTCATATCGTTGCTATGCTGCTGCTGCTGCCAACGCTGCCAACGCTGCGGCGATTCGTTGCAGCTTCTGCTGCTGCTAATGCTGTGGCTGCTTCTGCTGCTGCTGCTGCTAATGCTGCCGCAATATCCACTGAATGTTCGTATGTACTCGGATTACTGTTTTTCTTGGTCGTTTTTGTACCCAACCACCCTATTTATTATTATTGTAGTAATGATCTCACACTATAATTCCGTGAACAGTATAATAGTATGTCCTCAAAAATATGTTGTGTTACTATTAATAGATGTCCATTAATAATAATTTCCGCAATAAGCAAATTGATTAAATTGTAAAATTAGGTAAAAATGGAATAGTTGTGATAAAACTAAATTATTTATTTTCCGGATTCGGGGAGAACAATGGTTCCTTTTGATACGTGAAAAAATAACTTACAGTTTTGCTCCTGCGTTTTGCTTACGTACTGCAATTTCTCGTTTTTGGCTTGGTTGTTTTCATATATGTCGTTGCTATGCTGCTGCTGTGGTGCTGCTGCGTTGTTGCCCGACATCATGCTGCACTTTTGTGTGTACATATTTCGGTATCGTCAATGAAATTCCGTAGGTTTTGCGATTGCGGCATACCAGGGTACATACTTTTTTTCTTCCTTATTTTCATATCGTCGCTACGTATACTGCTGCTGCCAACGCGGATTATTGTTTTTATTGGCCGTTTTTGTACCCAAATGGAGTTTTTGATACGTAAAAAAAATACTTTGGTCGTTTTGCTCCTGCATTTTGCGTACGTACTACTTTTTCTCGTATTTCGTGTTGTTGCTACGCTGTTGCTGCGTTGATGCCGTACAGCATGCGGAGGTGGGTCTATAGTGAGGTACCAAAAATACTTTTCGGACGGCCTCGGGGTACATACTTTTTATCTCCCTTCTTTTCATATCGTTGCTATGCTGCTGCTGCCAACGCTGTGGCGATCCGTTGCTGCTTCTGCTGCTGCTGCTGCTGCTGCTGCTCTGCTTTTAGTGCTGCCGCAATATTCACTGAATGTTTGTATGTACTCGGATAATTGTGTTTCCTGGTCGTTTTGTGGCGCTGCTGCGTTGTTGCGGTACATCATGCTGGACATGATTTGTGTGTATATTACACTTAAACTTGTGCGTGTGTACATATTTCTGTATCGTCTGTGGTGCTGATGCGTTGTTGCCGTACATCATGCTGCACGTGATTTGTGTGTGTACTGTACTACATTTGTGTGTCTACATATTTCTGTATCGTCAATGAAATTACGTACTTGCTGCTTCTGCTGCTGCTGCTGCCGTCGTATAGCAAGCGGTTACGTGCTGCTGTTGTGCCGCTGTAGAGTAGTACAAATAATGAACTCTGCCCCGCCCCCTCCCCCGCCATTCCCTGCACGCCACTCCCGCCCCGCGCACCCTATATGTTTACTTCGACCAGGTCCGTGGCAAGTGCTACAACTGCCGCCTGACGGACTCCACCACCAAAGACGGAGACATCGTCATCAAGCGCAAAAAGACTCCCTTCCATTTCGCCTGCTCCAGGGCTTCGCGGAATTCCGAAGCAGTACGCCAAGCAGATTGTCGCCATCCAGGACGAACGAAAGGAAACAAATTGTTTCCCACATTTCCCAAAATCATGATTATTTCTTCCTACACATATCCAACGGGTTCAACAGCGAACAGATCCACATTCTGGGCCTCCCGCCTCGTTACTACAGCGTCCTGGAAGGCTATTTACATATATATCATGTCTCATCCAAACTCCTATGCTGGCTACATCGAAATCGCGGCCGCCTAGTAACTATACAACATTTCCATAACCGTTGTCGTTGCCGGCACTGCTGCTTTCTCTCCTGTCCCAAACCTTCCTTTAAACAACAGCCTGTATGTCGTATATCATCCACATGCCAAGCACTCCACTCTCTCCCCACACTGATGAAATATGTTATTCTTATTATTAAACGAATGTCATTCTTACTCTTGCGTCACCCGATCTTACGTTTCACGTTACATTCATAAATAAACGCGATTATTACTTCCTTCACCGTTTCTTACACAAATACATTAGTTTGGTTGGCTTTGGGCTATGTCGCCAATTAATTGCGGTTATATGTACACGAAACGACGTAATACCCACTCCGAAGGAAAGCCTTGTAAATACAACTATAATTACGATTTTTGAGGTCGTTGTCACTTGCTAGCTCTTGGCGGACAGACCGACTGATAGACAGCTCTTCGCTAACAGCCCTTCTTCTTTGAAACAGCCGAACAGCCAAACAACCTTTCTTTCTTCTTTCTTCTTCGCCAAACAGCCAAACAACCTTTCTTATTTCTTCTTCCGCAAACTGCCAACCAATAGACAGCTCTTCGCACGGCGCCTAAAAGAGCCGTCTCGCTTTCGACGAACGGCATAGATATAGGTGCAGCTGTCGGCGGCCAAGCTGCTGCTGTCGGTGGCGAACCTGCCGGTGCTGCAACTCCGCCTCTCCCTTCTCCACGCCCCCTAAGTTCACCTCCCCCTCGTCGAGAGGCGCGTGGTCCTCGCCCTCTGGCAAGAGAGCGGCAACGACAAAGACCGACCTGGTGCCGGCTGTTGTTTGCGACCAGTGCACGGACCAGCACTTTTGTCAAGAACTCCGCGCCTGGTGGCAAAAACGTGGCCTTCGCCACCTGCAAGGATCTCACGTGCGTGGTGGCGGGATCATCCTGACAGGGCGACCGACTGCGAGTTCTGTGCTTGCCCGATCAAGGAAGGGACTGTCTCGTACTCCCTCGAGACTGCTGACAGTGGTGAGTGTCTTATGTCTATTGTGCACGCGGTATGTTGCCAGTACGTTTTTTTGGGGTTTTCAATTGACTTTTTGCATACAAACCAACGTCAAAGCGTTTTTTTTTTTTTTTTACTCATCCATGCTCGTTCTTTCCCCTTCGTGCGTTGGGTCGGCTCCTCTTACACACAGTGCACGCGAACGCGCACATGCACAACTGTTTGCGGGACGTGAAGCACACGATTTCTGTGTGTACATGTTTTGGTGACCCCACGTACTCAGCTCGTTTTCGGCTGCTGCTGCTGCTGCTGCTGCTGCTGTCAGCGCCACGCCATGAGTGCTGCTGCTGCTGTGCACCTGCTTCTCCTGTGCACTCGCTGCTGCTGTAGTGCTGCTGCGTTGTTGCCGTGCTGTGCACCTGCTGCTCCTGTGCACTTGCTGCTGCTGTATGTAGTGCTGCTGCGTTGTTGAAGTGCATCATGCTGGAAGCGTACATATTTTCGGATCGTCAATTCCGTAGGTTTTGCGATGGCGGCATACCAGGGTACATGCTTTTTTTCTTCCTTATTTTCATATCGTTGCTATGCTGCTGCTGCTGCTGCTGCTACTGCTGCTGCCAACGCTGCGGCGATTCGTTGCAGCTTCTGCTGCTGCTAATGCTGTAGCTGCTTCTGCTGCTGCTGCTGCTAATAATGCTGCCGCAATATCCACTGAATGTGTTCGTATGTACTCGGATTACTGTTTTTCTTGGTCGTTTTTGTACCCAAATGGTTCCTTTTGATACGTGAAAAAATATTTTTGTCGTTTTGCTCCTGCATTTTGCGTACGTACTGCAATTTCTCGTGTTTGGCTTGGTTGTTTTCATATATATCGTTGCTATGCTGCTGCTGTGGTGCTGCTGCGTTGTTGCCGTACATCATGCTGCACTTGTGTATGTACATATTTCGGTATCGTCAATGAAATTCCGTAGGTTTTGCGATTGCGGCATACCAGGGTACGTACTTTTTTTCTTCCTTATTTTCATATCGTTGCTACGTATACTGCTGCTGCCAACGCGGATTATTGTTTTTATTGGCCGTTTTTGTACCCAAATGGTTTTTTTGATACGTAAAAAAATATTTTGGTCGTTTTGCTCCTGCATTTTGCGTACGTACTACTTTTTCTCGTATTTCGTGTTGTTGCTATGCTGCTGCTGCGTTGTTGCCGTACAGCATGCGGGGGTGGGTCTATAGTGAGGTACCACAAATACTTTTCGGACGGCCTCGGGGTACATACTTTTTTTCGCCCTTCTTTTCATATCGTTGCTATGCTGCTGCTGCATGGAAGTATCATTTTCTTCCATCACAGGTATGGAATTAAAAAAAATCCATGAAAGTTAAAAACATCCGATTGAACCATAACAACTTCCATGGAAGTAAAATGGTTCTTGCGCTTTTCTTTAACGGGAGTAGTGCATTATATTGAAGCTGGTGGAAGTAATGGAAGCCCGATTATGGTTATGGAGGCTTCAGTTAGTTGGTGGAAGTTATTAGTAGTGGAATTTTCCACTTACACCAACAGAGCGGAAGTTTTCACGTACTTCCATGGAAGTAAAAAAAAAAACATGGAAATAAAAACACTCCCATGAACGTTTCCACGTACTTCCGTGGAGGTAAGTTTTTACTTCTTTCCATGAAAAAACGAATTTTACTTCCATAGTTCGTGTAGTTTCCATGGAAGTAAATCCAAAAATGGAAATACTGCGGTGGGCCCCCTTTAGCGACACGCCCCTTAAGGGAGTGATTGCGACACGCCCCTGAGTGATTGCGGGCATCAACGTGCTTACTGTTGAGAATAGTCACAGGGTAGTTTGCCATACGCATCGCGCTGTGGCTATCCTCCTTCACCGTGGTACACCCAACAACACCATCCGGCAAAAGAAGCTCCAGACGCACCGCATGGAGGTGGTCTCTCGAATCCCCGCGGACATCGCCATAATGTACTCCGCTTTCGTGGTCGAAAACGTAATGCACCTCTACGTCCTACATACACAGGTCGTCACGGTGGTCTAGTTCACTAAAACGGGCCAAATCTGGAGTAAACGCCCTCCCTAAAAAAAGAATGCGGAAAACACCCCGGTATCACAATAAACGCCCCTCCCTTATCATTTTTTGAGTGAACGCTTCGATACCGAGCTGGCAAGTCAATTTGAGTGTCGGAGATGCAGCTGTTTGTGAAGCAGGAAAACTGGTGAGTCACACAGGGAACTTTACGCCTGGTATGTGGGTAGGTAATGCTTTGCGCAACAACTAACAGCAAAACAGAGGAAGCCAGCCAGACGTGGCAGAGAACCAAACATGTTGTATACGTTCTGCCTTAAACAAATAACTGTCACCCAGCCACTCGAACGAGTACCACGCTAGTATACATTGAGGTGTAGTAACAGCTCGTGCTGGTGTACACGCGATGACAAGGGGCTCGCTTCCTGATGACCAGGTGAATCACAGCCCGGATTATAGCGATGAGGCAAACGTTCAGTTAGCTCCAAAATTAAATCATGCCTAATCTACCGGCACCGCTGCTCCGCGGCCCCGCTGCTCCGGGGGCGGACCATCTGCAATCTCAACCCCCTTCACTACGGTATTTCCTGTGCCAAATTAAAATTTGTACCTCGTCGGTGCTGCTGGGCTGCGACATGACCACAACACGTCCTGCTTGCTGCTTGGTGTGCTGTTCGCGTGTGCGTTACATATGTATGCGCCTTTTTCTTCCTTTTGTTTTGAATCGCCCCGCTTGTGAGGTGTGCCCGTTCTTTATTGTTTTTTCGTATCGCCCCGGGGGGCCACAAGGCCCGTTCTTACTTCTCGGAAAACGCCCCGGTATCACAGTAAACACCCCGGGGAGTTTTTTATACCTACAAAATCGTGGCGCCCCCTGGGGACTTTTACTCACATTATGACGGTATTCGTATCGTACACAACATGTTCCAGGTAGTACGGTGGTAATCCTCAACGACAGCAGTGTCGAATGCATATCTGGTATTTTGTAGTTATTACGGAGAAACATAGTAAATAGGACTTACGGTCCAGACAAAAACCTATATATTTACCTATTTTCACTAACAACATTTGGTCCTATTTACTATGATCCCCCGTAATAGGACGTGGTGAACTCTCTCGCTCTCATATATACTGGTAGAATATGACACGTACACATTCCGACGGCATTGCGACACATACATATATGCAACGGGGACATAAGTATGTATACAGCCTGGAGAAACTACACACACAGACAGACGTGCAAGTCAAGCATTTGACGGTTTGTACGTAAGAACTACGAGTACGTATGGTCGTTGGTGTTCGCACACACCATGTAACACATACGTACCACATACAGTTTTGAGAGCTGCTCACGGGCATGCACACAGAAAAGAGCGGAGAAGAAACATCATGACAACACGATGAAGGGAATAGATGGTATGGATCCTGTGGCGATAATGAGGCAATATTTATGAGTTTTGTGTTCGCTCTCCAGCGTTCTTTGCCTGCGAGTATACTCGCGAAACCTGGCGGGAACAAAAACGGGCGCTCGCGAGTTTTTTAAAGCATTCAAGGCGAGTACGCTGTGGTACTGTCTAGAGATGAGTTCACGGGTACCCGTGACCTTGTTCGAGCTTACTTGACCCTTCAAGTGTGGCAATGAATAGACGGTTGGTAACGCAATGGGTACTATATTACGGGGGTCCATAGTTAACAGGACCTATGATGTACATAAAAACCTATATATTTACCTATTTTTACTAACAAAATTTGGTCTCGTTAACTATGGATAGACAGCTCTTCGCAAACAGCCCTTCTTCTTTGAAACAGCCAAACAGCCAAACAACCTTTCTTCCTTCTTATAAACAGTCGAATAGCCAAACAACCTTTCTTCTTTCTTCTTCGCCAAACAGCCAAACAACCTTTCTTCCTTCTTATAAACAGTCGAATAGCCAAACAACCTTTCTTCTTTCTTCTTCGCCAAACAGCCAAACAACCTTTCTTCTTTCTTCTTCCGCAAACTGCCAACCAATAGACAGATCTTCGCACGGCGCCTAAAAGAGCCGTCTCGCCTTCGACGAACGGCATATATAGGTGCAGCTGTCGGCGGCCAAGCTGCTGCTGTCGGTGGCGAACCTGCCGGTGCTGCAACTCCCGCCTCTCCCTTCTCCACGCCCCCTACGCTCACCTCCCCCTCGTCGAGAGGCGCGTGGTCATCGCCCTCTGGCAAGAGAGCGGCAACGACAAAGACCGACCTGGTGCCGGCTGTTGTTTGCGACCAGTGCACGGACCAGCACTTTTGTCAAGAACTCCGCGCCTGGTGGCAAAAACGTGGCCTTCGCCACCTGCAAGGATCTCACGTGCGTGGTGGCGGGATCATCCTGACAGGGCAACCGACTGCGAGTTCTGTACTCGCCCGATCAAGGAAGGGACTGTCTCGTACTCCCTCGAGACTGCTGACAGTGGTGAGTGTCTTATGTCTATTGTGCATGCTGTATGTTGCCAGTACGTTTTTTTGGGGTTTTCAATTGACTTTTTGCATACAAACCAACGTCAAAGCGTTTTTTTTTTTTTTGACTCATCCATGCTCGCTCGTTCTTTCCCCTCCGTGCGTTGGGTCGGCTCCTCTTACACACAGTGCACGCGAACGCGCACATGCACAACTGTTTGCGGGACGTGAAGCACACGATTTCTGTGTGTACATGTTTTGGTGACCCCACGTACTCATTTTGCTCGTTTTCGGCTGCCGCTGCTGCTGCTGCTGCCGTCAGCGCCACGCCATGAGTGCTGCTGCTGCTGTGCACCTGCTTCTCCTGTGCACTCGCTGCTGCTGTAGTGCTGCTGCGTTGTTGCCGTGCTGTGCACCTGCTGCTCCTGTGCACTTGCTACTGCTGTATGTAGTGCTGCTGCGTTGTTGCCGGGCATCATGCTGGAAGCGTACATATTTTCGGATCGTCAATTCCGTAGGTTTTGCGATGGCGGCATACCAGGGTACATGCTTTTTTTCTTCCTTATTTCATATCGTTGCTATGCTGCTGCTGCTGCTGCTGCTGCTGCTGCCAACGCTGCGGCGATTCGTTGCAGCTTCTGCTGCTGCTAATGCTGTAGCTGCTTCTGCTGCTGCTGCTGCTAATGCTGCCGCAATATCCACTGAATGTTCGTATGTACTCGGACTACTGTTTTTCTTGGTCGTTTTTGTACCCAAATGGTTCCTTTTGATACGTGAAAAAATATTTTTGTCGTTTTGCTCCTGCATTTTGCGTACGTACTGCAATTTCTCGTTTTTTTTGTTTGGTTATTTTCTTATATATCGTTGCTATGCTGCTGCTGTGGTGCTGCTGCGTTGTTGCCGTACATCATGCTGCACTTGTGTATGTTCATATTTCGGTATCGTCAATGAAATTCCGTAGGTTTTGCGATTGCGGCTTACCAGGGTACATACTTTTTTTCTTCCTTATTTTCATATCGTTGCTATATGCTGCTGCTGCCAACGCGGATTATTGTTTTTAATGGCCGTTTTTGTACCCAAATGGTATTTTTGATACGTAAAAAAAAAAGAGATGGTAATTTTGCTCCTGCATTTTGCGTACGTACTACTTTTTCTCGTACTTCGTATTGTTGCTATGCTGCTGCTGCGTTGTTGCCGTACAGCATGCGGGGGTGGGTCTATAGTGAGGTACCACAAATACTTTTCGGACGGCCTCGGGGTACATACTTTTTTTCTCCCTTCTTTTCATATCGTTGCTATGCTGCTGCTGCCAACGCTGTGGCGATCCGTTGCTGCTTCTGCTGCTCTGCTTTTAGTGCTGCCGCAATTTCACTGAATGTTTGTACGTACTCGGATAATTTTGTGTTTCCTGATCGTTTTGTGGCGCTGCTGCGTTGTTACCGTACATCATGCTGGGCATGATTTGTGTGTCTATTATTACACTTAAACTTGTGCGTGTGTACATATTTCTGTATCGTCAATGATTTTTTGTGGTGCTGCTGCGTTGTTGCCGTACATCATGCTGCACGTGATTTGTGTGTGTACTGTACTACACTTGTGTGTCTACATATTTCTGTATCGTCAAGGAAATTACGTACTTGCTGCTTCTGCTGCTGCTGCTGCTGCCGTCGTATAGCAAGCGATTACGTACTGCTGTTGTGCCGCTGTAGAGTAGTACAAATAATGAACTCTGCCCCCCCCCCCTCTTCCCCCTCCCCCGCCATTCCCTGCACGCCACTCCCGCCCGCGCACCCTATATGTTTACTTCGACCAGGTCCGTGGCAAGTGCTACAACTGCCGCCTGACGGACTCCACCATCAAAGACGGAGACATCATCATCAAGCGCAAAAAGACTCCCTTCCATTTCGCCTGCTCCAGGGCTTCGCGGAATTCCGAAGCAGTACGCCAAGCAGACTGTCGCCATCCAGGACGAACGAAAGGAAACAGATTGTTTCCCACATTTCCCAAAATCACGATTATTTCTTCCTACACATATCCAACGGGTTCAACAGCGAACAGATCCACATTCTGGGCCTCCCGCCTCGTTACTACAGCATCCTGGAAGACTATTTACATATCATGTCTCATCGAAACTCCTATGCTGGCTACATCGAAATCGCGGCCGCCCAGCAACAATACAACATTTCCATAACCAACCGTTGTCGTTGCCGGCACTGCTGCTTTCTCTCCTGTCCCAAACCTTCCTTGAAACAACAGCCTGTATGTTGTATATCATCCACATGCCAAGCACTACTCGAGTTCCACTCTCTCCCCACACTGATCATGAAAGATGTTATTCTTATTATTAAACGAATGTCATTCTTACTCTTGCGTCACCCGATCTTACGTTTCACATTACATTCATAAATAAACGCGATTATTACATCCTTCACCGTTTCTTACACAAATACATTTAGTTTGGTTGGCTTTGGTCTATGTCGCCAATTAGTTGCAGTTATATGTACACGAAACGACGGAATACCCACTCCGAAGGAAAGCCTTGTATATAGACGGACTACCCACTCCGAAGGAAAGCCTTGTATATACAAGGCTTTCCTTCGGAGTGGGTATTCCCGTCGTTTCTTGTACAAATACATTTAGTTTGGTTGGCTTTGGGCTATGACGCCAATTGCAGTTTTGGTTGGCTTTGGCCTTTGACCCCAATTGCAGTTATATTGCAATTGGGGTAATAGCCCAAAGCCAACCAAACTAAATGTTATGACGCCAATTGCAGTTATATTGCCAGTTATATTGCAATTGGGGCAATACCCAAAGCCAACCAAACTAAATGTATTTGTGTAAGAAACGGTGAAGGATGTAATAATCGCGTTTATTTGTGAATGTAATGTGAAACGTAAGATCGGGTGACGCAAGAGTAAGAATGGCATTCGTCTAATAATAAGGATAACATATTTCATCAGTGCGGGGAGAGAGTGGAGTAGTGCATGGCATGTGGATGATATACAACATACAGGCTGTTGTTTTAAGGAAGGTTCGGGACAGAGGGGAAAGCAGCAGCAGTGCCGGCAACGACAACGGTTATGGAAATGTTGTATAGTTGCTGGGCGGCCGCGATTTCGATTTAGCCAGCATAGGAGTTTGGATGAGACATGGTATGTAAATAGTCTTCCAGGCTGCTGTAGTAACGAGGCGGGAGGCCCGGAATATGGATCTGTCCGCTGTTGAACCCGTTGGGTATGTGTAGGGAGAAATAGTCGTGATTTTGGGAAATGTGGGAACAATTTGTTGCCTCTCATTCGTCCTGGATGGAGACAATCTGCTTGGCGTACTGCTTCGGAATTCCGCGAAGCCCTGGAGCAGGCGAAATGGAAGGGAGTCTTCTTGCGCTTGATGATGATGGCTCCGTCTTTGATGGTGGAGTCCGTCAGGCGGCAGTTGTAGCACTTGCCACCGACCTGATCGAAGTAAACAGGGTGCGCGGGGCGGGAGTGGCGTGCAGGGAATGGCGGGGGAGGGGGGGGGGGGGGGGGGGGGGGGGGGCAGAGTTCATTATTTGTACTGCTCTACAGCGGCACAACAGCAGTTCGTAACCGCTTGCTATACGACGGCAGCAGCAGCAGCAGAAGAAGCAAGTACATGCGTAAAACGCAGCAGGAAAACGGCCAAAACATTTTTTTAACGTACCAAAACGACCATTTGGGTGCAAAAACGACCAAGAAAAACAGCAATCCGAATACATAAGAACAATCAGTGGATATTGAGCCAGTATTAGCAGTATCAGCAGCAGCAGCAGCAGCAGCCGCAACGGCTTCGAGCAGTGGTTGCGGCAGCATTAGCAACATTAGCAGCAGCAGAAGCAGCAATGGATCGCCGCAGCGTTGGCAGCAGTAGCGGCATAGCAAAGATATGATAAAAAAGAAGAAACAAAGTATGTACCCTGGTATGCCGCGACCGCAAAAACTACGGAATTTCATTGGCGAAACAAAAATATGTACACACAAATGACCAGCATGATGTACAACGCAGCAGCACCACCACAGCAGCGTAGCAGCTATATGGAAAGAACGAAGCCCAAAACGAGAAAAATCAGTACGTACGCAAAATGCAGCAGCAAAATGACCAAAATATTTTTTCCAGGTACCCAAACGACCATTTAGGTACAAAAACGATCAAGAAAAACAATAATCCGAGTACATGCGAACATCCAGTGAATATTGCGGCAGCATTATTATTAGCATTATTAGCAGCAGCAGCAGCAGCAGCAGCAGCAGCAGCAGCAACGGATCGCCGCAACGTTGGCTGCTGCAGCAGCAGCATAGCAACGATATGAAAAGGAGGAAGAAAAAAACTACGTACCCTGGTCGGCCGCAATCGCAAAACGTACGGTAATTATTGACGATACAGAAATATGTACACACACACGAGTGTAATACACACACGAATCACGTCCAGCATGATGTACGGCAACAACGCAGCAACACCACAAAAAAAATCGTTGACGATACAGAAATATGTACACACGCACAAGTGCACACAAATCATGTCCAGCGTGATGTGTACAGGAACAATGCAGCAGCGCCACAAAACGACAAAACGACCAAGAAACACAATTATCCGAGTACATACGAACATTCAGTGAATATTGCGGCACCACTAGCAGCAGCAGCAGCAGCAGAAGCAGCAGAAGCAGCAACGGATCGCCACAGCGTTGGTAGCAGCAGCAGCGGCATATCAACGATATGAATAGAAGGAAGAAAAAAAAGTATGTACCCCGAGTCCGTCCGAAAAGTATTTTTGGTACCTCACTATAGATAGACCCACCCCCGCATGCTGTACGGCAACAACGCAGCAGCAGCATAGCAACAATACGAAAAGAACCAAGCTAAAATACGAGAAAAAGTAGTTCGTACGCAAAACGTGCTTTCTTAGTTTCTTATAAAATATATCGGTTGAACTCACAGCTGACGTGCTTTCTTAGTTTCTTATAAAAATATATATATATAAATATTCGAGGAACCTTTCGGTAATTATTTATTTTTCGATTCGGAAATGCTATCTGACCAAAACAATTAAATAAATTGACTCCAATTTCAATTTAATTATTTCGTACTGGAAATAGAGAGAGAATTATTTATTTTCCGTCTTCGGGCACACGAAATGCAGGAGCAAAACGACCAAAAAAATTTTTTACGTATAAAAAAAAAACATTTGGTACATAAAACGGCCAACAAAAACAATAATCCGCGTTGGCAGCAGCAACATAGCAACGATATGAAAATAAGGAAGAAGAAAACTATGTACCCTATGCCGCGATCGCAAAACCTACGGAAATTCAGTGACGATACGGAAATATGTACACACACAAGTGCAGCATGATGTACAGCAACAACGCAGGAGCACCACAGCAGCAGCAAGCAGCAGTATAGCAACGATAGGAAAAAAAATCAAGCCAAAAACGAGAAAAAGCAGTACGTACGCAAAATGCAGGAGCAAAACGACAAAAATATTTTTCACGAATCAAAAGAACTATTTGGGTACAAAAACGACCAATAAAAACAATAATCCGAGTACATACGAACATTCAGTGGATATTGCGGCAGCATTAGCCGCAGAAGCTGCAATGAATCGCCGCAGCGTTGGCAGCAGCAGCGTTGGCAGCAGCAGCAGCAGCAGCAGCAGCAGCAGCAGCAGCATAGCAACGATATGAAAATATGGAAGAAAAAAAGCATGATGTACCCTGGTATGCCGCCATCGCGAAACCTACGGAATTTTATTGACGATCCGAAAATATGTACACTTCCAGCATGACGCACGGCAACAACGCAGCAGCACTACAGCAGCAGCAAGTGCACAGCAGCAGCAAGTGCACAGGAGCAGCAGGTGCACAGGAGCAGCACTCATGGCGTGGCGCTGACAGCAGCAGCAGCAGCAGCAGCAGCAGCAGCAGCAGCAGCAGCAGCCGAAACGAGCAAAGGGGGTACGTAGGGTCACCAAAACATGTACACATAGAAATCGTGCGCACCGAAAATGCACCACAGTAGCAGCAGCACTCACATCGTTCGGTGCAGCGGTGACGGCGACAGCTGAATCCTTCGTTCCTTCGTTCACGTCCCGCAAACAGTTGTGCATGTGCGCGTTCGCGTGCACTGTGTAAGAGGAGCCGACGCAACGCACGAAGGGGAAAGAACGAGCATGGATGAGTCAAAAAAATAATAAACGCTTTGAGGTAGGTTTGTATGCAAAAAGGCAATTGAAAACCCCAACAAAACGTACTGGCAACAGACAGCATTCAACAATAGACCCAAGACACTCACCACTGTCAGCAGTCTCGAGGGAGTACGAGACAGTCCCTTCCTTGATCGGGCGAGCACATAACTCGCAGTTGGTTGCCCAATAGAGGATGATCCCGCCACCATCGCACATGAGATCCTCGCAAGTGGCGAAGGCCACGTTTTTGCCACCAGGCGCGGAGTTCTTGGGCAAGTAAGTAAGTGCTGGTCCGTGCACCGGTCGCAAACAACAGTCGGCACCAGGTCGGTCTTTGTCGTTGCCGCTCTCTTGCCAGAGGGCGAGGACCACGCGCCTCTCGACGGGGGGGAGGTGAGCTTAGGGGGCGTGGAGAAGGGAGAGGCGGGGGTTGCAGCACCAGCAGGTTCGCCACCGACAGCAGCAAGCAGCTTGGCCGCCTACAGCTGCATCTAGATGCCGTTCGTCGAAGGCGAGACGCCTCTTCTAGGCGTTGTGCGAAGAGCTGTCTATTGGTTGCAGTTTGCGAAGAAAGAAGAAAGGTTGTTTGGTTGTTTGGCTGTTCGGCTGTTTCAAAGAAGAAGGGCTGATGTTTGCGAAGAGCTGTCTATCAGTCGGTCTGTCTGCCAAGAGCTAGCAAGTGACAACGACCTCAAAAATCGTAATTATAGTTGTATCTATATGTATGGTGAGCTTCAACGTTGTCCACACTTACTTCTTTAATATCAGAGTAATTACCGTATGTGTGAGCAACGTCATCACTATTACACTCCTACTACTAACATTAAACGTGCTACTTACTATCGTTCGAGCGGATTGGGACGTTTTATGATTTTTTATGATTTGACCCCAACTCAAACAACTGTGGCCACTGGGCGTGAAGATAATATAATCGTCGCATATTGCTAAAAAAAGCGATGGGCGCCCAAAGGAAATAACCAACGAGGGTTTTCGCTCTCCTATTAATAGAGGGTGGCAATTACTGCTGCTGTATGAATACAAAGTAACGCTAACAGCGTCAACGTCTCCAGCAGCAGTGAAATTAGCTTGCCTTACGCGAATCAAATGCCGAAAGCAAACTGCTGTGATACTATTTACCGGTAATCATTTACAAGATAGGCCAACGAATAAGAAATACCTGCACACAATAGCGTTAGACTCGGTTGTGTTGTGGACGCTATCGATCTTATTATCCGAAAACAAAGTGCTCAGGGGCAAGCGCTATACACTAACTCGTACGTACCAGGCATACAATATTTTATTATATACGAGATGCTCAACGTTGTTCAAAAACGGTGTCACAACAAGGTTCTAATAAGGCTCGCTCACAACCCACCCATTTCTCATTTATTTGATGTCTTTGGCTAGCTCACGATGTCGAAAACACCTGTACATTTTCGTTTGGACGTTCTTTATCTAGATCGGACAGGGCATATGTTGTTGCGCAAGAAAGTAATTATTAATCACGTGTTTTTTAGTGCTGCCATGAGTGCTCGAATCAACAGCTGTGGCCAACCTTTGAACGGCAGGTATGAGCATTTCCTTGGCCCGCTTATAGAACAGTAGCTCACACGGGTCCACCCTCGATCACAATGTGAGCCGGAATTCCCGTGTTGTACATATCCCGGGGGTCACCGGCTACCCGTGCGTCTGATCATTACCCCTAGAGGGCGCATCACCTAACAAAGGGTAAAAAAAACTAAACTTGGTTGCTAAATGGCGACAGGCGCGCCGCTCACGAGAATTTCAACGGTGTCACAGAGTTTCCCATGGAGGTCTGGCTAGAGGTTAAGGAAAACATGCGGTGCACATATGTTTTCGACTCCCGGCGCGCCGTACGAACAAACGAGCGTGTGTTTGGTCCTCTTACGGGCGAGGCATTGCTTCATGCATGCTTAAAATCACATTTGTTGTTGGTTAATGGCCACAGGCGCGCCGCTCACAAGAATTTCACCGGTGTCACAGAGTTTCCCATGGAGGTCCGGCTAGAGGTTAAGGAAAACATGCGGTGCACACATTTTTTCGACTCCCGGCACGCCGTACGAATAAGCGAGCGTGTGTTTGGTCCTCTTACGGGCGAGACATCACTTCATGCATGCTTAAAATCACATTCGTTGTTAGTTAATGGCCACAGGCGCGCCGCTCACGAGAATTTCACCGGTGTCACAGAGTTTCCCATAGAGGTCCGGCTAGGTTACGGAAAACATGCGGTGCACATATTTTTTTCGACCCCCGGCGCGCCGTACGACCAAGCGAGCGTGTGTTTGGTCCTCTTACGGGCGAGACATCGCTTCATGCATGCTTAAAATCACATTTGTTGTTGGTTAATGGCCACAGGCGCACCGCTCACGAGAATTTCAACGGTGTTACAGAGTTTCCCATGGAAGTCCGGCTAGGTTAAGGAAAACATGCGGTGCACACATTTTTTTCGACTCCCGGCGCGCCGTACGAACAAGCGAGCGTGTGTTTAGTCCTCGTACGGGCGAGGCATTGCTTCATGCATGCTGAACATCACACTTGTAGTTGGTTAATGGCCACAGGCACGCCGCTCACGAGAATTTCACCGGTGCCGCAGAGTTTCCCTTCGAGGTCCGGCCAGGTTAAGGAAAACATGCGGTGCACACATTTTTTCGACTCCCGGCGCGCCGTACGAACAAGCGAGCGTGTGTTTGGTCCTCTTGCGGGCGAGGCATTGCTTCATGCATGCTTAAAATCACATTTGTTGTTAGTTAATGGCCACAGGCGCGCCGCTCACGAGAATTTCAACGGTGTCACAGATTTTCCCATGGAAGTCCGGCTAGGTTAAGGAAAACATGCGGTGCACACATTTTTTTCGACTCCCGGCGCGCCGTACGAACAAGCGAGCGTGTGTTTAGTCCTCGTACGGGCGAGGCATTGCTTCATGCATGCTGAACATCACATTTGTTGTTGGTTAATGGCCACAGGCGCGCCGCTCACGAGAATTTCAACGGTGTCACAGAGTTTCCCATGGAAGTCCGGCTAGGTTACGGAAAACATGCGGTGCACACATTTTTTTCGACTCCGTGCGCGCCGTACGACCAAGCGAGCGTGTGTTTGGTCTTCGTACGGGCGAGGCATTGCTTCATGCATGCTTAAAATCACATTTGTTGTTGGTTAATGGCCACAGGCGCGCCGCTCACGAGAATTTCAACGGTGTCACAGAGTTTCCCATGGAAGTCCGGCGAGGTGAAGGAAAACATGCGGTGCACACATTTTTTTTCGACTCCCGGCGCGCCGTACGACCAAGTGAGCGTGTGTTTGGTCCTCTTACGGGCGAGACTTGGCCTAATGCATGCTTAAAATCACATTTGTTGTTAGTTAATGGCCACAGGCGCGCCGCTCACGAGAATTTCACCGGTGTCACAGAGTTTCCCATAGAGGCCCGTCGTTAATTAGTTCCTATGGAACTAAACCAACGACAACGATTAGTGATGGTAGTGTTATGGTTTTAGACCGTTTCAGGAGTTACGACGACTTGCGTTTTTGTATCAGCAGGGGACGCGTCATTTACGGCCCCTCCCCCATTTGTGGATTGCCACTCTTTCTCGCTCCTCTTCGGCGGTCCTACGTGTTGCCTCGGTCATCGCTCTCGACCGGAGGCTCAAAGCAATCAGTTTACCATCTACATACCTGGGAGACCTTCTCCCTAGCGTCAGAAGCACGCTATACCCCTCTGGGACACGTGCGAGCCCACGTCTCGACTCGGTTGGATCGTGGCCAGACTTGAGGTTGGTCTTATTATTTGTATATTTTAGGCATGTGTTGTAATCCTGTTCTATCCTGTATCTGAAGCGGACTGTCGACGGCTGATTTTTTAAAATAGGCTCATGCCCGTGCTGCTTGCCTCATCCTGACCCAAGACCTCATGACCTATACGCTCCCGATCCATATCATGGTGTCCAATCCGAGACACGCGCTTGCACGCACTGGGGATCGTTCTACGCATCCCACTCTGTTTTGTTTTTTTTATTTGTGCGGGACCCTGAGATCTCTGTGGGTTTTATGCACACGAGGATACGTACAGCAGCAATACGTATAGCATGCGATACTTGCTGCTGTGCTGCTGTACTACAGCAGTATTAAAATAGCAGTCCTGCTGTTTTGTTTTTTATTTTTTCGTTTTGCCTCGAATGTTTTCGCTTTGTTTTTCGGGGGAGGCAACGGACACACTCAGGAGCATATAATGCCCTGGCGTGTGTCTTATCTCTTGGTTCTAACGGCTACCCTATCCAGTTCTGTTTGCCCCTTTGCACTTTGAGGCTTTGTTGGGATGGCACAGGTGGGAGTCCAAAGCTTGCAGCACACTCGTTAGGGCCCCACCCTTTTCTTTCCACCGGCAGCGATAAAAATGAATGAAAAGCAAAAGCCCGAACGTGATGTGACCTGTGGTTTGTGCGGCCCCGAGTGTGCTCGCTTTAGTGACTCCCGGGCCGGGTATCCACTTGCCATCTGTCTGTCTGCGCGTCCGCTGCTGTCGCCGTACGCCACTCGTCGCTATCGCGACGCGTGGCTCTGCATTGCTGCGAACGCGGCACTTGCTCCACTTTCTCTGCTGTGGGCACTACCCACAAGTGCCTGCAGCAGGATTCACGGGGAGATACCTCTTGGTCTAAATGTACGATTATTTTTACAGAGTAGTTACTCTGTACCAGGTATGCATATATTTATGTTGTGCGAGCTACTATTAATACTAGTGCTGTAGATCGAGGTCAGGTCTCGAAATGTTGGTTGGTTGCGTTCGACGTGAACATAGTATCAAAGATCCAGCTCGTACGACGTATCTTTTGGGTCGAGTTGTGACGTATCAATACGACAGAAAAATGACTACGATATCAAGATCCTACAGATATCTTGCTTTCCAGCGGTAAAAGTGACAAGTAGGAGCGACCTACTTCGTCAAAGTTGTTGTCGTTGTTCTCACATTTAATTCATCGCCATAATAAAAAACAATGCAGTTCGTGGTCGCAGGACATGAGAATACCTGGGACCTCGGTAAGGCACTTGTTAATTATTACTCAAGTATACAGCAGTATAGACCCACCAATAAGAACCTGATGGAAACAAGAAGCTCACTGTTTCAAGGACGCCAAGAAATTGCATCGAGATGATGCGCTCCGCGGAAGTTACGTCTTTTTCAATAAATAGTATTATACCCGGTACCTGGTACCTGGTACGTGTTATTTGTCGCTGTTGGTCCTGTTTGTTTTATTATGTATTTCCTCTTGTTTTCGCGCTATACCTTTATGCCCTCATCTGCCATGGTGTCAGAAAGGAGAGATAGGCCAGTGCCTCGTGGAAAGCGAATGGTTTCGTCAATTAAGCTTACACGGGGTCTGCGCCTATCCTACCTATCTGGCATGCGTTTTGTTTTTATTGGAGATGGGTCTGTGCCTTGTGGGGACATAGTTATGGTCTTGAACCGAGCCTCCACAAGGTCTGTGCCTGTCCTCCTTGCACCTGTTGTTGAGATGGGTCTGTGCCTTGTGGGGACATGGCTATGGTCTTGAACCGAGCCTCCACAGGGTCTGTGCCTGTCCTACCTATACCTGTTTATTATTGTATAGGAGAGATAGGTCTGTGCCTCGTGGAAGTGGTGCCGTGTCTTTACCCGTCGCGGGAGACAGAAACGAACTTCCACGAGGTCTGCGCCTGTCCTACTTACACGGTCTGTTAGTATGCTCTCTACAATTATACTTCTTTTATTCAGGACAAAAATATTTTCCCTTTTTATTTGTAATTTTTAGGTGCACCTATCCATTTCGTGTGCCCGAAGACGGAGAATTGATAATTCTCTCTATTTCCAGTACGAAATAATTAAATTGAAATTGGGGTCAATTTAGTTTTATGCATTTCCCACCTGGATTATAATTACTTGTCGATTCGTTTATACATTGTTGGTGTGTTATGCTGCTCTGCTGCTGGTTGCACTGATTTCCGCGTGTATCGATGCTGATATTCGCGCTTATCTCGTTATGCGGCTCTGCTGCTGGTTGCACTATTTTGCCCGCTTTCATCGGTACTGACATTTTCATCGTTTTTATGTTCCGTCATCGCAGCATGTTTCTGCAGTGACGGGCGAGCGGGAGTGGCGGCCGCATGCATTAATAATTTTCCTGATTCATCTTGTGGGTGCACGCATATTGTATGGTTTGTCTCAGCTTGGGAGGACCGTTGTTGCGGTCTCCATTAGGCAGAGAGATAGCAACAAGGTCTCTGGAATACTGAAACGTTCGGCTAATATACCCCGCCGCTTCCAGCATGCTGTGCGGGCAGCTAAAGATGAGCACTCTCGTATTACCGCGTATATTAATGTGCTTACCAGCTGTTAATTTGCCGACGTTCCCGTGTTCCACTGTTCGCGTTCTTTGTCTTATCTTGACATTCGCTTGCCATGCCTGTCTTCATCTCCGCTGCTGTCGCCGTACGCCACTCGTCGATGGCGCGACGCGTGACTCTGCGTCGCTGCGAACGCGGCATCTCTTGTTTTATGCTCTGTGTTTGTTTTTTTTCGTTTGTGTGTCTGTTTGACTATTTGTCCATTCCTCGGATAGAGAGTGGATGTCCAGAGTGGTTGGGGTCTGCGCCTATTGGGACCGTTGTTGCTGCCTCCCATGCTGAAGGGAGACGGCAACCAGGCCCCTCTAGGTCTGTGCCTTAGCCACGGGGCTTTTACCTGTTTGTCGTTTAGTTTTGTGTCGTTCGTCCGTTTGTTTCTTTGGATGTCCAGAGTGGTTGGGGTCTGCGCCTATTGGGACCGTTGTTGCTGCCTCCCATGCTGAAGGGAGACGGCAACCAGGCCCCTCTAGGTCTGTGCCTTAGCCACGGGGCTTTTACTTGTTTGTCGTTCAATTTTATGTCGTGCGTCCGTTTGTTTCTTTGCTCCTCTGTTTGTTCTTGTTTGTTCTATTCGCTTTTATTGTTTGTTTGGTCGTTTGTTTTGCTTGTGTATTTGTTTCTTGCGAACCCGCTTGCCCGTGCATCCGCTCGCACTGACTGTGACCTTTACTGACACCCGCACTCCGTCGCATGTGTCCCGCAGTTTGATGCCGTCCCGTGTGCGCTGTCGTTTCCACTCTCGTTGACGGGGGGAGGGCGCCGCGTTCGTCGGAAGCCTGCAACGGCATGAAGTCACCGAGATCAACCAAGTGGCTCAAATATCACCAACCCGATATCCTTCACGCGAAGGCACCGGAACGATACCCATCTGGGTCAGCCTTGCCCCTGTTTCCGTTAGGCAGTAGGTGTCGCTCTATGAAAATACTTTAATGGCGATCTCAGACGGCAGAATCAGGTGTACGATTGCAGAGACCGCTACTGGCGAATACGCTACAGCAACCAGAACTGGGAGGAGCTGACCAGCCGCGAGATGGAGCAGTTGAAGAGCGGAAGCGATTATCGAGCGTCAAGCGCAGTGGACCGCTTCCTCGCTTCCCATGCGCCGTTTCCTTTCTGTCTCGCTTGCCGGTATACCGTTCCCTCGCTTTTCCGCGCGTTGTTCCCTCTATACTCGGCGTACGCTATTGCCTCGCTTTCCCGTGTACCGCTCCCTTGCACCGATGTCTTGTCCGTGCGCCACTCCCTCACTTCGACGCCGTGCGTTGTCTCGCCCCGGAATCTTGCCCGTCCGCCGCTCGCTGCGCCGCTCCCTCGCTCCGGCACCTTGCGTTCCCTCGCTCCGGTATCTCGTCCGTCCATCGCTCGCTTGCGCCCGTGCGCTGCTTTCTTGCCCCGATGCCTTGATCGTACGAGGTACTGCCCAACGGCCAGAATTGGAAGGAATTGACCAGCCGCTATACGGAGCGGTCGAAGACCTAAAGCGATACTGTGCGTTCGCCGAGGAGGCGAAGACCTTCGACTTCTGCCCTTCGTTGTTTTGTGTTTTTGTATGAAACGGTGGGGGTCCTGCCCGCAACAGCTGGTCGTTTTGGCGTGAAACTGTTAGGTATAGACTTGTGGGGTGTTGGATGTACGTTGTGACTTCGTGAATGTTTGTGTGTTTGGGTTGGGAACAGGCGTATTCTTCCGTGAATGGTGGGGTTACAATTTCGTAGTTAAGTGATATGAGGAGCAGTTCCAGATCGGCAGCGATAATGAGCGTTCGCCGAGGACGCAAAAATCTCTGGTGGTTCTGTTGTTCGAGGCTACGTGTTTTTGTGAGAGATTGAGAAGTACCTGCTTGTTACAGCCAGTCGGTCTGGCGTGGATTAGTTGGGTATTTTTTTTTGTATGGGGGTTTGCTCTTCCGTGCCGGGTAGTGGGCTAACTTGTTTTGACGATTCGGCTTCCTCGTATGTTTTCATCCGATTTGGGGGACTCAAATCCCATGGGTATTGACTTTTGACCCGTTCAGAGAACGCAGAGATGGCGGTTTAAGCTTAGGCGTTAGTGTACTGCGCTTATTCACTGTTGAAGAAGTGTGGTAGGATGACTATAAACCATTGATTATTGGTCAGGCAGTCAAACTCGCAGTGAAAAGGCGGGGGTGAGGGTTTTTATCGGGGATTTCCCTCTGATGGCCCCTGCGTTTTCTGTTTGTTTTCGCCTATCCCCGAGATCATTATTTTTGTATAGAGCCTTGCGGTTCCTTACCCTTGGTTATAGTCAAAGATTGCTATAGCATATTGCTCAGTTATTCGCATTATGCTAGGGGGGATGTTATGGTTTTAGACCGTTTCAGGAGTTACGACGACTTGCGTTTTTGTATCAGCAGGGGACGCGTCATTTACGGCCCCTCCCCCATTTGTGGATTGCCACTCTTTCTCGCTCCTCTTCGGCGGTCCTACGTGTTGCCTCGGTCATCGCTCTCGACCGGAGGCTCAAAGCAATCAGTTTACCATCTACATACCTGGGAGACCTTCTCCCTAGCGTCAGAAGCACGCTATACCCCTCTGGGACACGTGCGAGCCCACGTCTCGACTCGGTTGGATCGTGGCCAGACTTGAGGTTGGTCTTATTATTTGTATATTTTAGGCATGTGTTGTAATCCTGTTCTATCCTGTATCTGAAGCGGACTGTCGACGGCTGATTTTTTAAAATAGGCTCATGCCCGTGCTGCTTGCCTCATCCTGACCCAAGACCTCATGACCTATACGCTCCCGATCCATATCAGTAGTATTGACGGTTGCACCAGTATCACCCTGTGTCATTGCGCCGGCACCTCACTACAGGTGACGCGTTCGGGCACGAGTTTGTGCTTCAACTAAAAGGACCAAAATGATCAGCTGTGCGTGTCGTAACCTCGAAAAATTAACATACCTGTTCTTGGGCAGAAGTAGTCTTCCTTTGTTTTTTGTTCGGCAGTGTGATTTATCAGCCAAGCACGGGCCTTCGGCACATATCAACAGTACGTATGATGCCATAATGGCTTTTGTTTCGTGTTGAGCTGATCGAGCCGTTTCCACATAATCATGAAATTAAACAAATTCATTATGAGACAATGCTGTGCATTATCATTTTTAATGTAACAAATGGAACAGTTTTTGTACTTTATTATCACGGGAAATCTTTGATTCCTTATGAAGGCCTTAATACTGGAAAACGTATAACGAAGAAAGCTATGCATACGTAGAAGGGGCGGCCGGAACAGTTTGTTGACGAAATAAAAAACCGTCCAAAACAGTCTAACATGAAATGAAAACATTTTGGAGCGCTGTGATAACAGGACGGTTTAGAATGAAAAAATGTTGTCCATATATTGAATCATTTTGGGATTACTGTGTTTCAGAGTCCCTTGCCGCAGGGGGGGGGTCTCTCAACCCATACAGAACTGGAAAATTTATACCACACTATTTTCAAGTGGTTCGCCCCCAAATACATGGGGTCAGTTCTCACGGGGTCAAAACAAGTGACACAAAAATGGTATAGTTGTGAAACAAATATCGTTTCTTCAAAATAATCCTGTGATGACGGCGCTTTGGTTTTTGACCGTAGTTGATGTGGGTATCGACCAAAGACTGTTCCGGCAACTCTGGAGTGGGTACAAAATGAACACCGTAGCGAACGGGTCGACAGTGGCCCACAGAACACGTGTGCAAATGTTCAGGGTCTACCTCTAAAAAACGGGTTGAGCATGCGAGTGTTACAACACTTTTTCGATCCGGCATGAAGAACCCTGTAACTTGACACTTGGCCGGATGCAATCGTTTCCGAAGGCACGCACGTGCGTGTCTTCAATACCCCAAAAAACCTTTTTACATTTTTACAAGGATCATCGCCGGTTGATGCTACTACAAGTGACAATGTGTATCACCAACCAGAGTTGATTGGAGACCATAAACGACCATCGACCGCACACCATCACATCCTCCCCCCCCCCCCCCCCCCCCCCCCCCCCCGCACCAAAAAAAGGAAAAAAAAGGACACAAGTCACACTTTACATAAACCTATGTACCGTGCAGAAAAATACGACACCAGCAACCGTACCCCATATTGAGTAAAAATAATCACCGGCCGAACCATTTACTTTCATATTCCCGGTGCTCCCGTTCCATCTCCACATATACCAACACACGATATGCGGCAGGTTTCCTCGGGAGGGGATCCATGGTGCACATCAAGTTACAAAAACCTCAACTTTACCCCGCGGAACTGATCGAACCAGCGGATCATAGGATGATCGCACCAGCAGCGGCCGTACATCCAAATGTCAGCCCGGCAAGACGTTAAATTAGTACGTGGGTGTCTGGTTTCCTTCATACCTCCAACCATATCGTAATACGAATGACAGTTTATGGCCTCATTCTCTACCTCGTTGATGAGCGTTACCATGAACGAGAAGCGGTGGAAGCCCATGTTATTGACGATGACTAAATATCTCTTTTTTTAGCATGGTTCTGTTCGTGGGAGTTGAGATTGACCCCCGACAACTGAGTACAGGTACCAATGCTTCCGTATTTCTGCCGACAGGATTCACCGTGGTTGGTGTCGTGCAGTGTATCGGGTGTGAAGTAAGGGCCAGTGGTGTGCCCGTTGTAGGGGTGTGGAACGCGTGTTGTCGCCCCGGCAATATCCTCCGGGGGGGTAATGTTGAAACATACCCCGTACCCCTCGACCCTACCCTGTAGGTCGGCGCTTTCTCTGGGGTTAGCGTTTGCACACCAAATCTGAAGAAACTTTGGACTAGTGGACCGCCGCTCCAAACGGTGCCCCTGAGCGCAAAACTTGGACTGAGGATCATAGGGAAGGGAACGGATAAATACGCGAGTGGGTAGGCCGGTAGGGGGGGATAGTAAGAACTACACAAAAGGGAGTGAATTTGCTTCAATATGTTCTTGTACATCTCTAGTACAGCACGGCATGGTTTAACATAGTTCCGCGGAGGAAGATAAGGGAATGTATCGACGCTTTCTTCAACAACAGGCCATGAGACCGGCACCATTACAGGATACTGAGCGCACAAAATCGGGCGGAGTCTCCACCAAAAACTGAGGTGTAGGGGGGAATATCGGACGCGCAATGAAACGCGTTGATGAAACATACTTGCATGGGCAGAAATAGAAGCAACCTCGTGATAAGCCGCAAATATAAACAAATTTTGGAATTGAATCCATTGTAGTTGTTATCGAAATACTGCGAAGCGTTTACAGTCGTATCGCCCGGCAGAGAAAGGAAAGGCTTGAAAAATCCGTTTCATGTCCCCGGGATGTTAAATCATACGACGACGGCCATGCATGAAACATTTAGTACACCCCCCCCCCCAAGGATCTCGAGAAAGGTGCCAACGGCCTGGAGGAGGCAGAAGTTTTGGGATACAGATGCACTTGTGTCAAAGTAAGGGAGTACAGCTGACACAGTGGGGTGTGTGAAATGTGTCAGGAAAAACGGAATGTGCTAGTGGAGTAGATGCGGAAAATACGTTTGTTCGGTACAGTGGAAATGATTGGGAAATCGATCGCTATCCTATTATAGGGGATAGATCGGATAACGTAAAAAACATTGGGCATCATTTAATATGTGAACAACGCAAAGAGCGTCCACATGTTGGAGGTGTATCAAAGGGGATGCGTGGTCGATGGCCAAATGACTAAGGAAAACAAACAAAAGCGGCAGAGTGCGCCCTTTCAAGGGTCTCGGGCCTTTCGCGCAATTTTCCCAGCCAGACATTTCCGCGTGTTTTACAGAGCTCTCATGGACAGACATTCTATTTTTTTTCAAAGTAGTTTTTACTGTCATAATGTTGGTAGATCAAACCATCTCAAGGACAACTCGTTGATATGACTATCAATACATAATTGCTCTCAAATAATCAGGTCGGAGAGATGATTGGTTGTGCTGAAATGAAGAAAGATACTAAGATACGTTGGGGGCATCCCGGATTATATTTCCGGACGTAAGATTCGTAGGCTAACTCAACACAGTCTAACCATGCAAAAGGAAGATGTTCATATTTAAGACCAGACGGTACTACGTACGTGCGTATATTTCCTACGCTGTTCGGCACACTACCATGGCTTCGGAAAGTTACATAGTCGTGCACCTTGTAAATACAAAAACTGCAGTAGACACGCAAACTTGTATAACTACTGCTCGTAAGGCCCCAACATATTGCGTAGCATCGTTACCGTAATAGTACTTGCCTGCCACCTCTTGTTTGCAGTTGCTTGCAGGGAGTAGTTTTTCTGCTATAAAAGACTCCTTTGCCTGCAAACGGAGACACACCAAGGACACCAAGTTGCACAACACAAGCATTGGGAGGGATTAGTTTGCATGGCACATGAACATGGCGCGATATCGCCCAAGGGCGTGTTAATTTGTTCATCTCTTCATGCTACGTAGAAATGAGGGCGATTGATGCACGGGCGCGGGCGGGGCTTTACAGCGGTAGGCTAATAACGAACATGAGACACGCACACGATAACACCCCCACCTCAGAATACGACAACATCACCGCGTCCAACCCCCGTGGCGCCGAACATAGCCCGGTGAAGAATTCCTTGATCTCCGGCTGGCGCACGTTTTCGTAGAACTGAGGAAGGTTTGGTAGACGGCTTATCGAGAGCCCCACCGCCGTCGTGAGCACATCGGCCGAAAAGTCTCGGTACGCCCTATACTGTTCAGTTCTCCCTCGAATTCGCCAAATCCTCCCCCCTCGTCGAGACCCTCTTCGACAGCTGCAACTACAACGGTAACACGCGCATTCAGCACTGCCACAACCTCGACGAGGTCGACAGAGTACCGGCTCTTACGATACAACTCGCGAAAGAGGGCCTGGGACACTGCCCCGTGCGAATTTCCGTTCCGCCCAGCTATATTAGAAGAGACCTCAAGAAGCCCATCGAAGTCCGTTGCGCGTTGCACCGGCGGGTCGAGCTGGGCATCGCGGAACGCCTTGTACACGCTTTCCTGGGTGCACTTCACCTGCGGCACACGTTGACCTCGTGGTGTCTCTACGTTTTTCCCATGGGTTCCTATTGGCGCCAGGGCAGGGATATCAGCCTCACCATCTACACGCGGGAGGGCTCCTCTTTGATTATCTTGCCGGGCAACTTTCTCGCTACGATGGGCCCCAAACAGCACATCAAGTCTGTCACGAGGAGAATAGGCAAATGCTGCAGTAACGTACGACAAACAATAATACGCCAGGGAGGAAGATGGAAACCAACGTCATTATTAGCGCGTCTTTGATAGGATCGTTCGCAAACCAGAGGTAGATAAGTTGACAACGCCAAGAAGGGCAGTTGACAACGGGATGGGAGTTAAAAATCTCGTCGTTTAGTTTTTCACTCTAAAACTGTCCGAAGGAAAAATAATACTTACGCATGAGAGGCCAAACTAAGCCAACATATCTTAAGCGCGCGGTAGCGGGCATCCCGAATATGAAACGTAAAACAAAATGACTAAAATTTAGCAATGGCAGCCAAAAGTTATGACCGATCAAACGAAAAAAATACACAACTACCGATATTATAAGTAACGTTGAAAATTCCTCCTGGATGATTATTCGACGCGAAGACATTGCCAGAGGATGGTCAATTTCAGGCGGTGGTATGGAACAGTTGTTTTGGGGTAATCACTCGGGCGGTGAACGGTTTAACCACAACATGGACAACAGACGTCAGGCCGATAGAAAGTTAAACTACACTGCGCCGAGGCTCAGTGAACGATGTAAACACGAAATTTCACGGTTATGGTGGGGCTCGGATGGCCTGCAGCTACAGGGTCGGCCATACGTTGGCGGGATATAGCAGAAGAGGATAACAGAAATTGATAACAGATAAATAACTAGAAATATGATGAAAACAGACAAGGAACTAAAGGCCCACTACACGAAGCGGGGTTAGATCCTTGGTATCTCTGCCCCCTCAACCAAAATCATAGGGGAAATAGTCCCCCGTAAATCACATATATCCGGTCTTTTTTAATTCAGTCAAGTGGCGTCTACATCATGTTTCAGTGGGAGCGGGTCTTGGCGGTAAACACCCATACCTGGTGGCGGCTTGGGTAAACGGAGGATTTTTGTTCCGCGATACAATTCCTAGCGGAATCCGTGAACACATTTCGGCGGAAAATCCATGATCTACCTCTCTGGCGGAAAATTGAACGCATTTTGGCCGAGGGATGGCCTCGAAAGTTCTGCAATTCGAGAAATGGGAGAGAAAAGGGGGACCTTGCGGCCGACCTTGGCGCGCACTACAGTTGTTGAGGATCAGACTATGCTGCTTTCTTTGCTCACCACTACGGCAAACGAAGTCACACTACCGAAGAAATTATGTCGCATGCTTCACAAGAAGTCGAACTAAAATGTTATGTTTCCGGTATATCACAAGAGCTCGATCACAAGAGCCCGTGGCGTACAATTCCCCTTCATGCAAAAATAATAACTAAAACGTGCAAAAACGTAGAACCAAACATATCTCCGATGCCAAGGGCGACACTGAATTCGTACTATCAGTACGATTTTGAGGTGGCACTACTTACCGTCTGCACGCTGATGATCGGCGTTTCCTTATCTCCAACCTTGATGTACTGGATGACGACGGTCGCTCGATGTTTGACGGCGAGCGTTGAAACAGAGAAATAAAAAGATCTTCCATCAGTTTCGGCCGCAGGGAGACTAAACGCATCCGTTGGTCTTTTCCTGGTGATCGCGATGACGCTGGTACTTCGTCGCGCGAAGCCCTCTGCGGTTTTGTTCACTTTTGACGCAGTTCTGGGTCTGGTCGCCTTGCACCTGCGCCAAAAAAGAAAACAGGGAGCAGGGGGAATGACGGGGAAGGGCGTAGGTTATGAGGTAAATAAAACGCGTGTGTGAGGTAGATCCTGTTGTTGTTCGCACATTAACTTATCGCCACAGTGCAAGTCCGTGGTCTACGAAGCCTACTGACCGTCACCAATGGGCGGGGGGGGACTCTTTTGTTGCACGCATCCTTTTAGAATACGAGGGGCAGCTAGGGTAGGTATCTCCGTAGGGAGCGCTTTACAGCTTATTTCGCGACCAACGTTTAGAAGAACAAAACACGTGGTCAAAAGATACGCGACCGGCGTAAACATTCATCGATCAAAGGGAGCACAGGTTTAACCTACAATGTACAAACATACAGTTCCATTGAATCCATATAAGTTCGTAATCCAAGGGTGAGCATCCTTACGTACAACCCCAAAACCACGAAACCACCTTTACACGTACCCTATCCAATACTCACGTGTGACAAGAACACTCCATCGATGCCCCCGCACGCGAAGCTCTCACGCAGTAACAGCATCGGAATGTGGGTTGCTTCTCCACCATTTTTACGCATTTCTTACATAGCCATATTTTGCAGTTGGTTTCGTCGCAGAGCGCGGCAACAACGTCCGGTACCATGTGACGACCACAGCACCAAGAACGCTTATTCAGAGACTTTCCGGGTGGTATGGTCACTCGAGTATTCACTGGGGGGCTACCAGCGGGGGATATAGCGTCCCCACTGCGTTGTGGAAAACCTGTGGCCGCCGGGCGGGGAAGAATGTTTGCTTGGGAAAAGGGAACACGAGGCGCTCCGTGGATTCGTCCTGCTTGCCCTCCCCAAGGATTTCCAGCATGGTTGTAGTTGCCGCCGGGGACAGCGCCGCCGATACCACCGCCCCCTGCCGCTGCGCCTTACCAAGTTGATGATGCAGCCCCACCCCCTAGCCCCCAAGCAACACCCCTGTAGCAGGAGCCGTAGGTCCCTGCACCGCTCTCGGAAAACGACGTTGACATAGTCAAACGATTCGCTGTAGGTGGCTGCAACCCGCCTGGGGGACCTCGCCTCCCTTGGCTTGACACTTCTGACGCCGCTACCCAGTGATCACCGATGAAGCAATAGCAATGTATGCATGAGCAAGTAACGCCGCAAAAATGGCCTGTACCAGGGAACCTAATGTCTGTCGAGCAGGCGAACCCAGGGCACATCGCTGGGTTGAACGCCGATAAATGCGATAACCGCCCCCCCCCCCCCCCCTCCCCTTCCACCGCCTCCACCCCCACGGCCATCGTCACTGTTGCGACCCCCCCCTCGCTTCCGCTACCCTTTCCTCCGCTATCGCCCCCCCCCACGTCCCCCGACGCGATCCCCAACGCCACTGCAGCCACCGTTTACCCAGCTGGTTCCGCCATCCTTCTGGCTGTAACCAACGGATTCTCCTCCCGGTCTCTTGCTTGCGTGCCCGCCCTCTCCACTTGGAAGGAGATGGTCGTGTATGCACTGTTTAAGGGATCGGCGACGGGTAGGAACAATGAGGAATAGCAAGTCATTGCCGTCAACAATAAAAGCATACTGCTGTGTAGAGGAAATATTCACTACTAGCTCCCACTACGCGAATTTTGACAGCCACGAATGCTGCATGCAATAGAAACTACAGGTCACACATTTGGTATCGCACTGACCGCAATGAACAGAGGAAGAGGGTTACAAAAACAGTTTTTTTTATAGGACCTAGGACTGGTGCTACTGCCGATAATGTGACTAGGCCAATCACAGGCCTGCGTAGAGGTCAATAATAGTCACGCGTTTCCGCGGGAATATTTTTTTGTGATTGTTTTTTTATAAACGACCCGCTTCCAGGTGGGTCGAGGCATGTTTGTACTAAGTGTTAGGCAGGTATAACAAGAACCGACTGCATGCGATCAATATCAAGTAACATTTAACGCTAGAAATATATTTATATGAGGGGTGGACAGACCTTGATAGTAGATCTTTATGGGGGTTTTGTGTTGGGCGCCTGAAGCCGGCCCTCCGACCCGAACCCTAACCCTAACCCGAACCCGAACCCTAATGCCAGTGGTCAGTGCTGGGATGCTGTGCTTGTTAAGACCCTAGGTTGGCTCGGCCGGCGTGGATGCTGAGCTTGGGAAGACTCTAGGTTGACTCGGGATGGCTCGGGATGCTGTGGCTGGAAAAGACTCGAAAGTTGATTAAGCCGCGTAAAACATACCCCTAGCCAATCAGAGTGCCTAATTGGCTACCCCAGGAAGATCTACTATCAAGATTTGTCCACTACTGATTTATATACTGCAGGTAAGTAGTGCCGAGATGACGCCGTAAATATCCACGCAGCTTTTAAGAGATGGGCCCAGAAAATATTGCGCACGTTCTATGTACCTTTGCAGAACCGTCGAGGATTTTTTTTTTCTTAGTCGTCGTAAAGTAGAGATTCTCTAAGACCACATAACTATCGTAACACATGCCTCCCGACTACTACGGCGAAAAAAAAAAAAAACAAAAAAAAAAACAAACAACGACAACCGTTGATGGGTCGGCAGGGGCACGTAGAACACATGTGCCAAATTTCAGGGTCTATCTCCCGAAAACGGCGAGGCATTGGACTCTTGACAACTTTGGGGCGCTAAGCCGGAACCCTCCCTGAACAAGCCTGTAGCAAAAATGCATGCAAACCAACGCTATTCTCGACAAAATGGCAAAACATTTTTATGGTGATTGGGATATGCATACGTCACCACGTTCCTCATGTCAAATTCTAGGCAATTTGGATTGTTGCTAAAAGCTTGGTAATATATCAAATACAGAAAGTGTTGATGGATAACGCCAGCAAATACCTCATATCAACGCCTTCATTGACCTCAGAGGGGGGTTTATATAATCCCTTTTAGCGGTAACGATTACGGCCCGGTTCGAGCGTACAATGAATTCATTTTTAGCGTTTTTGTTTCATCGATTTCGATCACGAACCCTAACTTATTGCGCGAAACAAAAAGAAGAATGACATATGAACCGGGACTGAATCATGTTCGATGACTGCTTTAAAGCTACAGTATGCACTTACCAGGCTGATCAAAGGTGATGGAAAAAAATAGATACAGCTACGTATATGTGCATCTGATGGACTACGTCGCACAGCGTGAAAAGTAGGTGAGTTCGCCGCATATTATAACTCTTTGTATACTACGGACAAGTAATTTTTTTCGACCCATGGGAGTGAAACTAGAATACTCATACTCGCATTTACATAGTGCGTCTGCTGACACCTTTTCGGGATGCGTTTCGTTGCTGTAAAGCAGTCGTGCTTCAAAACAAAACACACGAAATAATACAAACTTCAAGCAAACGTAAACTACTTTCAATGGAAAATGTAGGGGTAATATGAGCCGGATTACAATCGGGGATACAAAAAGTGACTCACCTCGTTTGCCTCGATCTTGGAACGAGCGGCGACGGCTTTCCTAGTGGAACCAGATACACGACTTTTCCTGCTTTGACCTCTCAGCACGATCTTGATCCTTCTCCTTCTTCCACCTTCCATCTTGCTTTTCCTCCTTCTTTCGGCCCTCCTCTTCCTGGCCCTCCTATTCCTCCAGCTCAACCCCCCCCCCCTTCAGACGCTGTCGGCCGCCACGCTCGCCCTTCCTCAGGAAAGTCTTTGCCACAAAGCTGTAACGGGGGAAACGACGGCCTTCAGCCTCCGCTGCCACCACCACAGTAGGCGGCTCCGCTGCCACCACTAGAGTAGGCACAACAGGACCATGGAGACCTACGGCCCACACCATCGTCGCTGCCAACAATGATGCATGCACCATCTTCGCCATCTCCACTGCCACTGCTGTCGCCGCCGCCGAAACAAATGCATCCACCACCATCCTCAGCAACATCACCAACAGCGGCACCGTCACCCTCCCCTCCGTCATAGTAGCAGTCATGATGGCCGCCTCTTGCTGCGGTCAAACGATAATAAACAGGGGAGATGGTGCATAGCAGCGTATATACGCGTCGTTTGTATCCGTGTGGCTTCAACACCGTGATCCTCTTCGCAAGAGAGCAAGATTCGGCCATACACAGCGATTCATCGGCCCTAGTGTCGCTACAAGGATCAATCATTTCTACACAGTTCTAGACAGAAATTACTGGGTACCACGCGAAGTCCGCAAGAAGTAAAATCACCATCTCGTCCGCGTGGTGGTTCGATCCGGTAATTGTTTCTGGCAGCTCTCTCGATTCACTTGGGGTGGCACCGGGACGACGCTGATTCAACACTATAGTAAGGCAAAAGTTTAGGCCGCCTGGGCGTTAAATTTTTTCGAGGTATTGGAGATAAGGCCATTGGCATCAATGAGCCTCCGCGGAAATTCAAACAAGAGTCATCGATCCCGCAAATGGTAAGTCAGGGTACCACGACTACATCGCACCTTCTCGTCGTTCGCCCCGTGAATTCGCCCGCAGCACCCTTCCGCCATCCACTCTCCATCGCCCATTCTGTCGAAATCTCGCGACATTCGCTAGGTGTACAGCAAGACACCTTGGTCTTCCGTATACACAAATTCAACAAACACGGTGGAAACACTGACATGATTGGGGCGGCGCCTAATATTAATAGTAGTTTTTCAGGGGGGCGGTTGCCAGTCTCTCACGTACTTCGAGCAGGTTGGGTACAACAAGTAGTGTGTACGCACCACTCAGCTGCAAACAAATGATGAAAACAGCATCTTGCCGGGTTATAATTTGTCTCACACACATCAATTATTTAAAGCTACCCTACCCCCTGGTACGATCCGCTACGAAGAGCCCTTTTCCCTTCAAAAGTCAAGGGAAAAGGCTCGTGCCTCATTTCAAAAGGTATTTTTGATCTAGGAAAAATAAAGGTGCGCGCGTCACGCCTCGTCATTAAACTACGTATCAGGTAGGAAGTAAGAGAGTGGTGAGTAGAGTGACGCACCTCTCTTATTCGGTGTGTCAACTGCAGTAAACATACAGGTATATTAAATCATAAAAGGGACTGGCGCCTACTGTACACATAAACGGCGATAGGGAATACTAAAGCATGGCGAGGAGAGCGCAATTATAACAGGAAAGCCTGGCGTACGAAGCCTTTACGAGCCGGCGCGCGGAAGAAATATAAATGGTAAAAATGGGGTTTCTGAGTTATGCACAACGGAGTATCTGGGGTAGTCAGTACTCGATATCGAAACGAGTAAATTTTCGATACGATAAGCGCCAGAAAATTCGATAAAAAAACAAGAACGATATTATCGTTATCGTTGAGTCAATAAAAAAACAATATACCAGGTGAGCACCAGGTATATAACGATAATGAATGCAGTGCGCAGCAGCACCAGCAGCAGCCAGCAGGAGAAGCAGAATTCAGTGGGTGGAGGAGCGATAACTTATTATCCAGTCCGTATTACACAACGTCAAAACAACAAGGAGAGCAGCTAAGGAGGAAACAGCTGCAGCTGTGGGTGCAACTGTCACACATATCGACTTTCAACGGCTGCAACATGAGAGATACCTGGTACTGCTGTACGCGGGCGGGCGTGCGTGTGGTGTGTATACATCTATCTGCCTTCGCATCAGAAACACACAAACGACCAGTCTGCAAACGACACACACACCTCGACTGCATCGATCTGATCACACGTACCGCCCGGTGAGCCCGCCCGTAGCTTACCTCCGTTACTGTCTGCCGCAGCGAGCTACAGCACACCAATAGGGGCGGGCCGTAGCCGGAAAATGGAGAGTTTGCTTCGCGCCTCTCGACAGCTGCTGGGCTGTCAGGACGGGAGGACCATACGTACCTATTTTTCTTTTCATTTTTTCTTCTTTTTTTTTCTTTTTTTTTTATCATCACTTTTACTTCCAGCCTATCTTATGCAATTTTTTTTTAGGTGATTATATGGCTGTTTACGGAGGCTTCGGGGTATCTAGTCCCGTTTCTGCCGTTTCTGATCAGATTTTATCAAAATCACGTCTTATGGGGCCTGTTTGGTGGAAAAAAATGTTCCTCCGAGATTTTATCACTCATGAAATTCCAGGAAGTGATTTTTTTTTACAGCCTTTTCTGATCAACTCTGAAAGTGATAAAATTTGCTTTTGCACAAGACCTCGGAGGCATTGTACAATTTTGTATAGGTTACAGACAGGGCTCATGATGGGTCACGACGCTACATGCTTGGTTACTCTTGTACACAGCTGGGCTCCAGCACTTGTGCATCGGCCACTACGGAGAGAGAGGGCATCAATACCTTGGCCACCATCGCGTCCCTTGCGGCCGCCCAACTGCAGCTGCTCTAGGCAAAACAACTTTGGATACGAATAGGACGAGACTACAGCAGTATCAAAACAATCTAACGTTCTTCTTTTCTGACTACGGCGGCCGCAAGCAGCTCATGCTCCGCGAGAGCGAGAGCTCCTTGCTGGTCCAGCGACCCCTTACGCAGCTCCCCAGGAGGTTCCACGTTCCGTTCCTTCCTTGGAGGAGCTGGTGGTGAAGGTTGATCGCCCAACCCGGCGTGAACGACTCGTTCGTGTCGTGGTCCACGTACGTAGAGTTCAAGGAAACTTCAAGATCTCGGTTCTGTTCTTTTTTTTTTGTTCTCCCATGAAATAAAACCTAAAACACCATAAGACGGCACATGGCGCACCGATCTGGTGTGGCTTTTTGCCGCAGGAAAATCCGACTTCCTGCCTTTTTCAATCACTCAAAAAATATTGCATAAGATCTGGCCTAACTCGTAGGAGGTTTTACCCTCAGCGATCTTCTAGAAGCCGTGGTCACAGGTGTCGTCCTTTCTCCCCCCCGATACGTGCCTTTATTTTTTGTCGCGCATAGGGTTCAGCATTCCCACTGCTCGTCGATTTTCATCGAATGTAGCTAACTCACGCTCTCGCGCTATACGCTAATCAATTTTTTATGCAAGAAAAAGTCCGTACGAGCATGCACTCGGTGAGATTTGAACCACCGAAATTGATCTTGATAGGCACGCGGATCACCCACCAAGCCGCCGAAAACGCCGACTCAGTATATGAGATACGCACTTGTATAAAACTACGAATGATGATTGTCCCGGCCATTTTTAGAAACAATTTTAGAACCTTTTCTGCGGACACTGCTGTCCACTACCCCCATTCCAAATATATATGCAGTGTAATAGGATCGGCCAATCAGAATGCCCAATTAGCCTACCCCAGGAAGATCTACTATCAAGGTTTGTCCACTACTGATAAAATACTACTCTGGACGTACACATAAGGACCGTTTAACCATTAAAATAAATACAAAACGATCCTTATATTTGCGACCAGAACCTTATGGGCGATCAGGTAAGATCTGAGCGTGCGGCCGAACAAATAAATGTGGTACCTGGTATGATTTTTCTACTCCCTTTTTTACGAGTGCAGATATGATACGCAACAGACAGTATCCATACGTACAGTTTCCCAGAATCGATCAGTACTACAATGATTGACCCCCGACAAAGTAAATGATTTATTTTCCGGATTCGGGGAGAACAAATGATACGCATACTTACGTATTACGGAGATCGTTTCTTGCTTTCGACAATTGATCTCTTGTGGTGTGGATTAATTTCTCAGTTATATTTTCCTCTTTGTTTGATGGTGTGATCATCACTTTTCAACTCTTTATTATTATTTTTTAGTCTTTTTTTTCCGGCACACACGAGCTGGTTCCACGTACGTACACACACACGTACGATTACACCCTTTTCGCGTGGCTTTTCTGGACAACAAGCCCTGCTCACCGGAGAGGAGGTGTCGTCTCTTCTTCCCCCGGGTAGGTGCATTCGTTTTCTTCATCGTGCATAGGGTTCAGCATCCATGTCTGTCTTCAGCTCGTCGATTTCCATCGCGATTTTTTTCTTTTTGGTGCAAAGCGAGAAAGGAGAGAACACATACATCATTATCAGTGACATGGGTGAAGCTCACTCAAAGCTGGTGTGAGTCTCATAGCATTCCAATCGTCAATGGACAGAACCATCGTAAAATAATCATGGTTGGTTGCGATTGTGTTGTTATTTTTACGTGTAGTATGTATGTATATATCCAAACCGTTTCGTCACACACGTTGTTGTTGCCCAGTCTCGGCAGCCGGCAGAGGGACGCGGGCAGCGGGGGGGAAAGCGGGGTGGGGGTGATACTGACACTATCTCTCGCGTTGCCCTACTCCTCCTTCGCTCGATCGATCGGTTTCGCTCAAACTTCAAGGGGGCCGATTTAGTACACGTACGAGAGCTTTGATTCAGTTTCTTGGTCGAAATCTATATGTATGTATGTGTGTTCGTAGCCCTCTACCTTTCTTTGGAAAAAGAAAGGATGACAGGATGATGACAGCAAGCAGCGGTTTTTAGTTATTATTTTTTTTATACCGCTGAATGAACCAAAAAATATATAACATTGTCCTGCAAATAAAAAAAAAGTGTCCTTGTTGCGAAAACAGCAAGCAGCACCGAGCAACAAACAGCTTCAGCAGCAGTCCACAACGCACACGGCGCCGTCAACGATGTTGAAGCTGCACCCTGCCAGCCCTCCGCCGCATATGGCCACATGACTTGGCCGGTCTCGCGTTGACTCGGCTTCGCCAAACGAGCCGTGCGCTTGCTTGGTTAGATAGCTTGGTGGTGTGAGGCAACCCCGTATGTATACCTCGTATTTTTTTTTATTTTTATTTTTTTAATCATCACTTTTTCTTTCCAGCCCACTCGTAGGAGGTTTTTACCCTCGACGATCTTCTGGACAAGCCGTGGTCACAGGTGTCGTCCCTTCTCCCCCCCGGTACGTGCCTTTAGTTTTTATCGCGCATAGGGTTCAGCATTCCCACTGCTCGTCGATTTTCATCGAATGTACAGCTAACTCACGCTCTCGCGCTTTCCGCTAATCAATTTTATGCAAGAAAAAGTCCCTATGAGCATATACTGTATATCATGTCGCCCTCTCCTTCCGGGTGCTACAACGCTACAACAGCTATTAATATACGCTTTGCGTATGAATACATGACGTATCATGATGAGTCTGGTTTCTTGCCAAGTACGATGTGTTGTCATTCGCCCGGGGCAACTCGGGGGTTTTATCCTGGCCAATACATGTAGTATTATCCTAATCGAAGCCCAAGAAGCCGAACCCAATCCGAAAAATTTGTGAAGATAAGGGTTTTGAGGGGTGTTGTTGCTCATGCATAGGTATGAGTTGGTTTTCCGGATTCGGGGAGAACAAACACATTTATTATTTATTTTCCGGATTCGGGGAGAACAAATGTATTGTGACGATGAGTTAATAATGTGAGAACTACAACAACAACGAACGGCAGTACAGCAGACACTCTCGTGCTCTCACACTCGGACAACAAAATGCTATTATTGCTGTGTGTATAACCTCGTGGGCACACAGCCGTTCGTTGTTCATCTCGTTCGTATCTATCTGTACATACCGCACGAACCGTTTAACGGCTGGTTGTATGATAGCACTTGGCAGGCGCGATCTTCCTCGAGACCGGAGACCTGCCATCACACAGATCGATCAGTTGTTTTCGAGGCTACAACGTATGCGTACCAGTACGCGCTGCCTGTGTGCTGTGTGTGGATGCATCACATCGCATATGAAGAAAGAAAAAAACTGCGAGTATGCTACCCACGTATACGCCTTTTTGGTACCACCATACGTACTTATTACTTGTTGTACGTACAACATATTCTTTTCATGACGTTTGGGTTTTCGTTTTTTTCGTTCGAATCTGAGTACTTCTGTCGAAAGCCTCTTCATCCGGGATGTGTACATGCTTCGTCATGCGTTAAAAAGCCAAAGGCATCGACCAGGTACACAGCAGTAGAGTAATTCTGTCGAAAGCCTCTTCATCCGGGGTGTGTACATGCTTCGTCATGCGTTAAAAAGCCAAAGGCATCCACCAGGTACACAGCAGTACGGAGGAGAGAGGGGCACGATCTTTTGCTTGTGCCAAGTATCACAACACGTGGGACTTGTTGCGTCTCAAGCTGTCTAGGAAAAGGAGAAGAAAATAACTGGTCACGGTGCGGCCGCCGTAATATGTACGACACTGGTGCTGTGTGTATTTTTTTAACCTGTTGCGGTTGTTTGCGTTGTGAATTAAAAGCCGCGGCGAGATTATCCCGAGACAGCAGACACAGAGGAGAAGCGAGAAGCGGAGAGGATGACAACGTCTACCACTTAATTATACGTATGTACAAGGTTCCCCTCCGGGAGGTGCCGTAATAATAGGGGAGTGGCGCAAGAGCGAAACAATACGAGTAATAATAATCGTATGAAACCCTGCACACTTGTTTAGAAGTAGCACCTGCATCCGCCCATCGTTTTAACGTGAAAACACACACACAACATATTTTTGAGGACAGACTATCATACTGTTCGCGGAATTAGTGTGGGATCATTACTACAATAATATATAGTAGGGTATCGGTAAGTGGATATATTATTTGATCCAGCTGATGTGTTGTTTGTGTCTAAACAGAATCGAAATCGAAAATCGAAAATCGAATTGATAATAAACAAGGCGCTGATTTGTCCCTGGTCAAAACATACATGTTCCCCTTCGGTTTTTAGGTTCCGAAAAACTGAACGATGTACAACCCAATGCCAAAATCAAAAAGTTGACGGCTGGGAATCGAAAAGGAAATCGAAAGCATGAACAGCAACAATTCAGCTCGTCCTACTGGTCAGCGCAGCCACGTCAAAATATCACATCAGGACCGCCGTACACAGCATCCAACCCACAGCTAGCACGGCAACATAGCCGCATAGACCCCCCGTAAACAGCCAGCAGTCGAACCACAGCACCAGCCTCGACGTTCTCGGGCCTTTGTTTCCCGGCGTTCGAGCCAGAGCGAGCATAGTTTGAGGAAAATTCAGGATGATATACCCTCGAGAACGAGGTCGGAAGTTCGTTCTCAGTATAATTTCAAGTTTGATCTCGGGGCGTCAACGTTGGACGCGCCACCACCTCCATGGGAGGCCCAACGACCTCCCGGAATCGAATTGCCGTCGCGTTTGCCTGTCTGTGTGGTGGATCTGTGTTACCGAGCGCTAGATTGCCGGCATGTGTGCACAGATGCGAACGGCCTAGTAGGTTGTGCTCTCCGTTGCTTTTTGCCTGGACTTCTATTTTCACTTTTCGATTCTGTTTAGACACCTCGGCATATTTTTATCGAAATCGAAATGAATTCGATTTTCGATTGAGCTTTTCGATTCTGTTTAGACACACAAAAAAATTGCGCGAGCTCGAGGTTGCGCCATAATACTTTGTGACCGGCTGAGTAAGGTACAGCACATACATACGTACTGGTACTACTATTGTACAATACCGCAGGGGATGTGGCAGACAATAAAAAAATCGTGCTAAAGAAGACAAAACACCACTTTACTTACAAACTCAGAGTGAGACTAAGAACCAAGGGAAAACCTTATTTGGAGATTTTTCCAGCAAGAAGTTATATATAGTTCGGAGGCTGCTGACCGGTTTGCGCAGAACGAAAATTGAATAGGGTGTTTTCGTCGGTACACTTATCCAAAATATGATGTCTCTCCGGCACGCGCTTTATCAATTTTTATCAATTTTTAAATACTAACTGCATTGGCATGAATTTAAGATCTTCTCGGAAAACGAGAACGGATGGGTGTCGATTTGCAAAAATTTGCAAGTACGTGGTATGCTGTATACCAATCTCGTATACGATGGATGAGCGCGGTGCGCTGTGTACCCGAATCAAACGTTGCTGCTGTTGTCGTGGTGTTCCTGAATGTGCGGCTTGATACACAGCGCTGCGGCGAGCCCTCCAAAAAAAGGCACCGCGCCGAACCCGACATCAGCACAGCAAAGCAGCAGACAGAGTGCATACAGTAAATAAACCTTCTGGCGGCCTGCGTTTCATCGCTTCTCCGTGCCCTGCCGCTCTCCCAACACGTAGCAGCAAGGAACAAAAACAAGCAGTCAGAAACGACACGGCAAGATGCTGCACCTGCTGTATGTACGTGTGTACTCGTACTTTAACCCTAATAAAGTAGGTTTCGTGGTACCAAGGTTCCAGGTACCGGTATATGATCACGATAGAAGAGCGCGGCTTCGGACACACTACTACGCACGAAAACACGAGACAGAGAGGGAGGCAGGAGAACCAGCAGAGAGAAAGACAAGCGTACGTGATCCTCAGAGGAGCTGCATCCGGCGACCACAGCTAGACGTGCGTCGCCTGTCTCGTCAGAGCTGGCCGAGGAAGAGTTTTCCGCAGCCACATCTCTGCACACAGCTATAGCTAGCTGCTGCTGCTGCTGTTGCTACGGGTCTTGTAAACAGCAAGGTCAACGAGCAAAAAAGGCGCAATAGCGCAGGGAATCCGCCGTTTCCACATCACCAGCCCTGTCCCCAACCGTGACATATGGCTCAGACCGCACGCCTATCGCACGGGGGCCGTCTCGACACGTGGAGGTCAAACGATGTCGCGAGGCAACGACGCAAGGGCGTGTGGTCACATGCCTCAGGTGGTCAGCCAGCTCCGCGCCTACACAGTATTGTTTCGGGTGTGCTTGACCAACCACGGAGGCTCGGGGAGATGTAGACCAACCGTCTAACGTGGTCGTTGTCGTTTTGGGCTCCATGCTCCATGTATATTTTTCTGGCTCTCTCTATGTATATTTGCCTTTCAAATATACATAACGCGGCCATATTTGAGTAAATTTGAGTAATTTGGAAATAGTTATTTGCTATCCGTCGGTAACGGGGGAATACAAGTGGCCGTTGTAGTCAAATTTTCACAAAGCGCTAACACTCTACTCGTACTATCTGATCTGCTTTTTGATACAGTTTTCAGCAAGAAATTATTTTGGTTCAGACACACATGTGTATCTCTATTTTGCTTTCGGCACCTGAGCGAAAGGTATACATCAGGCTCCATGCGGGAAATACGAGAGGATCGGAAGTTGTACACTGCTATACTCGTACAGTACAACAAACAAACGAAGACATTCGTACAAACGCAAGATATCACCGTGCATACGCGTGAAAAGTGACCGAAATATCCTATCTGTTACCAGGTATTTATTTATTTTCCGGATGCGGGGAGAACAAATATATGTTCCCCCAAAATAAATGTTTCTTGGTGCACAGGGAAAATGTCAAGATTTTCACAGATGAATGCTCGAGAACAAATCGTAGTCCGAGTACTGAGAGTACTGGAGTACTGGGGCAAAAATATTGCGAGTACGGAGAAGACCCAAATACTGAGAGTAATGAGAGTGTGAGCAGCACCGAACCCCGAGAATACAGGTAAGTATGTACCCGCAGTATAATAAGTAGTATCGAAACGCGAAATACTTGGGGTAAAGGCAATACGCGCAGTACAGAACCTCGAGATACTGAGAGTATTCGCAGTACATGTATATAATATACAAGGTTCCCCTCCGGGAGGTGCCGTATTAATAGGGGAGTGGCACAAGAGCGAAATAATACTCGTAGGAAACCCTGTGCACACTTGTTTTAGAAGTAGCACCTGCACCCACCCATCATTTTAACGTGAAGAACACACAACATATTTTTGAGGACAGACTATATTATACTGTTCGCGGAATTAGTGTGGGATAATTACTTACGACAAAAATATTTATTAGGGTATCGTAAGTGGAGATATATTGACCCAGCTGACTCGCGGCGATTAATTCGTAGTAAGTACAAAAAAGTTGCGCGAGGTCGAGGTTGCGCCATAATACTTTGTGACCGGCTTAGTAAGGTACAGCACATACATTCATAGTGGTACTACAATATATATGTTCCCTCAAAATACATCGTTTCTTGTCTTGGTGCTCAGGGTAATATCAAGGTTTCACAGGTAAATGCTCGAGAACAAATCGTAGTCCGAGTACTGAGAGTATTGGAGTACTGGCGGCAACACTACTGCGAGTACTGAGAAATACTGAGAGTAATGAGAGAGTGAGCAATACCGAACCCCGAGAATACAGGTAGGTATGTACCCGCCGAAATAAATACTTGGGGTAAAGGCAATATGCGCAGTACAGAACCTCGAGATACTGAAAGCATTCGCAGTACATTCATATGTCGAAATACTGCCAGACTGCTTTAAGTGCTCAAGTTGTCTCCAGCGAAAGTAATTTGCTCCAACTCCCACTCGTGTGGGACTATCTGGGTGTATTTTGCGCCGAACGCTGGGCCTGAGACTTGTCGACACGGTGCACAGACGGTTGAAGTATACTTTATACTCGTGTTAAGGTCTTAGTCCGTTGGGCTAAAGGTAAAAGGTTAACCAATCGCGTACCCAATCTAAGCCTCACAACACTCTCCCCCCCTGGAATCGAAACCCATTGCCATTCGACGCGCAGGTTCGAGTCCTGTCGATGACGCCATTTGTTAAGGTCTTAGTCCGTTGGGCTAAAGGTAAAAGGTTGACCAATCGCGTACCCAATCTAAGCCTCATAACACTCGAAGTATACTAGGCATATTGAGGGTATTTCATTACTGCGAGTACTGAGTCTCGCAGAAGCAGCAGTACGAACACTACCAACGGACGAAATACTGCTAGACTAGTACTGTACTGGTATACTTGTAGTACCCGCGGTACAGAACCCCGAGATACTTGAAGCATAATCCATGCCAGCAGCAGTAAGTAGCGAACCCCGCATTAGTGCGAGCCCGAAGAAAGTATACGAAGTAGTATCTACAGAACCTCAAAATACTGCGAGTACTCGCAGTATCTCGAGTACAAAACCCCCGAAATACTGCGAGTGTACGAAGTACCTACGGTAATAGCAGCAGTATTATCTCGAACATACTTTGCTTTACTCCCAAGTATTCGGAGTAGCTGGGAAATGTTGAGGTATGAACGCACGCCACACGCAAGCGCGCCCAAACTCTTTAATTTGGGCTAAAACACACAAGTGACATGTACTATATCATATTACAAGGTTCCCCTCGGGAGGTGCCGTATGAATAGGGGAGTGGCGCAAGAGCGAAATAATATTCGTATGCAACCCTGCACACTTGTGTAGAAGTAGTACCTGCATCCACCCATCATTTTAACCTGAAGAACACACAACATATTTTTGGGGACAGACTACTATACTGTTCACGGAATTATAGTGTGGGATCATTACTACAAAATAATATAAAATAGGGTAGCGGTAAGTGGATATATCGATCCAGCCGACTCGCGGCGATTAATTCTTAAGTATACAAAAAAATTGCGCGAGGTCGAGGTTGCGCCATACTTTGTGACCGGTTGAGTAAGGTACAGCACATACATGCTGGTACAATAATATGTTCCCCCAAAATATATGTTTCTTGGTGCTCACGGTAACATCATTCACAGATAAATGCTCGAGAGCAAATCGTGGTCCGAGCACTGAGAGTATTGGAGTACTGGCGGCGAAAATATTGCCAGCACTGAGAGGGCCCAAATACTGAGAGTAATGAGAGTGAGCAGTACCGAACCCCGATAATACAGGAAAGTATGTGCCCGCAGTAGTAGTATCGAAACACGAAAGACTTGGAGTAAAGGCAATATGCGCAGTACAGAACCTCGAGATACTGAGAGTATTTGGAGTACATGCATGATATATAGTCCTCGCAAATGCATGTCTCGAAATACTGCCAGACTGCTTCAAGTACTCAAATCGTCTCCAGCGAAAGTGGTTTGCTCCAACTCCCACTCGTGTGGGACTATCTGGGTGTGTTTGGTACCGAACGCTGGGCCTGAGAATTGTCGACGCGGTGCACAGACGGTTGAAGTATACATCATACTCGAAGTATACTGGGCATATTGAGGGTATTTCATTACTGCGAGTACTGACTCTCGCAGAAGAAACAGCAGTACGAACACTACCAACGGACGAAATACTGCTACTACTGTAGACTAGAATACTTGTAGTACCCGCGGTACTTAACCCCGAGACACTTGAAGCACAACAGGGTTGAAGCACAACAGGGGGTATCCACGCCAGCAGCAGTAGCGAACCCCGTATTAGTGCGAGCCCGAAAGTATACGAAGTAGTATCGACAGAACCTGACAATACTGCGAGTAATCGCAGTATATATCTCGAGTACAAAACCCCCGAAATACTGCGAGTGTACGAAGTACCTACGATAATAATCAGTATTTTCTCGAGCATACTTTGTTTTACTCCCAACTATTGCGATTGGGAGTAGCTGTGAAATGTTGAGGTGTGAACGCACGCCACACGTAAGCGGGCCCAAACTCTTGACCTTGGGTAAAAACACACAACAAGTAACTTGCATATCATATTATACGTTCAGAAAAGCAAGGTGGATGAATGTACTGGTACAAAAAAAGTCAGAAGTGGAAAATAAACACACACAACTTGTATTACAGCAGTATATCATACTATACACTCTGAAAAGCAAATGTGTGAACGAATGTATGATTGTTAATACTACTGTTGTAGTCCTGGTACAAAAAAAGTCAAAAGTGAAATATAAAAAAAGCGTGGATGGTGCGAATCGAACACGGAAGACGGCAAGAACCTCCTAAACCCAGCCCACAACTCTGAAAACGCGTCCTGGGCCGCAAATGAGCGGCCGATTACCCAGACCAGTCCCAACACTGAGCGAGGGGGGGTAGGCAGGACAAACCTCGGAAACTAAAAATTTTTATCGCGCGCAGTATGAATGTCTACGCTAGAACAGTACTCGTACAACTGGCACGTCGTGTTTTTACGCAATCTAAAACACTTTGCACGATCTCCTACAGCAGTAGAATGGCTCGTACAGGTGCGACTGCATATACAGCAGTACTGCTGTAGAATGCCACGCGAGGAACGTACGTGTACTGACCCCCTTTCAGGATCTATCGGTCAGCAAGGTAGGACACACAGCAATGAGAACTACTGCTGCTGTAAGTATGCTTTGTACGAACGCTGCTGCTGTACGAATAATTTGTGGTACATACAGCAGTACGAACGATTTGTTTTTGTTGTATACTCGAGACGACGAATATATCGATCCGGGGATAATGGGTCACACACTGCGGAAGGTACGTGCATCGGCCAATGAAGATGGCAACAACAACGAACTACAGTAGTAGTACTGAGCTTCCAGCGCGGATCTTCCACATGCGCATAGTACCCTGCCTGCTGCTGCTGTTGGCGCACTGTGCTGAGCAAAGCTGGAGCAGTGGCAATGTTGGATCACACACAGCAATAAATAGTTACTGCTGTAGTTCGTGGAGTGGTCAAGTGATCGATCGAATAAACCAACTAACTGGTGTGATAGCCGCAGTACGATCATGCCATACGCGCAAGGTGTGCCCACTGCTGTTGCTGCTGGGCAGCAGGGCAGCAGGGTTGTGGTGCTGTAGGAAGCTGGAGGTAAGCGCGCTCTGTGCACTGCTGTGTGTATTGTTCTCTAGGCGGTGGTCCGTGCTCCGTGCAACACAAAAAATATGTACAGGGATATACCTGGTATACGTCATCCTGGGTATGTACGGATCAAAAAGTATATGGCAAACGGTGGAATGCGGACTGCAGGCTCCGACAAACGCAACCAACCACAGCAACACTGCGCATATGGGCGTGCCGCACACGAACGGCGGGTGGGCGGGGGGGCGGCAACGTTGGGACGTTGGGATCTGTGCATGTTGTCTGTTGTGCACCTGGTACATGTCTGAGCTGTGTGCTCACACAGCTCGTGAGAGCCTATATAGGGGAGAAAACAGATAGCATGAATGACATGTATGTACCGATACGTACGTACAAAGTAAGGCCTCTTTACTGAAACCAGGGAAATCGTCTTATCCGCTCCCGCCGGAAAAAAAAAACTTTGAGCGCCCGCCACGCGCTTCAGAGTGCACGGATCGCGCCGAGACCCAGACCAATGTGTCCGGCAGGGCTTCCCGTGTCCGTGCACTTAGTGTTTTGCCTAAAAGTGCTCGTGCGAAGAGAAAAGTTGGCAAAAGTACGAAAATTTGACAAATATACGTATACATATACGTTCAGAAAAGCAAGGTGTGGACGAATGTATTATTATTATTATTTTTTGTTGTAGTACTTCTGTTGTAGTCCTGGTACAAAAATAATGAAAAGTGAAATTTTAAAAAAAAAACGTGGATGGTGCGAGACGCACCTCGGAAACGAAAATGTTATCCAGCGCAGTATAAACGTACTGGTATACGCTAGGACAGTGCTTGTACAACTAACTGGCATGCCATGTTTTTTACGCAATCTAAAACACTTTGCACGATCTCCTACAGCAGTAGAGTAGCTTGTACAGGTACGAGTGTATATTCAGCAGTACTGCTGTAAAATGCAACGCGAGGAACGTACGTGTACTGATCCCCTTTCAGCTGGCTCTAGGATTTATCGCATCGGTCAGCAATGTAGGACACACTGCAATCAGAACTATGCTGTACGTATGTTTTGTACGAACGCTGCTGTACGAATGAGCCGCAGTACGATCATCCATACGCGCAAGGTGTGCCCACTGCTGCTGCTGGGCAGCAGGGTTGGTTGTGGTGCTGTAGGAAGCTGGAGGTAAGCACGCACTGTGTACTGCTGTGGGTATTGTTCTCTAGGCGGTGGTCCGTGCTCCGCGCAACAACCCAAAAAAAAATGTATGTGGATATTATACGTGATCCTGTGGGTACATACGGATAACAAAATATATGGCAGACGATGGAATGCGGACGTTAGGCTCTGACAAACACAACCAACCACAGCAACATTGCGCTTATGGGTGTGTCGAACACGCACGGCGTGTGGGCGGCAGCGTTGGAACGATGGGATCTGTCTATGTTGTCTGTTGTGTATACCTGGTATATGCCTGAGCTGTGTGCTCACAGCTCATGAGAGCCGGGGGGAGAAAACAGAGAGCATGACAATGTACCGATACGTACGTACAAAATAAGGCCTCTTACTGACACCAGGGAAATCGTCTTATCCACTCCCACCGAAAATTTGTTTTTGAGCGCCTGCCACTTCAGAGTGCACGGATCGCACCGACACCTAGACCAATGTGTCCGGCAGGGCTACCCGTGTCCATGTACTTCCTGTTTTGCCTAAAAGTGCTCGTGCGAAGAGAAAAGTTGGTAAAAGTACGAAAAATTGACAAATATACGTATACATATGTTCCTCGTAAATGCGTATTTTCTCGAAATACTGCCAAACTGCTTTAAGTGCTCAAGTTGTCTCCAGCAAAAGTAGTTTGCTCCAACTCCCACTCGTGTGGGACTATCTGGGTGTGTTTTGTGCCGAACGCCGAGCATGTCGACACGGTGCACAGACGGTTCAAGGATACTTCATGCTCGAACTATACTGGGCATTACTACTGCGAGTACTGAGTCTCGCAGAAACAGCAGTACGAACACTACCAACGCACCGAATACTGCTAGACTTGTATAGTTGTAGTACCCGCGGTACAGAACCCCGAGATACATTAAGCACAACAGGCGGTGTCCATGCCAGCAGCAGTAGCGAGCCCCGCATTAGTGCGAGCCCGAAAGTGTACACAGTAGTATCTACCGAACCTCAATATACTGCGAGTACTCGCAGTATCTCGAGTACAAAAATCCCGAAATAATACTGCGAGTATACGAAGTACCTACGGTAATAGCAGTATTTTCTCGAACATACTTTGCTTTACTCCCAAGTATTGGGAGTAGCTGTGAAATGTTGAGGTATGAACGCTCGCCACACGCAAGCGCGCCCAAACTCTTTAATTTAGGCTAAAATGTTACAGAGTCGAGCGGTGCGCGTGTCATGCATGATGGTGTAATCTCGTCGGGCTCTCCGACCGAGATAGCTTATATTCCTCGAAAGCTGCTCAGATATACCCACCTCCAAAACATCACGTATTAATTCGTTCTCAGAACAAACAGGGCCGTTGGGCCGTCCGTCCCACATGCACACACTGAAGCTCTTTCAGTTCGATGCAAAGACTGCCACCTGCATTCCCGTCGTTCCACCCCGCTTGCGGAACATACGCCTGAGCCAAGTCCTACTTGTCTCAGTCGGTACTCCTCTGGTGTAGGGGGGCACTGCCGGCGGCAAGATGAGCTATACAGGAAGCTGAAGGGGTGGAAAAGGGTTGTGACCGTCTGCTCACATCCCCCAGTCTCCGGGTTCAATTCGCATTTTCCCCTTTTGCCTAAATGCCGTGTCTACTTTTGGAAACCCCTCGGATCCTTGGATTACCACCGTAACATCCTCCCCAGCTGGTTTAGCCGGATAAGGCAAGCCACGCGATATCCTAGACGGTGGACCCAAGGTATTCTATGCCCGCCAAACTGAGGGAAGCAAACCCGGCTATTTTTTTTTTCCGATAGGGAAGGCCTTCCCCCAATACACACACTACATGCGTCGCCTTGTTCTCTTAACGCGGCGTACCCTGTTACGTCCCCTCCAACTACGTTCCTGAATGCTCGCTTGACTCCTAAACTCCCTATGTACAGTTCCCCCTAAACACTATTGTGCCAATCGATATGAAAGATCACAATCGTCGCGCCTCCGAGGTGAAAACTAGGCAAAAACAGAATGTCAGAGATCGCAAGGAACCCCGTTCCTTCGGACAATAGTCTCCTATTGCCCCCTACTCCCGCCATAGATACACAGATCGCGACGGTAATGCGAGATGACAGGGTCTTTTTTGCGTGATCAACATAGCAATCACCTGGTGCCTACCAAAAAAAAATAACTCAAAAATGAACTCCTGCAAATTCGTAGTGCTGTTGCCGAGCTAAGTGGGGTGGTTTTTCCAAAGTGCCGCTGGCCTAGAACAACGCCCCCCAGCGGCATCCCGCTCATCCTCCCCCGCTTAGAACAAGCGCTCCCAGAATCGCCCCCCCGGAGCAATAGTGTAAGACGCTCCTCGTCCATCAACCTCCCCGAAGCTCCGAAGCCGACACCACCAAGACAGGTTAGCCGGTGTTGCGCGCGGCTGTACTTGAAGATGGACCCCGGACGAGCTGCCCGATCTTCGGAACGGCGCGCCCGCGGCCCCACCCTCGCCTTCTCACTCCGAATCCCCTCATTGGACGCCTCAATACAGCGAGTAAAGTCGTAGACCTGCCCGAGTGGCCCCGCGTGCCCCTTTCCGCCCTCGACCGTCTGACTTTCGTGCCGATCGCGAACTTTCTCAGCGCCTCCTTTCTACTCAGCGTGGGGCGTCTTCTCGCCCCCTCGTCTCGGGCTGCGGGGCGGCTCCGCTCGCTGCTCGGATCGTACAAGTTCCACCACGCGTGAAACGTGTCCAACTGCGGCGGAGTGAAGCTTGTCCAGTGACTCCGCCTCCGAGACCCAGTGACGCCTCCCCGTCGAGGTACCCGCCGCGGTACCCCCATCTCGCGATCCCGGTAGCGCTGACCACCCTCCTGACCAGTGACTCCGCCTCCGAGACCCAGTGACGCCTCCCCGTCGAGGTACCCGCCGCGGTACCCCCATCTCGCGACCTCGGTAGCGCTGACCACCCTCCTGTCTAGTAGCGTGTACACTGATTAGTGCTGCTATAGTCGAGTGCCCTCCGAGCCCCAGGTCCGCTCCCCACGCCATCTGCGCGAATTGGGGGGTCCAAACGAGCTACCCCAGGGTACTGCCGTGGTCATCCCACGGCCCGTTGGCGACACCGCTGACGATGCCTGCTTCTCTGCACCGCCGCCCCCTCTTGGACGCTGCCCGTCCACCACCGTCGACGGCGAACGCGCCGACGCCGTGCGGAAAAGAGGGGCCGGGGCCACCGCCCGAGGTGCCCGCACTACTCGAGTCACGTGGTCGGGGCTACACGGACGGCGCGCACGCCCGTGTCGATCACCGAAGCGCCATCGCTGGCGTGGCCATCCCTACCGTGGCAAGCCCCGAGCATGACGGCAAGCCTGTCGTGAAACGCGAGGGTGCCCAGCTGTCTGTCAGTCAAGCCCCCTTCCCCAGATGTCCAACGGGAGACGGCATGTCGTGAAACGTGAGGGTGCCCAGCTGTCTGTCAGTCAGGCCCCCTTCCCCAGATGTCTGAAGGGAGACTGTGCCGAGGTGAGTCTGAGGGATGTTGTCAACAAGGGCTCCAAGCAGCGAAGGCGCAGGGGGGGGGCGGGCGTGGTCGCAGCATGAGTGGTTTCTGCGAGCATGGTTCGGTGGCGTGCGGCGTGATCATGATTCTCATGATAAGTTTCTGGGCGGTCGAGTCGATTAAGAGTAAGGCGATTCATGTCATGAAAAGTCTTGTTGCTGTAGCTATCAGAGTAAAACCGCCGCTCGGTTGTCCCGGCTACATATTCTTGAACTCGCTAATCTAACCATACTCGCCACCCCCCTTTGTGCACTACCTACGCAAGGGAGAGCACGAACACGCGGTATCGGTTGTAAAACACCTACATATGTGGACTGGATACCAACCATGATCATGTCTCGACCAACTACTAATTTCTCGACCCTGTAAACCCATCCCTGAACCGGAGTCATTCAGCCCGTATGAGCGCGAGAACATTGCAACACCACCAAAACACTAAATACGGGTCGGTACATCTGGAAGGGTTTGCACCTCATGCAGGTACCGTGTTGAAAATAGTATAAAAAAAAACATCGCGCGCTACAGGGGAACAATACGATTACCGTCCATTGGGCAGTTCCGGCGGGGTGAGGCAACACTGCATTGCAAAACGTGGCTGCCACGGTTACAGGATGTGGCACAAAGAGAACTGGAGAGCCTGACAGTCAGGTCCACGCAACTGGCGAGCCTAACAGTCAGGCCCAGGCTATAAGACACATATCAGGGCAATATTTTCCTTGATGTGTCCTTCACCCGCCCAAAAATGAAGAGAAAAGAACATAGTGATAAGGAACAACAATAACCACGATGGACACGCACGCACAGCGGACACGGGACGGCAGTGAACTGCCGGACACACGCGACGGAGTGCGGGCGCCAGTAAAGGTCACAGCCAGTGCGGTCGGATGCACGGGCAAGCGGGTTTGCAGCAAACAAATACACAAGCAAACAAACGACCAAACAAACAACAAAAGCGAACAGAACAAACAAGAACAAACAGAGGAGCAAACAAGCAAACGGACGAACGACATAAAACTAAACGACAAACAGGCAACAAGCCCCGTGGCAAGGCTCAGACCTAGAGGGACCTGGTTGCTGTCTCCTTTTAGCATGAGCGACAGCAACAGCGGTCCCAATAAGTGCAGGCCCGACCATTTTGGGCATTCACCCCGCCTCAAGAAGGAAACAAGCGAGACACAAACAAAAGAAAACGAAACAAACTAACCAAAGCAAAACAAAACTTTGCTGCCCGCACAGTATGCTGAAAGCGGCGGGGCATATCAGCCGAACATTTCAGTATTCCAGAGACCTTGTTGCTATCTCTCTGCCGGATGGAGACAGCAACAATGGTCCCCCAGGCTGAGACAAAGCCATACATTATGCATGCACCCACAAGATAAACGAAGTAAAATTGTAGAGAGCTTACCAACAGACCGTGTAGGTAGGACAGGCGCAGACCTCGTGGAAGTTCGTATCTGTCTCCCACGACGGGTAAAGACACAGCACCACTCCCAAGAGGCACAGACCAATCTCTTCTATACAATAACAAACAGGCACAGGCAGGACAAGCACATACCCTGTGGAGGCTGGGTTCAAGACCATAGCCATGTCCCCACAAGGCACTAACCCATCCCAACAACAGGTACAGGTAGGACAGGCACAGACCTTGTGGAGGCTCGGTTCAAGGCCATAGCCATGTCCCCACAAGGCACAGACCCATCCCAACAACAGGTACAGGTAGGACAGGCACAGACCTTGTGGAGGTTCGGTTCAAGACCATAACTATGTCCCCACAAGGCACAGACCCATCTCCAATAAAAACAAAACGCATGCCAGATAGGTAGGATAGGCGCAGACCTCGTGGAAGCTCGTGGTTGTCTCCCACGACTGAAAATACATCACTACCATTCCCACCAGGTACAGGCCCATCTCTTTTAATCCATCATAATGCAAGCACAGGTAGGACTGGCACAGACCCCGTGTAAGCTTAGTTGACGAAACTATTCGCTTTCCACGAGGCACTGGCCTATCTCTCCTTTCTGACACCATGAGGGCATAAAGGTATAACGCGAAAAACAATAGGAAACAAAACACAACATGAAACAAACAAAACCCAAAGCAACCACAACACATACCAGGTGCCGGGTAAAATACTATTATTGAAGACGTACTCTCCGCGGAGCGCCTCATCTCGATGCAATTCTTGGCGTCCCTAGAAAACGTGAGCCTCAAGTTGTTTCTGTCAGGTTCTTATTCATGTGGTGGGTCTATACCGCTGTATACTTGAGTACTAATTAACCAGTACTTTACCAAGGTATTTTCGTGTCCTGACCACGGCGATGAGTTGAATGTGAGAACCACGACAACAACTTAGAAAAACAAAACAGCAGGACTACTATTTTAATACTGCTGTAGTACAACAGCACAGCAGCAAGTATCGTATGATACTGCTGTACGTATCCTCGTGTGCATAAAATCCAGAGAGATCTCAGGGTCCCGCACAGTGAAAAAACAAAACAAAGTGGGATGCGTAGAACGATCCCCAGTGCGTGCAAACGCGTGTCTCGGACTAGATCGAACACGCGACTAACAAGTTATCCATGCGTGAGTACATCGTTGAGTGTTCGTTAGTCGGTACATTATTACCAATGCAGTACTACGTAGCCAGTTGTTGAAATTTCGTGCAGTATGCCGGTATGTTCGAGACAAGTGCAACACTGGACGTTGTTGCAAATTGCGCAACATGCCGGTAAGTTTCTAACTAGACCGCACATGCGGCTAACGAGTTCTGACAACGAAAGTTGGAAAACCACGCCGAGTCTTATTAATACTACTGCTGTACAGTCGATGCGTATCCGGACGAACCCCGAGCATGACTGCCTGCGTCTCTACATGACCGTCAAACATCGAATCACTAAAACGAGCAAGCGACATCGACCCGTCCTTGCAGCCGTATGATACCTAAGTACCGAGATAAGGTATCTAGCGTGCTACGGGTTCCTGTAGGACTGCAAGCGCTTCTGTATGGGAGTGGGCATCAAGTATGGATACGAAATATGCAGCTTGTGGACGGGGTTAGCGACGTTCGACGTTCATGCGGTAGGTGGTGCCGTCAGCAGCGGATCTTATTCGTCTCTTCTCATCCCCCTGCTTCTCTCTGCGGGCCCTCTGGTGAGAAAACCGGCGGTACGGTCTCCTCTCACCTCCCTGCCCTGTCCCCTCGGTCCTTCGCTGGCGTACGGAGGGGGCTGCTCTCATGCCTGCGCCGTCAGCAGCGGATCTTATTCGTCTCTTCTCATCCCCCTGCTTCTCTCTGCGGGCCCTCTGGCGAGAAAACCGGCGGTACGGTCTCCTCTCACCTCCCTGCCCTGTCCCCTCGGTCCTTCGCTGGCGTACGGAGGGGGCTGCTCTCATGCCTCGTGTGCGAAGATTGTCTGCGTTGTTGCTGGTTAGCGTAATATGTACTTTTTGTATAAATTGCAGTAGTTTTTAATACGGTGCCTATATCATTAATGAGCGTGTTGTTCACTGCTCGGGTGCTGTCTTCTTCTCATGCTTTATACCCGGTATATATGATTTAGTATGATCCGTATGGGGGACATTATTTCATCTAGCGGGGCGTCGCGACTTGCCCCCCCTCCCTCGCCTGAGTTTGCAAAGCTCACATGTGACGAGGGGTGGGCGCTGCGCACTAAAAAGAGACTATGTGCCTCGGCAGACTGCAGGATACCTCCATCCACTAAACAGACCTGCGTTGAAAACATGAAAGGAGTGTGTGGGGCTACTACACTCACGCATACCGAAGCTCAGCAGACGACGGACTCTGCTAAACGAGGCGTAAGCCACCCCCCCTCACGGGGGGCGGAGTCAGCTCTCGTTCACCCACACTAAACCTCCCACGGCGTGCAGCCGCAAGACCCACACGGTGTCCGCCCGCGGTCCCGCTTGGGGACCGTGGTGCGAACCGATCGTGACTTACCGAAGGTTCCTCTGAACGACGGACTCAGTCACGACCTCCCCGTTGCACGTACCGTCGAACTCTTTGCTCAAAGCAAGGGTTCACTACTGCTGTTTACGCTGTGGTTACTCTCCGTGTCTATGAGCATATTAGTCTAGGATTCGGCATAGGGAACCAAGAACAACCTCGCCCCCGTCTGAATCAATCAGAGAGGGCTTGGCGCCGAAACACGGCGCAGAAACATGATGCGATACACGGGATGCCGGAAAAATCCATCGACCAGCATCCCGTCGGACGCGTGTGAGATGTGCGTGAGACTACTACACTCGTACCCCAGTTCGATTCTCGGATTGGACACCATGTTATAGAGTCGAGCGGTGCGCGTGTCATGCATGATGGCGTAATCTCGTCGGGCTCTCCGGCCGAGATAGCTTATATTCCTCGAAAGCTGCTCAGATATACCCACCTCCAAAACATCACGTATTAATTCGTTCTCAGAACAAACAGGGCCGTTGGGCCGTCCGTCCCACATGCACACACTCAAGCTCTTTCAGTTCGATGCAAAGACTGCCACCTGCATTCCCATCGTTCCACCCCGCTTGCGGAACATACGCCTGAGCCATCTCCTACTTGTCTCAGTCGGTACTCCTCTGGTGTAGGGGGGCACTGCCGACGGCAAGATGAGCTATATAGGAAGCTGAAGGGGTGGAAAAGGGTTGTGACCGTCTGCTCACATTCTCCCAGTCTCCGGGTTCAATTCGCATTTTTCCCTTTTGCCTAAATGCCGTGTCTACTTTTGGAAACCCCTCGGATCCTTGGATTACCACCGTAACGAAAACACACAAGTAACATGTTGTTGTTGTCTTCGCATTAAATCGTTCTTTCTAACCAGCTTCATCAGTGCACCCAGTGTCCGTCCTGATTCCTTATCCTAGAGAGATACTGATTCCGTAGTCACAGACTGTGGGACAGAGGAAGACCAAAAATAAGAAATAATCGCAAACCCAAGCGTCAAGCAATTGAAATGTCAGCGTACCGGGTACGAGAAACACAACAACACAACAGGACCAAAAAATAAGAGCAAAAAGACAATAAAAAAAATGAAATGAAAACAGAATACAAACGACGCAAGGACTTCAGAAAGGCTGCCAGACGGACAGCATACGTACTCAGGAAGGACAGATATCTGCTGCGCGGATGAAGCGACACGAAAGAGAAGGAGCTACAGGCAACAGTCTATATGAGCTAGCCGAACCGATACCTATCCACCCGATCTATCATTTCGTTTCTGCATTCATTGACAGCTGTATCAGTACGGCTGCCCTTCCCCCCTCCCCCCCTCCCGTTGTCGCCGTTCTTGGCGTCCTCAGCTGTGTGGCGTAGCCAGCTCCTCTGTGCCTCGTCCCTGTGCCACCTCGCCATGAAACAGTCCGCCACGTCGACGACCCCCCGGTACCACTTCCCGCTCTTCTTAGCCGCCCTCGGCCATAACACTGTTTCCACTCCGAACAGCAGAGGGGAGCTTTCCGTGGACCCCTCGGTGGCTTGGAAAACCCTGAGGTCGTCCGCTAGACATTGGGCCCAGGTCTTTTCCGGTCGGCCTGGTCCTGGGTTCTCCCCACCAGCCATCGTCCCAAACATCACCCGGCGAGTCAGCCACTCATTGGTCGCCCGCTGTACGGCCCCCGCAAAGAGGAGGCGTCTTTTACGGATGGTCGTCTCAACGCTCTCGCATTGTGCTTTTTTTAGGGCCTTGGCGTACGACATGAGGTGGTCAGTGCGTTGCCGGCGCTGGAAGCCAATGATCCGTAGGAGGAGTTTGTGGTGTGCCGTTCGGAGTTCAGCGAAGTGCTCCTGACCAAGAGTCCACGTCACGCACCCGTACAGCAGGGTCTCCATGTCTCCATCACCTCGGCCTTTAGCGTGCGCACTTTTAGAGTGAACGGGGCATCCTCCATATCATACAGTTCCCGTTTGAACCGATTGTAACATGCCTATGCGAGTCGGATCCGTCGTGTGATCTCTGGCATAACGTCAGCGCTTGCGACAACAAGACCGCTCTGACACAAAAGCTGCGTCGTCCGTCTATATCTCTGTCCCGCCGTTTCGATGACGAGTGGTGAGGTCTGGGGTGCCTGATTCGGTGTCCGCAGCAGCATGGTCTCCTTTTCTTTTCGGATACGGTGAGGCCTGCTGCTTCGAAAACGGTCACAATGACGGTCATCATCTTCGCAAGGCCTTCCGCCGACTTAGACACAATGCCTGCATCGTCCGCGAACAGCATGTCCCATACTGCCCTCCGTACGCAAGTTAGTGGGTCAACCTTCACCCCGTCCTCGCCGAGGTCCTCCTCGAGGTGAACCATGTTCCTCAAAATATCTGGGTCTTCACTGAAGCGTACCAGCACGGCGTGTATCACAGCAGCGAAGAAGACATTGAACAGAAGTGGTGACAAGACACATCCTTGCCGCAGCCCCTGAGTGACGTCGAACCATTCCGAGTGCTCGCCGTCATCCGCACGCACGCGGGCTCGCATGCCTTCGTGGAATTGGCGGATAACGGTTAGCATCTTCTCTGGTACACCGAAGCGTGCGAGCACCACCCACAGCAGCTCACAGTCGACGGAGTCATATGCTTTCTGCAGGTCGATGAAGCACATGTACAGGGGTTTTTTTCTAGCTCGTCCGAGTTCTTGCAGTCGGCGCACGACGAACAGCATGTCGACCGTTGATCGTGCTGGGCGAAAACCGCACTGTTCCTCGGGAAGTATCCCTTCGGCCTCGCAGTAGTTGCTGAGGCGGGACGCGACCAATTTTCAGCAAAACCTTGCCTGAATGGGCAACAAGCGAAATCCCCCGGTAATTGTTGCAATCAGAGCGATCCTTCTTTTTATGGAGGACCTTAATGATCGCATATTTCCATTGCTGGGGGACGTTGCCCGTTCTTCACACGTTGACAAGTAAGTTGTGACAGTACCGGATGAATTCGGGGTGGTCGATTTTCAGTAACTCGGCCGGAAGGGAGTCTGGTCCCACCGCTTTCCAGTTTGGCATACCCTTAATTACCGCCGTCATATTATCCATGGTCGGTTCATCTCCAAGCGATGGTGCCAACGGCCGTTGTGGAAATAGAGCGCTGATGGTTGGGTCAAGCTTAGAAGATTGCGTGGTCATATCATATTATACGTTCAGAAAAGCAAGGTGGATGAATGTACTGGCACAAAAAAAGTCAGAAGAAGTGGAAAATAAACACGCACAACTTATTGTATTACAGCAGTATATCATGCTATACGTTTAGAAAAGCAAGGTGTCGACGAATGTATTATCACTGCTGTGTAGTACTGTTGCAGTCTTGGTACAAAAAAAATCCAAAGTGAAATAAAAAAAAGCGTGGATGGTGCGAGTCGAATCTCGGAAACGAAAATGTTATCCAGCGCAGTATTAATGCCTACGCTAGAACAACAGCAGTGCTCGTACAACTGCCACGTCGTGTTTTTTACGCGATCTAAAACACTTTGCACGATCTCCTACAGCAGTAGAGTAGCTTGTACAGGTACGACCACGCGACGAACGTACGTGCGCTGATCCCCTTTCAGCTGGCTCTAGGATCTATTGGTCAGCAATGTAGGACACACTGCAATCAGAACTTACTGTACCGCTGTAAGTATGTTTTGTACGAACGCTGATGTACGAATGAGCCGCAGTACGATCATCCATACGCGCAAGGTATGCCCACTGCTGCTGCTGGGCCGCGGGGTTGTAGTGCTGTAGGAAGCTGGAGGTAAGCACGTTCTGTGCACTGCTGTGGGTATTGTTCTCTAGGCGGTGGTCCGTGCTCCGTGCAACAACCCAAAAAAATGTACAGGGATTGTACGTCATCCCGTACGGATAAAAATATATGACAGTACGGAATGCGGACCGACCCGCTCCGACAAACACAACCAACCACAGCAACCCTGCGCATATGGGTGTGTCGAACACGCACGGCGTGTGGGCGGCAGCGTTGGAACGATGGGATCTGTGCATGTTGTCTGTTGTGTACCTGGTATATGCCTGTGAGCTGTGTGCTCACAGCTCATGAGAGCCGGGGGGAGAAAACAGAGAGCATGTACCGATACGTACGTACAAAATAAGGCCTCTCGTACTGAAACCAGGGAAATCGTCTTATCCACTCCCGCCGGAAAAAAAAAAAAAAGTTTGGGCGCCCGCCACGTGCTCCAGAGTGCACGGATCGCACCGAGACCTCGACCAATGTGTCCGGCCGGGCTTCCTGTGTCCGAGCATTTCGTGTTATTATGCCGAAAAGTGCGTTGTATGAAGAGAAAAGTTGGCTAAAGTACGAAAAATTGACCAATATGCGTATACGTATGTGTAGGATTCTACCAGTAGTACGCAAGGCACTCTTACTTCTTGCGAGAGACTATCTTGCCTCATTTGAACACACAAGGAAGGACCTGCACATATTAATAATCTTTCTGATTATTATGTCTCGTAGACAAAAACAACAAAAACGAGAGACACACGAGCCGATTTTTCGGCGAAAAGAAACAACATTCGTGAAAGGTTCGGCAGGGGCACACACAACACGTGTGCAAAATGTTAGGGTCTATCTCGTATCAAGGTGTTAAACATCGGATTTTCGTGTGATAAACGGCAAAAATTACGGCAGCGTATCGTCACTTACTACTTTGTTTCAGCATATGTTCGATTTTGGGCATTAAATATTACCAGTGCTTCACATTGGTCCTACGCAGTCAATTCTTCGGATGTTTGCGCCAACCTTTGTGCAGATATGCCCTGGAGCATCTAGAAGCGGCTCGTTCAGAAAACATGCGGGTTTTTTTTTTCCTTCCTACGGAAGCGCCTTATCATTTATGACTTTTATGAAAAGGCCTGTGGTTGGTCGGGACACATTTTGGGTGCTAGCGCCAGTCCTAGATCCTTACCAAACAAAAGTGGCTACGTCACCTTTTCCCACTGTTCATGGCGGTCAGTAACACACCAACTATGTCACAGTCGAGTTGACACTGCATGCGGCATTCGTGGCTGACGAAATTAGGTGTGATATGCTTGAACCAGTTCGTAGAGTGCCACAATACCCTCAACTTGGGGAGGCGTCGAGGCCAGCCCTATAGTATCAGACGGGGACAACAATGGAGGCCCGTGGACGCGGTGGGAGCCCGTAATAGCGATTGGCCAAAATGTCAAAAGGCTATTAATAGCTCTACAGCACAACGGCACTAGAGTAGGCGATTTGCCTGTGTGTCAAACAATCAAAGAATCGATCATGGCCGACAAAGTTACCCACCTGCACCTTGAAGAGGGGTGGCGCTGCCTCGTGCAGTGGAAACGGGCAGGAGCCACCGTTCTTGTTCACCACAGCTACAAATGGCCCAACTTGGAGTAGGTGGGGTTCTGGTCTACCTCAGTTACCGCGGTGAGTTCGGCTTCGAGGACGGTCACTTGGCGACCTTCTGTGATGGGCGTCATGGCGACCACGGCCTCCTCGCGAACGACAACACCCTTGCCATCCATTACAGGAAACTGCCATGCACAACGTGAGTTGTACGGCTCAAGGGTGGCGACAATCCTCGATCTTCGAGCCGTCCCTTCCCGTGCCGTGGGGTGGAATTTTCCTCTCCACGTCGTTCTTCGTGCGAGCCTTCTTGTCGGACTGGACCACGACCTTAACCGCGATGCTGAATGCCTCAGAGACCATTAGGGCGGTAATGTCCCCACCCCAAGCCCCAAATTTGCAAAGTTTTCCAATAGACTCCAAGAGCATCTTGTCATAGCTGCCGGCATCGGCGGAGCGGTTACCTTTGTCGTCAAAAACTGAGTGCCTGCTGTAAAGTTCGTTCGAGACGTATTTTACCTCGGCATCGTCAAGCAGACCTTTACCGTACACTGCGGTCCACCCGAGCACCACTATTAATAGCTTCACCTGGCGCCAGTACTGGTCGGAACCCCATAGAGCCTTCGCAATTGCACGCCAGAAGCAGTTCCCATCACCACCCACCCAATACGCCACGTACGTCTTGCGCAACTCCGCCGTGAGAACCGAAGTCGAGAAACGGTCGTACCTCTGTTCGTGCAGCAAATGTGGGAACCATTCATGCAGGTGCCGCGTTACGACGTGTCACAGGTACAATACAACTGCACCATAAGGGAATGTCTGCTTGTCGGGAGTGTAATTCTAGATTCCCAACACGCCGCGGTGTTTACACACATTTATGCTACGATAATGTACCTCGCAGCTTGCCCCACAAACAATAAGACGTTGTCATTGAGTGCGATATTGACGAAGTTCGAAGGGACTCACACATATCGCATTAATCGAGTATTAATCGTGGGTTGTTTGGATTGCTCACGTAGCTCCCACAAGCTTGGTCCCAACGCACCCCATAATCAAATAGGGTAATGCTATTTGCGACACCGGTGTCGTAATTTCTTATTTGCGACACGGTGTCGCAAATAAGCGGCTTATTTGCGACACCGCATCACGTTCGCGGCACATACCTCAGACTGGCCCCGCACCGCCAGTGATGTGTTGACATGGTGCAGGGCCATCATTTTAGCTATCGCATTGCCGAAACGGGCCAGGACTCGAGGAGATATCTGGCCTCTTGGTCCACCCGCAAAACGTTCAGATCGGTGTCGCAAATAAGCCTTATTTGCGACACCGCGACGTGGTTGCCGCACACGCTCCGGATCGGCAAAGTGCTATGAGTGGAGTCGCAGCATGGCATAGGCTACCATTGCGGCCATCGTGTAGCCAAAACGGGCCAGTACTCGAGGAGATATGGGGTATCTTGGTACAACACCCGCAGAACCTTCTGGCTGTCGCAAATACCGTATTGGCGACACCGCGACGTGGTTGCCGCACACGCTCCGGATCAGCGACGTACTACCCGTAGAGTCTCAGCATGGAGTAGGGCTACCATTGAAGCTATCGTGTAGCCTAAACGGGCCAGTACTCGAGGAGATATAGGATATCCTAGTACACCCAGGCTGATGTCGCAAATAAGCCTTATTTCGCGTGTATCCAGAACGAGCCATTGCAGTAGTAGATGCTGCTGTGTGTTGTATCCTGGTCATCCTGGTGCACTGTCAGAATAGTCAGACTGGTGTCGTAAAGCCGCATTTGACGACATCGCACGGCGTGCGTCGCGCGCGCCCCGTTTAGAGCTCGGACTATACCACTGTACAGTTGTACGGCATGTTTCCACGAGTACATCGATCGTTAGCCACGTCATCGTGAATCAATGGATTTGAAATTAACTTAGTTATATTGCCGCGCCGTAAGTCGTACGTACTATAATTGAGAGCGCTGGTATCGTTCAAAGCGCCGGGTGCTCTGTTTACGCGTCTATTAACATGGGTACAAATGAAGGGCACAGAAGTTTGTGCACGCTGCGCTCTGTATAGGGTTTTTGCACTTGTCTTTGGATGCTATCGAATTAGGTGGGTGTATGTCATCCACAGCAGCATCATAGTACCGCAGTAAAATCGGCGTTCGTTCCGTGCAACCATCAGCACCCACCAATGCGGTTGTTTAATTGCCCTTGAACAGCCGTGTAAAAGCGCCTATCCCTCAGGCGTTTACCAACGCCTATCGTCCTGCCGCACAGAACTGAACAAACTTTCGAAACGCTGTGCACAGTTTGTGTCGGGTTAGTTAAGGCAACGAACACACCCCATAGATGCACAGAGGGCGACCATACGTGCAGCTTGCCTAGCTATCTATGCGTCATGTTCGTTGTACGCGATCGTTCCGACACATTATCCTGCTTGTTGTTGCACCAACAGCAGTCCACAGTATCCGCACTGCTGTAGTATTGACATATACTATTAATATTAATAGTATAACTTAGGGCACATGCGTAGCACGTAGTTTGTAAACGGATTACCGATGTTTATCTCTAACGGTTGTGAAACATACAATAGAAACCTACAGCGGACTGCATGAGTTCAATGTAAGCGGCAGAGGGGTTAGCCGCCTTGTTCATGGTGACGAAGAAATCGGTATGTGTAACGCGTGTAGAAGGTCGTGGAGTTCGTATGCTGCTTGGAATGTGTCCTTCGATGCCCTGCAGTATTGTGTAGAGTTCCCACCGTGCTATTGTATGCTTTACACACTGGTGCGCGGGTTGGAGGTTTTTCCATAAGTTTAGGCAGAATGTTTGCGGAGAGAAGCCCAACCATTATGGATACGCACCAACATGCCGCAACTCCAGCAGATTGTGCGCACTGACGTGCCCCACTCAAATCATGCGTAGTCTCCTCGTCCAGCTACGCAGTCAATTCCCGAATATTCTGGATGCCCTGGTCGGCGAGGCAGTCTGATGGATTATGTATAGTTTTCACACTCCTACAATGTAGCCTATCGTGTTTGTATGTTTACTCTGTTGTATGCAGCACAGCAGCAGTAGTAGAAGAGCCACGTTGAATATTCTGACCGTGTACTAGGATACTCCATATCTCCTCGAGTACTGGCCCGTTTTGGCTACACGATAGCTTCAATGGTAGCCCTACACCATGCAAAGACTCTAATGGTAGTGCGTTGCCGACCCGGCGCGTGTGCGGCAACTACGGCGCGGTGTCGCAAATTCGGTATTTGCGACACGCGTGTCGCAAATAAGGCCTATTTGCGCACCAGCCAGAAGATTCTGCGGGTTGTACCAGGATACCCCATATCTCCTCGAGTACTGGCCCGTTTTGCGGCTACACGATGGCTTTAATGGCAGCCCTACACCATGCTGAAACTCTACTGGTAGTGCTTTGCCGATCCGGAGCGTGTGCGGCAACTACGGCGCGGTGTCGCAAATTCGGTATTTGCGACACGCGTGTCGCAAATAAGGCTTATTTGCGACACCGATCTGAACGTTTTGCGGGTGCACCAGGATGCCAGATATCTCCTCAAGTCCTGACCCGTTTCGTCCATGCGATAGCTTCAATGATGGCCCTGCACCATGCCAACACATCACTGGCGGTGCGGAGCCAATCTGAGGTATGTGCCGCGAACGTGATGCGGTGTCGCCAATAGCATCACCCAATCAGGGAATAGTACTAGAAATCGACTTACGCTACCACTGCCACTGAATTCGACAAAGTCGCACCTTGTCGTTCATCTCGGAAACTTCCGAGACGGGGGGCATTTCCAGACCAGAACAGCCGAACACCCTCTTGAAAGTGCAGTGGCCCAGGTACCACCTATGTAGTGCCTGCTCGGGGATCCTCTCAGGACGTCGAAGTTGATGAATCTGGATCATAGATGACCTTGAGTTTGTTGCGGAGATCGTGCAGCAGCGTATCCGCCACATCGTCAGCGATAACGCGACGGTGACCCTGTTAAAAAAACGTCAAGCGACACGAGAGAATGCTTGCCATTGCCTCGTCTCCCAGAACACACGATTAATTCTCCTTTGAAAAGCAAGTACAACCCACCTGGATGCGTGAAATCACCAGGGTCGTATCATAAGATGCCGTCAAAGCTCAGACACGACCCCTATCGTTCTCGAACACCCTTCAACACTTAACTGAATACGCACGCCAGCTGTGCAAGCACAACAGCAGCTCACCTACTTACTTTTTCGGGTGTCAGGTACAGGAGTTGAATATTCCGGAGTAGGTAGTTCACCCACTGAGCCACTGACTGCTGAGGATGAAGGTTTGGAGGCAGATGGACCACCCCGGCCTCTGCCTACGGTACTCCACATAGTACCGACGCCTTTATGCTCAAGTCCTCCTGCTTGGCTATACCTGTTCGATGCACTCACTGATATGATAGGCCAAGCCTGAGTCAGTTCATAGAAGCCCCTCCAGGGCATATATATTATCGCTTAGAATACACAAGACAAGGAAGAAAGGGGGGGAGAACATGAAGTACACACGCAAGAAGTAGAACAAGAAGAAGAAATGAGAAAGCGGCGGACAAGATACGTCCCCACCCGCTGACCGTTCCACACAGAACACGCAGATTTTCTGTGTGGAACTCCCAAATACCGTTACACATGAATCCGTACACCAAGTACGTGAGCACTCCGAACAGCCCCTCTGATCTCTACTTGGTGAATGGGATAACCAAACATCGCTCACGATAAAGTACCATGCCATGATGATAAACCACGATCATCCAAAGTCCAAATCCAAGGTATTGTACTCAAATATTGATAAGTATATGTCAAGACCACCAATGCCTCAAATCAGAATATCGCGAACACAAATATCAAAGTCTCAAATCTCACAAAGAAAGAAACTTAATCTTCATATCTCAGAAAATAGTACCACAAGAACAGCTGCTCAAAACCCGAAAAATGATAAATCGGAGAAAAACAAAAATCAACTCCTCAAATTTCGACTGTGCAGAAAGATCAAGCCCGCCAAGCCCAGAAAAGCCCACAAAGCAACTCCTCAAAATCTCAGAAAACAATCAATCGAATCCTTGCACCATTTATATAGTACTGCAGTCCCTTTTTGGGTTAGGCTCTCCATCTCAATCAAACACCAATCCGATATAGCCTCTCTACAGGGGACACACTAAATCCAGTCAAATGGCAACGAAAGCCCCGACTTTCGTCTCTGAAACAACGCCCCAGTTTAGTGCGGTCGACTTAGTATACTACAGATTTCAATTCCGCATTACGTACGTAGATACGTATTCAGTATAATAATGTTATATAGTAGTTCCAAATATTTCAGCTTTCCTGCTACGTACAGCAGTCTTCCAGCCCCAACGGAACGGGATAAAAAGCATCACTCATGAATCACGATCGACTCCTCAACTCAAACCAGAATGGTACATAGTGGCATGTCGGATTCACTCCCTCGTCCCCACAAGAAAAATTAAATAACAAATCATAGGACCGCATGAAGTCAGAGCTTCAAACCCCAAAACAATTGAAGAATAGTGACAAAAATAATTATCAGAGTGTCAAATCACCCCCAAAAAACAATTAACTCTTCAGATCTCAGCAATAAATTATCATGACCTCCAAGCTCAATAAAATCCATAAACTATCTTCCCAAATCTCATGAAATTTGTGATAATTTCCTCGAATTCCCTCAAATCACAGGAAGATACAAAAATCGGCCGGGTCAGACATAAAAATCGACTCACAAACAAAACAAAACAAAACAAACAAACAAATATATACTCATGTTCATGATGAAGTTCCTGTGGAAACGGAAAGCGTCTTTCGGAAGGGGTTTCGTCAAGAAGTCGGCATGTTCGTATTCCGGCCTCATATGCGTGATTTCAAACTCTCCCTTTTCGACAAGTTCTCGGAGGAAGTGGTGGCGGACATCTATGTGCTTCGAGTTAGAGTTCGTCACAGGGTTGACCGCTATTTGGATCACACCCTTGTTGTCCTCAAAAACCTGGATGCACGGATCCCCAAAATCAGGCAACAGGAAACGCCACACTGACCGTAGAAAAAGAGCCTCCTTGAAACCCTCTGCCATCGCAACGTCCTCTGCTTCACTCGTGGAGAGTGTGGAAGTCTTCTGCGTCCTAGAAATCCATTGAATGGCCGCACCCCCACACATCACGGCTGCACCCGAGACAGACTTCCTCCTAGTGTCTCGGGGGGTATAGGCTGCGTCTGCATAAACCACCAACTCTAATCCACTGCCCCTCTGGAAAGTAATACCGTAGCTACTTGTCACCTTCAGATACTCCAAAATCCCTCTCGCAGCCAACCAGTGTTTGAGTTTGGGGGCATGCATATACCTCGCGACCGCCCTTACGGCATTTGAGATATCAGGTCTCGTCTGGTTAGAAAGCCACAACAAACTGCCTACTAGTTCACGATACGGCCAGTCACCAGTGGGCTCCTCCTCGTCAAACACCTCCAGGAAAATATCAGGCGAAAGTGGGGTGTCCCTACCAGCTGTCACGCCAAATTGCTTGACCGTCTTCTCCGCGAAAGATTTCTGCGAAATTGTCAGTAAACCCGCGACCTTGTCTCTGGAATAGTGGCAACCGGCATACCATCGCAGCTCACCAAGGTTATTGATGGGGACTACGCGGTTCAGGTCCTTGCAAAAACGGTCACATCTCTCCTTACGGACCTACCGCAAAAATGTCGTCGACGTGAACCACAGCAATGATGGAAACAGACCCCGCCTCGATTAATCGAAAACACACACGGATCTGCGAGGCTCTGTTCAAAGCTAAGACTCTTCAGGCGGGTGACCAAGTGTCTATGCCAGGATCTCGACGCCTGTTTCAAGCCGTATAGGCTACGATTCAAGCGCATTATTTTACCGCTCAGATCGCCACAGCCCTGTGGCATCCGCATCAAAACGAGTTCCTGTAGTGCGGCCTGGACAAACGCTTGTTGTACATCGAAATGGCATAAATCTAACTGTAACTCGCAGGCTATCGCAGCCATCATACGGATACATGACGCGGCAGGGGCGGGGGCAAAAGTCTCATAGTAATCAACTCCGGGGCGTTGGCTAGATTCTCTCGCCACTAGTCGCGCTTTCGCCTTCATTACCTTACCATGCTCACCTGCCTTCCAAGTGAACACCCATTTGGCCGATACCACGTTCCCTCCCTTTTGTTACTAAGCATCCCCGAAAGTCCCAGCTCCCTCGAGTCCGGCAATCTCCGTCTCCATTGCATGGGACCAGTTCGCATGGTATGGCGAGAGCATCGCTCCCTGGTAGGTCGCGGGTTCCGAAAGTTGTCCCGCGTCACATGTTGGCAGAGCAGGGGCTGGTTGGTTGGGCGGGCGCTGGTTGAAAAGTGCGTGGTCAGCTGGCTGCGATGTACCAGTAGACGCCTGGTGGTACGCCCTCGTCCTTGCGCGCGTCCGCCCCGGTTGGAGAAGCTCGTTGTCCGGGGGACCCTCGTCGTCCTCGATCTGAGGGTTCTCGGCCCCCGGTGGGGATGACGGTGACATCACCCCCGGCGGCGGCGGCATCTCCGGTGGCGCCGGCATCATCACCGGCGGCATCCCCACTTGAAGCGGCGCCGTCGTCATCGCCCGTGTCCTAGCGCGCGTCCGCCCCAGTTGAAAGCGATCGCTATCCCGGGGGCCCTCGTCGTCCTCGACGTCGTGGTTTTCGGCCCCCGGTGGGGATGACGGTGACGTCACCCCCGGCGGCGGCGGCACCCCCGACATCGCGCGTCGACGGTGGCGGCACCTCCGGTGGCGCTGGCGTCATCGCTGGCGTCGGCGGTACCGCCGGTGGTGCCAGTGACATCATCGGTGGTATCCCCGGTGACACAGTCGCCAGCTCCGGTGGTAAATACCTGATGTGCAGATCGGCCTCCCACGGCTCCGCCACGGAGTCCTTCCTCGCCTGAGGCGCAGCCTCGATGATCGGCTTGCGCTCCACCTCCCAGGTGACGTCCCGCGAGTTGCTCGTACGCCCGCATGCCATGACCACCTTGACGCAGTCGCGCGGATGGTTTCTCCCCCTGTTGAGGTAAAAACACCGTTCGGCCTTGGGGTCAGACTTGTGGGTGCGGTGGATACGGTGGGATCCGGGCTGCATGAAAGCGAGTGTGTTGGGCGGCGGCAGTGTCCCAAAAAATGACTCGTGCGGCGACTTGAAATGGGCGTTCACCGACGTCGCCGTGGTGTTCAGGCAGTCGTTCATGTAGATGACTGCTTCCACCCAGTAGCGGTCCAGGTTCGGGAGCTGCCCAGGGAACAGCCGGGGGGCCTCAAGGCAAGCGGCCATACCGCCTTCCTGGATGAGGCCGAGTCCACGTTCGACCACGCCGTTGTGTTTCGGTCCGTCGACCCCGGTGTGCTCGTGTCGGATTTTCTCATTGGCGCATAAGTTCGCGAAGAGTGCGTTGACGAACTCTGTGCCGTTGTCCGTCCGGAAACACTCGACGGCTCCGCCGACGTCAGCCAGGATTTTTCGGGTCGCCGCGGTCACGTCGGTGGCGCTCTTGCTCTTGAGGGGGTACAGCCATCCCATGCGTGTCGCGTCATCCTTGAACTGGATGAGGTACAGAGCCCCCCCAGCAGACGCGATATTCCTGGGGCCGGCAAGGTCAACAAAAACGCGCTACAGGGGGAGTGCCTTCCGAGACGATGTAGTCGTAGGTATAGACACACGCCTGCCTTTCGCCTGCACACATCTACTGCAAGTGACCAGAGTACCAGTGAGCTTGACGCCTTGCTGTTTGGCCGTCTCGCGCAAAAGGCCCTCGTGGGCGTGGGCGTTGCACACGTGAAAGACGTTAACATCCACCTCCTTGAAACGTCTAATGCCGGGGACGAGCACGGCAGCAGCAATCGCCGGGCGGAACGCGGGGGGGTGCGGGGGAAGGCATTCTTCCGGGGGATTAGCTGACGATGGCGCTGGCTCACTACGTTCCGGCACTGTCGCAGGGTGTGTGTGAGGGGTTGCTACCGCTATCGTTGGTTCTATCGCTACCGGGGGGTCTACCGCTACCATCACCCCTGGCGACAGCGGCATAGCAGATATTCCCGGCGTCCTCACCGGTTGTAACGTCACAGGCACCGGCGCATGGGGGGGAGGGGGGGGGGGGTTGCAAAACCGTTGTACCATCCATCGCTACCGGCGGGCCTACCGCTACCATCACCCCCAGCGACAGCGGCATGGCAGATACTCCCGGCGTCCTCACCGGGTGTACCGTCATAGGCACCGGTGCATGGGGGGGGGGGGGGGGGGGGGGGGGGGGGGGGGGGGGGGGGGGTTGCAACAAGGCCATCAAAGCTAGTGTACCCTGTACGGGGGGGGGGGGGGGGGGGGGGGGGGACGCGTGGCGTTCAGCCTGGATCCGGCTCGGTCTTTGGGGAAAAACAAGCGGCCACCCATTAGGTGGGCACTAGCAGCATCTAGAGTGATCGCCTCTTTGGCCTGGACAGTGTGCAGCGAAAGCAAGTTTACCTTCAAGCTAGGGATAAAAGAGACACTCTCTAAGGTTACTCGTACGTCTTCCGTGCTATGAAAAGTCAAATCCACGCTGCCTACGTACTCCACTGCTAATTCTGTTCCGTCACCAATAAATATTTTGGCGTTCTCAGGGGAGGGGGGGCGCTTGTTTTACAAGTGATCCGGGTTCGGGGTCATGTGCGTTGTCGCCCCGTTGTCCGCAATCCAACTCTCTATCCCCCTTCCCAAAACATCGTACTGACCGACCAAAGCAGACTGTGTTGTGAGTAGATGTGATGGCTCTTCAGGAACCAAGTAGTGCTGCGGTGGCTGCTGGCACTGCTGTGCCTGCTGCGCCTGCTGCGCCTGCTGGGCCTGCTGGGCCTGCTGCGCCTGTTGCGCCTGCTGGGCCTGCTGCGCCTGTTGAGCCTGCTGCTGTGAATGTTGGTAGTACTGCTGCTGCTCACGTTGGTAGTACTGCTGTTGCTCACGTTGGTACTGCGGTAGTTGCTGAAGATATGGCTGCTGTTGTGGCTCGTGGTACTGTGACTGCTGTTGGAGCTGCTGCTGTTGGTACTGTGATTGGTACTATGATAGCTGGTGCGACTGTTGCTGTGGCTGGTACTGTGGCTGCTGTTGGTACTGCGGCTGCTGCTGCGGAATGGGGTCTAGGGGGGGGAGGAGCGGTGTTGTAGACTGGGCGGTATTCGCCGCGAAGTGGCTCTGGTAAACTTCACGAGGTGGATTCGGGTCATCTACCAACGTCACAATAGCGCGGCAGTTCGCAACAAAATGGCCTATCCGGCCGCACCTGTAACATCTTGGGCGGGGGTCAGCGGCGTGGATTCCCGACTCGGTGCCTTGCGGCCGACGTGGGTTAGGGGGGGGGGGGGTACCGGACGGCGTCGTACATTCGGTCGGTACCTGGTGGGTGTCCTCCGGGTCCGATGAAACGTGCGTCGCGTACCTACGGCCACGACTGGTTCCCACCTCTGCCGCGGCCGGCGTATGGCGGCCACGGTTGATGTCCACCACCGCCACTGGCGTGCGAATCCTGCCTCTGCTGATTTTTCTTCGGCTTCCCGTTCTTGTTCCCCGAACGGGTTCCTCCCCAGTCCTGGCCTGACCATCCTTGACCATGCTGGTGTTGCTGTTGGTGTTGACGCGGTGGCTGATGTTGATTGTGTGGTTGCTGCTGTTGCTGCTGTTGCTGCTGTTGCTGCCCCCAGTGCCCAGTGGCGCCACCACTCGCCGTGCCACCTCTGCCGCCCGTGTAGTGGCCAGGGCTGGGACCGGGGAAACTCCCCTGTCCACCTGCTTCACCTCCGCCTGTGGCTATCAAGACCTGTGCTGAGCCATCGATCATTTTCCTCTTACTCGCTTCCAACTCCCGGTACGTTACGCGAACCCGGTCCTCGATCATGTTGAGGGTCAAGTTCTGGGCGTATTGCAGGATTTTCTTGTCCACCTCGTATTCGGACGTCAGGCATTGCAGTAGGTGGAGGTTGGCTTCCTGATCCGTTTTCGGGATCCCTACTTCGGAGAGCTTTTCTCGGATGATGCTTATCCTCTCGAAATAAAGGGTGGGATCCTCCCCCTCTTTCATATGGGCATTGATGCATTCTCTCTGGTATGCCTGCTTGTCGAGGTCGTCGCTTGGGACGTAGTGCCGACGTACCTCGGCCATCGCAAGACTAGGGCTGCCTATGTCATAGGTCTTGTATAACAGAGACGAATTAGTCAGTGCGTTGGTGATACCCTCGTATGCCCTGCGAGCAGCGGCTACCCTTGCCGTTCCGAAACGGTAATCGAGGTCTTGTTGACTCCTTCTATTTGGGCCCTGCAAGACTATCGGGTCGCTAATTTCCTTCAAAACATCGTCGCAGGTGTTAGTAACAGCCCATGATATAAATTGCTTCGACCATTTAAAATAATTCCCCTCCTCACTGCCGTCAAGTTTCGGTGAAGGCTTACCATGTGGCTCCGGTGGGCGCATTCCTCCTCCAGCCCCCTGCTGTAGCCTCTCCATCCTCGTTCGTTCCTCCTCTCTGATCTCCAGCCGGAGTGACATCTCGGCCATCTCTCGTTTCAGGCGGGCGATCTCATCATCGCGGCCTGCGGCTCCGTCCTCCCGCGAAGCCTCGTTCCTCCTACTCGTTTCTGCTCCGGCCTCTGGCGGAGCAGTTCCGCCCTCTGGCGGAACAGGGTTTCGCGCTCCTGCGATACTAGCCATTTCCGCGGCCTCTGCCGCGGCGTTGCTGACTGCCTCTGCTGCCGCTGAAATCGCCACTCCTGTAGCTCTCCTGGCTCTGTCGACCTTGTTGTCGCCAGTGCCTCTGCTCGGTTGAGGTCCCTCTGGCCTCTGCATCCGAAAAACTGAAAATCTCTCGCTCGTCCTCGAACGGGGAGTTGCTCTCCCGGCGTAGCCCCAACCAGCAAGTGCGTCCAATTGGAACAGACGCTAGCGTGTTCGATGCACTCACTGATATGATAGGCCAAGCCTGAGTCAGTTCATAGAAGCCCCTCCAGGGCATATGTATTATCGCTTAGAATACACAAGACAAGGAAGAAAGGGGGGGAGAACATGAAGTACACACACAACAAGAAGTAGAACAAGAAGAAGAAGTGAGAAAGTGGCGGACAAGATACGTCCCAACCCGCTGACCGTTCCACACAGAAACACGCATATTTCCTGTGTGGAACTCCCAAACACCGTTACGCATGAATCCGTACACCAAGTACGTGAGCACTCCGAACAATACCTACTGTATGACAAACACGAAATCCCGACGACCACAGCGTTGCGGATATCGAAGTATCGCGATACAGGTACGTCGAAGGAGTGGGGCTCAGAGCACGCTAGGCAACCTCTCCACAGCAAGAAACCAACGAGGGGGGCGGTGGGATCAGTTAGCCCCTGCTCTGACCAATCAGCGGATTGTCGTGCTGTAATCAACCAGCTGCCAGCAGCCGTACTACCTCGTCATCATGTACCAGCGCGGCCCCAAGTACGGCCCGCCGTAAATAAGAATTGTTGAAGGCTCATTCCTTAAGACACTAAAGGAATTGGGCGTAGGGAACGGTACCCAAATGCTCCATAGAGAGAGTAAACGGCGGAATAAGAAACACGTACCGTCAAGCATCAGTAAAAGAAGAAACAGGGTGGCCGCTGTTCGTCGGGGGTCAGCAGGCCCGGACAGGCGCTGCCGTCGAAAGTTCGACACAACAAGCTTCCAGTATATATTCTCAGCCATATACTTACAAATTGGTAAAGGCTAGTTTGTTAAGACACTAAAGGAATTGGGCGGAAAACACGGCGCTCAATTGCCCCAAAGATGGAACAAGCGGCGGAACAAGAAACATGTACCGTCACAGTAAAATAAGAAAGAGGAAGGGCGCTGCCTTCCAACGTTCGACACAAAAAGCTTTCAGCACATACTCCCAGTCATACAACAAGATAAGCGGAAATGCTGTACTAAACTGCTGCTAATAAGCGTAAATGTGTATAAATACCGGAACGTACCACGGTAAAGACGCGCGATTCTACCCCTGGTTTTCCCCAAATAAGAAATATGAACGTTAACATTTACATCGATTCCCGGAATATACCAGGCACATTTGAAGTAAGAACGTACAAATAGTACCACCTGGCTAAGTAGGAAAACACTGCTGTTTGCGGCACACAACAGCATAACAAGGTATAGGACCTTTGGCCGAAAACTCGTCTGTTATTAGAGCGCTCGTACTGCCCAAGTCTATAGAGAGTGCGATCGTACTATTATTAACCGTATGTACACTTTACGGGTCGTTGAGACTCCCGGTACATCTGCAGTACCATTATTATACCGGGAGCTATTTGAAATTGCACTGCTGCTTTCTCAACCCGGAGAAAAGCGCGCGCTCGGTGTCTCGAGAGATGTGACAGCTGCAGCGACAATATTTGACGGGTCTATGGCGTGATACACACTTCGATAGACGGTGGAGAGCTTCTCTGTGGTCGTGCGGTGATCGCTGGGAACTGGCTATTGTGCGGAGGTGTCGGGTTTAAATGCTACTGGTATCATGGTACCTGGGTATATACGATGATGATACGTACTCGCAGACTGCGTGCTGTCTTCTTCCTGGAGCGCGCGCTTTGTGTCGGTCTTGAGGGCTGTGAGGGCTGCAGCAACGGAATTTGATGGTTCTATGGCGTGATGTACACCACAAGGGACGTTGAGGGACTTCGCTGTCGTCACCTACTGGTCCCTGGGAGCCATCTGGGGTGCTGGAGAGGACGGATACTACACGCGTTGATCGTGGATGCGGCGGGTTTGAATATGAGAAACGCTAGGCCGGAAACCGGGGGATGGATCTTAAATGTCCCCGTAGTAGTGATTTAAATCTCGACTACATAGTAGCGACTATCAGTCCCCTCACCCTGCGTGTGTGCGCTCCAGCGAGGTCATATAATACTGCACAGCTCCACGCATGCTCTTTAGTCTGCTTTTGGTCTGGCCCATCTACCCGTCCCCGCTTCGTGCAGTTGCGAACCCAGAACATATATGGGCCAATTCTAGAACCGGTCGGGTAATCCGACATTACTATTATAACAGAGTACAGTAGACACAGCAGTAACACTGCAGATTCTCACCTACGTATCATACCGCGCGTACCTAAGTATAATATCATACTATTAATACTAGTGCTTGCTGTACAACCAACCACCAGTAGTAGTAGGTACCACCGTGTAATGACAAGGTTGAAAGCACACCCCGGTGATAATTTTTTATCTTCAAAAATATCGTCACCGGAGGTGCTTTTTCAGGAGGTGTGGTATCTAGTGTACCCTCCGGTGGAAAGCACCATGCACAGGAGCCCCGCAGCTGGGGGGGCGTGACAATGATGGGGTGGGATAAGGAGGGTGTGTGTGATAACGGGACGTCGGTTGCTAACGAATGCGAACAGACTTGGCCAGATGACAGGAGGGTGTGATAACGAGGGTGTGTGATAGCGGTATCTTGAATTGCTATGGAGTGTGAACAGACCCCGGCAGACTGCAGGGGGGGGTGATGTGTTTCCGGGGGTGTACCAATAAAAGGGGGCGTGTTCACAAAGGTGTGTGATACTTATTGCATAAGGGTTTTTAGAACCATTTTTTTTTTTCCCCATTCCCGTGCAATACCGGTGGTAGTAAGGCCCACGCTTATACCGGTAACCCGGAGATAACAGCAAGAAACCCCGCCTTCTGTGATCTTGCAGATTGGGTACCGGAACCGGTACAGTTAGAGTACCACATTCAATGACAAAACTCCCGGTCGCTGTACCTCAGGGGCCTTGTCTCGCTGAAAAACTGATTGCTGATATGTTGGTATGAATTTTTTGTCTTAATAATACACGTAGCCCACACCTTGCCCACAACATTAAATTCTAAATACCGTTACCGAATACCGGTGCCGCAGCAGTACGCGTTATCGTAACGACCTATTATCACGTGGTTGGCCACAAAACTACCGTACGTACCGTTTTTTGTTTGTTTTTGTTTTTAATCATCACTTTTACTTTCCAGACTAACTCGTAGGAGGTTTTTTTACCCCCAGCGATCATCTGGACAAGCCGTTGTTAAGATCAAGCAGGCAGGGACACTTTGTATCCCTGGACAGGTTCGCCTATTAAGTCGGTACTCGTTGGTACTCGCGTGTGATGCTTGCTTAGAGATAGAAGAAGAGCAGTTTTATTCCTTTCGCGCGCGCGGAGACTGAGACCAAGCTCGTGTCCCTTTGGGAAACCCTTCGTTTTCCACTTAAGATACGCCTTCCAAGTATTACAAATACGATCCCAGTACCTGAACCCAGGTAATTACCGGGCTTTCAACCTCATTCAAGGCAGTATCATAACACTAGCCCACTCTGATGAGCCGTATATACATGCAGAATTATGGGAAATTCATGCAAACCCCGATTCCACGAACTAGAACATGAGTCGAAGGTGCGGCTCCTCAAAACCCACTCCCACACCTCTGAACGGCAAGGCAACGAAGCCGGCAAAATACGTTAAAAAAAATGGAAGGAAGACCTAGCCTTAAGGGGCAGGAAGAAATCGTCAATGAAAGCCATCGCCATGCCATCCGCAACGGGGGGGCAAGGCGAGGAAGATGCATGGAAAAGCGTAAAGTGAATACAAAAAACGAGAAGAAAAATTACACGGAAGACACCTTCCAAGTATTACAAATAAATACGATCCCAGTGCCGGAATCCAGGTAATTGCCGGGCTTTCAGCTTCATTCAAGGTAGTATCATAACACCGTGGTCACAGGTGTCGTCCCTTCTCCCCCCCGGAACGTCCCTTTGTTTTTTTTTTGTCGCGCATATGGGTCAGCATTCCCACTGCTCGTCGATTGTCATTGAATGTAGCTAACTCACGCTCCCGCGCTTTCCGCTAGTCAACTTTTTTATGCAAGAAAAAGTCTCTGCGAGCATGCACTCGGTGAAATTTGAACCGACGGAATCGATCTTGATAGGCACGCGGACCACCTGCCAAGCCACCGGGGAAGCCGGCTATAAGATATGGCAACTTTTTGGCAAGTTCTGGATTTTTTCAAAATAGAAATTGTTTTGCTAATATTTCATTCGGTCGTTAAAAACACTCCGTATACGTGGAAGTGTGGTTCAAGCTTATCTTCACCAATCTGTCGGAGGATAATACATGTATATTTTAATGAGTGATCCCCCTATAGTGCCGGTTCCGTATCCGTACGTAGCCGTTACCGGTATCAAAATTCAAAAAGGAAACACAATCAACTCTGATTCAGGCTGTGATACTGGGATCCATACCGGTGCGTGCGTGTTTTGGGTGAATGGAGTCCACCAACGGACGGGTGTGATACTTCGGAGTTTGATATGTTTTCAGGCGGTAGTCCGAAGGGGGTGTGGTATTCAACGTACCCCCGGTGATGAAGTGGCGGTCGGCATTTTCTTTTTTAATACCCCGGATGTGCTTTTGTAGGGGTATAACGATTGCTTAAAAATAAAAGAAGAGCAGTTTTTTTTTCATTTCGAGCACGATGAAAGACTGAGAGGAGGCTGAGCCCCTCGCTGGAAACGTTTTGGTTTCCATCTAAAATACGCCTCCCAAGTACTACAAGTACGATCCCAATGCCTGTGTCTAGGTAATTACCGGCCTTCACATCATTCAAAGGAGTATCATTACATTAGTCCACTCTGAGGAGTCGTATATGCAGAAATATGGGAAATGCATGGAAACCCCGATGCCACGAACTAGGACATGAGTCGAATATGCGGCTCCTCAACGCCCACTCCCACATCTCTGGGCCGCAAGGCTACGAAGCCCACAAGGAACGCCATCCCAACCGTAAGGAGGGGTGTTGGGCGAGAATGTGTCGGCGGAAACGCGAAGGTTGGGGACCAAACGTCATGCAGTCCTCTACCCCAGTGTAAGTAGTATATTTTATCCAGATCGCTCCCGGTTTTCGAGCGGGGGGGGTCGGCAGGACGAAAAAGAAACATACTACGGAATACGCCATGAACCTATTCCCGGCTCCAAAACTCAGAAAACGTGCTCTGTGCCACAAACGAGTGGCCCGATTCCCCAGACCAGCCCCGGCACTGAGCGGGGGAGGATCGGCAGGACAAAAATACGCAAGAACCATCCCCCACGCGGCCCAGAAAAACATACCGAGAAGAAAAACCCCAGCCCCAAAGCTCGGAAAACGTCAACAGAAAAGCGTAACAAAATAAAAGCGAAACCCAGGAAAACGTAAAGAAAAAATGTCGAGGGCAGCGGCGACGCGGAAATCAGTTATCCACGGCTGCGCCTCGATATTAATTTACGTTACGTTGGACCCCCCGTGCAAACGCGCTTGCTAAGCGTACTTGTAGACATATCTCGCACAGCTCCCGTTGAATTTGTGTAGCGCGCGGGAGAAAGAAGAATCCTGATCGGTCCCGGGTGATCCAAAAGTCGGACCAACTATACCCATCCGTCGTTTTGGTCGCGCTGATTTCCCAAGCCACCACCGATCGTCGTCGCTCTTGCACCAACAGTGATCCCCGTTGGGACGCATGGTGATGCTGTATCGACGAGAGTAGGGCTTGCAATCTGTGAGCCCAGATCAGATCTTTAGGGGTGTTTTAGACTTCAAAATTGCGTAGCGCGGTCTGCACTTCGGAATCGTCATCCGCATTTTAGAAAATTCCTGGTTCGATGCTAACTCGGCGCAGCCGCGTTTCAGGCCAGGTTTGACCCGTTTTGGCTGCGGTTTGGGGTAAGGGTTGGGTTAGGGTTAGGGGTTAGGTTGGGCCTTCGCCCGTACCTTGGTCCCAACAAGAAGCAAAACACCTGAACAGCCTATCAACCTAAACATCCGGGCTCACAGATTCCAAGAGGACCTCATCGGCGAAGCCAAACAGCGTGCGGTACGCAGCCAAAGACTGATGCCAGGAAACGATCGCCCTTATTCCGGAAAGCTCCCGTTGTGTCGCACCAATTCGCATCCGGCTGTACAGGCGATGGTTTGGTGGTGTTGGTTCGCGGTGTCGGTCCAGTAGCGCAAAAAACCGTGGCGAGAGAGCTGAAAGTCAATTTTCCGTTCCCAGGACGGTCGAGAAAGTCCCGTCCAAGGTGTCTCGTACATCACCGCGATGATCCCACCTCGATCCCGAACCGATTGGAGTCCAGGAAATCTTCTCCACTTCGAGTCGTTGAAGAGGCGTCGAGACACCGTCTTGGGTGACGTGGTACGGGGGGGGAGGTCTTGGAGAAGTTGTAGGGCACATATTTCGTCAACCCCGCTAGCAAATACTTCGGCATGTCGCCACGGTCGTGGGGGTTGACACAGGGTTTGCAGCGTTGTACCGACACGCGCCGGCGAGCATCAGCGCCGGGCGTATCGGAAGTCAGATGTAAATGCAGGAACTCAGCACCGAGAGAGGATCCGTCCGGGGTGTCTGCGGAGGAGCATGGGGCCAACTGCGTGGACTTTGTAGGGGCCCATCCAGTTGAGCGAGAGTTTGGCCTTGAGGACCTTGGCGTCCGTGTCAGGCTTCGCGCCCAGACGGTTGGTGGCAGCCGTATTGTACATCCCCGCCTAGCCGCCAACGGTGAATTTAGGGACCGGACGCAGCGCGTTAGAAAGGGCGGAGTTGCGGCGGTTCACGCGAGCAACGGTGAGGGCATGGTGTTCCGGCTTAACATCAATCGACTCCTCCTTCAACACCTACCTACCTGCCTACCTACCGACCTACCTGCAGCCCGTATTGCTCCACCAATCCCCCTTATTGATTAACAGCACCACTAGGGTATATTATGTACGTCGTATCGAGCGCGGAGAGAGGTATCGAACGAATGCATTGATTGCATTTGCTACAGACAGGCCCTCGACACGGTTATTGGTTTTTATTTCATCAAACAAAAATCTTTGGGTCAACTATTATATTTTTTGTGTGACGGATGCAAGAGGTCAGATTGACAGATTGAGCTTTTTAACCTAAACAAAACAGAGAAAACGAAATGGTGAAGCAAGAGAAGCAGGTAAGTAGGTGGCGCAGATCGACGTCAACCCGGAAGTATGTACGCAGGTACGTACAGAATGGAGCTTGACTACGCTGAGTGCAATAGGCTTCTCTTGTTTGGTTTCCCTTGTTTTTTTTCGCGTTTCTGGGAAGTGTTTGTTTCGTGGACGACGTTGAAGCTCATGCTGCAGCCTCGTCGAATGACAAACACAACGCTAGTATACATGGCTAAACTCTTTGCTGCTGCCGGCGGTATACCTCGGGCCTGGGACCTCAAAGGGTAACATTAAAAAAAGCTGAGACTGATGGGAGAACTCAAAAGATAGAGAGACTACACTAAGAAAGCAGCACAAAAAATAGGTATTTGAAAATAATGCAATCAACAAGAGAATTGTATGCGATGCTCAAAGAAGTAACACCTTCCTGTGCGACCCTGTGGTCCTTCAAATTTAAAAGCTTCTCCAAGTGTACTTTCAACTCAGGTAAGAGTTTGTTCCCTTGCGGACGGACCCCGTACCATGTCCAGCGTCCTATTAGTGCTCGTCGTCGACGCCGATCTCCGGTCCATGCCGGCCTTTTCCACTTCCCCGTCATATTCTGGAAGTCAATATTTCCACCTCCCCACTCCCCCCATATATGTTTGCAGCTCATGAACGCCAACATCGCCTGTATCTTGTTTGCCTACACCACTATCTATCCTGTCCGCTCGTCGAAGTTTTGTCCAACGAATTCTTCATCAGGACACCTGCCGGAATCTGTTTTCTTAAGTACAACACGAGCCTCTAGCAGGAATCTCGTGATGAGCGCCCGGGTGTTTACGACCCATCTATTGTTGTTGAACTCGGTGATAAATTGCCTGTCAATGCTGCCGCTCTTCGGTAAGTTTTATCTTCGTTACGTACACCACAAGCCATGGCTTGCCCCTCCTAATCGTTTGGGCACAAAGAGTTGGTCGTATAACACGTAGTCTCCTTTGGTCATCTCGACCGCCTCTGACTAGTAACTCAGCGATCTCCCCCATCAATTCCTCTCGTTGATATGTTTCAATGTTTCTCCCCTCAAGCTCCGCGAACATCTCTGAACCCTGCATGCTTGTCCTCCACTCTCCTTCTTCTTCGTGTACAGCTCTTTTGGTCGAGCATGAAAAACACTTAGTATCGAACGAAAGCCAGTATTTTTTGTCTTTCATGCACTCTTCCGAGTACAGTAGTGGTCCTTCTGTAGTGCCCGTTAAGTAGTGCCGGCTATCCGCTGGAGTGCCTGTGGGATTCGCTTGGCATAAACGGGATTACCCAGTGTGGCAGTAGTGCCGGTTGCCGCTGCATATACAGTAGTGCCGTGATTGTCGGCTGGCGCATATGATACCGGCACTATGGAGGGACCACGACTGTACTCGAGAAAACCCCTCCGTTATATACCGTGCAGTACTTGGCACGCCATACAGTATTAAACGTAAAGCAGCATCGTAGCGCGAGTGTACCGTGCGAGCATTTTTTCGAACCACCTTGCTTTTGATTTATTTACTGCCTAAGCAACGACGTTCACGCGCTTTCTCTTTTTTATCATACGCAGTACCCTCGTTGTACGCTACGCTATATACTCCACCCAGCACCCCCATTTTTTTACGCCCGCTTTCGAGGGGGGGGAAACTTTATTCGTTCCTTCCACTCACCATGCATATCTCGATGCACATCGCCCCCTGCAGGACACTACGTGACCGAGACGAGGTGTTGGTTTGGCGGTCACCAAGACAAAAAACGAACGTAGAAAACAAAATAATGGTTCGACGCGGCATCGCCAGTTTTTTTTTTTCTGCCATGGTCGCCCTGTCGTGCTGCCTCTGTGGCAGCGTTGCTCAATACGACAGCTGCACGAACGGCACGATCACCGACATAGGGAACGGGCTGTGCGATGCGGCCAACAACAACCCTTCCTGCGGCTACGACGGAGGCGACTGCTGCCCGTGCACCTGCGCCGACGGCCCTTCTCACTCATGCACCGACAGCGATTTCAACTGCATCTTCCCCGAGTGCGATGACACGACAGCCTCCTCCTCTTCCTCCTTCGAGGAGTCGCCGTCGTCGACCTGTGCTGAGGGGTGGCTGGGTGACGGTTTTTGTTCGGACGAAAACAACAACGCCTCCTGCGATTACGACGGGGGTAACTGCTGCGGGTGCACCTGCGATCCCGACCTCCCCGGGGCTGTTTGCGGCTCCTTCGGCTTCGACTGTCGGGACCCGGCCTGTTTCGACCCCGCCGTCGTCGCCGAGTTCCCCGATTGCGATACCAGGGGTTGGCTGATGCTCGGTGACGGAAAGTGCCAGGCGGAAAACAACAACCCTTCGTGCGGCTACGACGGGGGTGATTGCTGTGCGTGCACTTGTAACGGTAGCGTCTGTGCGTTTAACGCTTTCGACTGCTTGGACCCCGAAGTTGGTGACGAGTTTTACGAGTGTAAGGCGCCGCGGCCCCCCGGCGCGGCCCTGCCTTGCTCAGCGGAGGTTCAGCGGACGTGGGTGGTGGACAATTCGTCACAGGCGCAAGCTCTGGCCGCGGCGGTCAACTGCTCTGGGGGCTCGTTCGAGGCGAAGTGGAGAGGAAACGTAGTCGTGGATGGGACGATATACATCGCCGACGGGACCGTGCTCACCGTGACGGGTGTCGGGCCGAACGCCCTGATGAACGGAAACGCATCGACGCGGCTGTTTACCGTTGTTAACGCCGCCCTGCACGTGAGCAGCGTCACAATCGGCTATGGCTCTAGCGCCATTGGTGGGGCGATAGCTGCGACAGGGTCCAGCTTGACGTTCAATCAGACGGATTTTGTCGGAAACAGAGCGGATGGCAACGGGGGCGCCATGTATGTGTCCGGCGCCTCTAGCGTGTCCTGTGCGGGAGGAAGTTTCGTCAACAATAGCGCAGGGTCCAATGGTGGCGCCATGTACGTGACTGGCAGCTCCGTGGTTTCATGCGGCGGTTCGTGGTTGGGCAATGTGGCCGGCAACACTGCGGGCGCGCTTAGGGTAGACGATGGGTCCAGCGTGTCTTGGAACGACGACGCCGTTTTCAGCTTCAATGTCGCGGAAAGGAGCGGCGGCGCCGTGTTCGCCTTCAACGGCTCAAGCGTGTCGTGGAAAGCCTCTGCTACTCTGTTCTACTCCAACAGCGCTTGGTTCTTCGGTGGAGCTGTGTACATCCACGACAGCTCGAGCATTTTGTGGATCGGCGCGACAACCTTCGATTCCAACAATGCAACCGGCGGCGTAGGCGGAGCTCTGGCCATTACCTGGGGCTCCAGCGCCTCGTGGAGCGGTGTCGCGACGTGGATGAACAACGTCGCCGGAGGCAACGGAGGAGCTATGTTTCTAGCTGAGAGTTCTCAAGCGTCCTGCAACGAAGAGACGACCACAACGTTTTCCGGCAATTCAGCTTCTTTTGGGGGTGCACTGTCGGTGGAGTCAAACTCCATAATTTCCTTTCGCGGCGACTCCTTCTTCGACAACAACAGCGCCATAGAAACTGTTGTTCATGGCACTGGGTATGGCGGCGCTGTCAACATTATTTTGAGCTCCACCGCTACGTGGGACGGGTTTTTGGCGTTCACTGAGAACACTGCCGTTGAGGGAGGTGCCTTGTTTTCGCGTGACTCAAGCGTCTCGTGGAGTGGTTCGGCGATGATGACACGCAACAGCGCTTCTGAGGTAGGTGGAGCCCTCTGCGAGTATTTCTCAAGCGTTTTTTGGACTGGTGAGACAATGTTTTTGGAAAATTCGGCTGGCGAAGGCGGTGGCGGCTTCTACGCGCTCTCTTCGAGTGTTTCATGGAGTGGGGAAACATATTTTTTTAGTAACTCGGGCAGTGAGACCGGTGGCGCCTTCGACATTTTTTCTTCAATTGTGTCGTGGAGTGGCGAAACAGAAATTTCGAACAACACAGGCGGTGCTTTGCATATTTCAAATTCCTCGACAGTTTCGTGGAGTGGAAATACGACGCTGTCGTACAACCACGCGGCGGACGGCACAGCTGGTGCTTTGACGGCGTTTGGAGGCTCCCGCGTGTTTTGGAGCGGAGGGGGCACGCGATTCATCGAGAACGTTTCGATCGTGTCCGGGGATTCCTCTGGAGGTGCCCTCCTCGTCGGGAACTCGGAACTCTCTTGGACCGGAGACACAGATTTCGTCGGAAACACTTGCTCTTTTCAGGGAAGCGCTCTCCGCGCGACAAATAGCTCTCGCGTGTCCTGGGGCGGAGGGACGACGAGGTTTACTAGGAATCGTTCCTTGTTTGATGGGACGCTATCGGTGAGCAGCGGATCCAAGGTTTCTTGGAGCGGAGCCACGGAGTTTGTTGGTAATACCGCTGACATATCCGGAGGGGCTGTTTACATGGACAACGAGGCTCACGTGAGCTGGACAGGAGATACCAGTTTCACGTCGAACGAAGCACTGACTGCAGACGGAGGTGCGATAGCATCAACGGTGTCATCCTCCGAAATTAACACCGCAGACTCGATCCTCGTCATAAACGGAACCACCACCTTCTCGAAAAACACAGCCGGAGCAAGCGGGGGGGGCTTAGCTCTGCTGGGAGCGTGCACTCTGACCATCGGCCCAGCAGTGGATGTCAGCTTCGTTGGAAATTCCGCGGCAGTTTCGGGAGGGGCCATCTTCCTATCAGGTACCAACGTTGGCCCGGCGTTCACGGGCGTGATTTTAGTCTCCAACTCGGCTGAAATTGGGGGTGCTGTTTCGATATTTGGCTCTGGTACTAAGCAGCCCAACGATTATTCCACAACATTCGACCAGTGCCGGTTCATCGACAACCGGGCAATAGCAACAGGCGGAGCCATAAACAGCGCGGCTGGAAAAGATACTATTTTCAGCAGCGTCTTCGAGGGCAACTCGGCGGGGGCTGGGGGGGCTCTGAGACTGGCAGGCACGGCGTCTATCTACAATTGCTCGTTTGTGGAGAACACTTCGGATGACGGAGAAGGGGCAGTCGTGTCTAACATCGGCTTCATTGCGAGGGTCGAGAACATCTCTTTCGACGGCAACCGGTTCGACTGCCCATCGAGCATGTTCCAGGATTACAACACGGTATGGAGTGATTCTCGTGTGCGAACTTTAGACGACGTAACAACGCCATGGAGCTTCTTGTGGACGAGAGTTTCGACAACATAGTACGTAAAGCATGCCCACGTTTGGCCGCTATATGAGCTTCACTCACGCGGGACACCGTGTAACTGCAATACTAGGGTACGACGGGTTTCGGTTATTGTAGCAGGATTCGGTGTTAAAAACGCAGGGGGCGTGGTTCATGTGCGTGCATCTTAAATATATGCTGCTCTGGTTGTGCTGTCGTCTGACTCAACAGATCTGACGTACATACTGCTTCCGTAGAATTTTCGTGGCAGGAAACGCTAAACATTTACATCGAACCGAGAGTACAGCTCAACCACACGCCCCCTCCAAGACAGCTCTTTTGAAGAATCACACAAGCTCATTATCCTGAAGCCATCAGAACTGCACGAAATCTCATGTTTTTATCTCAATCTCAATGCCTCGGAACGTAATTGTACCTGCTCTCTTGTATGGCAGTCGAGCGATCCATTCGAGGTCGCCTGCCACGGGTGCCATACCGCGTGCGAAGGGTGCAACTTCGTCGAAGGGCTCCGGGCTCCGACATGCACGGATGCCATGGACCACTCCACAAGCAACGGCGGTAACGTTACCCTGCAAACACTTTCGATCCAGAGGGGGTTCTGGCGAGCCACCGCGTCCAGCACAGAGGTCCTCGCATGCTATAACGCCGACGCCTGTCTGGGAGGGATCACGGGGACATCTGGCTACTGCCTCGACGGCTATGAAGGACCATGTGGGTGCTTGATATTATATGTCGATTTAATTCGAACGCTTTGAGGAGTAGTAGGATATGTATTATAGTCCATGTGTGGGCATTCATCATTGAACATAAGACGTCTTGGGGGAGCTTTGCATGATGTTCCGCCCAACGCGCGTTGTACAGTGTGTTAATTTCAATGCTTGGTCGCCGGTGATCGCCCCTTTGTAGACGTCGCACACGTTTTGTATGATAGGCAGTTGTTGACAGAACTACGTAGCCTTTCGCCGACTACCGGTAGTTAGTTCGAAGCACTGCAGCAAGTATCGTTGTTTGGTAGCTTGACTCGTTCCAACATTCCGGCCACTCAGTGCACGGGTACCAGTAGGTAACGAATCCGGGCATTCACGCCGTAGTAAGCTGTGGCAGAAGGGGGCTGTCAATTAGCCGGACGCTCTATATCGGCTGTTTCCCCGCTAGAACCGGCCTGAATATGGACAAGACCCTCCTTTATGTCACGTACCCGTGCAAAACCTCTTGTTTCTACTCCTCCCCCGGGTTGGTTGTTGGCTCGTTTTTTTTTCCGTTTCGCCCAGATTGCAGCGTTTGCAGCGACGGGTACTCGGCACAGCTAAGCTTTACGTGCAGCAAGTGCTCGGATGCCAGCGCCGTCGGCATCGTGGTCGCGGTCGCCCTCGGGATCGGGACCCTCCTCGTGGCCGTTGCCGTGGTTTCGTACGTGATGTCGGGGGAGGCCGGCTTGGATGCGGGGCAAGGACTCGTAGAGCGCTTGACGTGGTATGTACCGCTCCAATCCGCGAAGATCGTGATCGTGGCTTGGCAAATACTGACACAGGTTAGTGGGGTCATGCTTTTTGTTTGGGTTCACGCGCGGTTTGTGTACACGTATCTGTATGGGCTCAATTTCCCATGGCGTAGGTGCGTTTAGTCTGCACTTGTAGCTTGCTGTGGACACCATAGTTCCGTGGTGCCGCAAGATAGGGAAAAAAAGGTCACCGATCTGCTTCCGCCGCCGAGTGGTTTCCAGCTGTAGCTGCTGTAAATGTGCTGGTGTAGTATTTTTGTCTTGCGAAAAGGTCACTCGTCGATGGGATGACAGATGGCGTTAAAATACGCCAAAACTAGCTGTATACAGGACTTACAGACAACCCGACGTGAGGCCGTTTGGCATGGTATTCGATGGTTCGATTCGAGAAAATCCCCCGAATATTTCCGCTCGAACCCCTGAGTTCGTTAAATATCTGGTATATATTGCCTGGTATATCACGAAGAAGGTTAGGCAGTGTTGCCACTTTTCACCGCATAATTTTCGCCGGGGAGAACCCTATACACCAGCCCGGCCACAACATTCGGGGCACAAACCGGACGATAACCACCAACGCGTGTGCCGGCTCTAGAGTCACCAAACAGCCCGTGCATATACTGCGGAAATATTCTCCAAGATTTAATTTCGTCTGACAAAGTTTGGCGTTTTTTTTCTGCGCGGAAAATCTGAAACTCATGAGCCGATTCGTACAAGTATTTATTTTGTCTCATAAACAAAACTTTGTTCCGACAGCAACCTTTGTGTGCCTGCGTACGCATGCATGTGAACCCCCTATCGTCGTTTATCGCACCAGTTCGCTTCTGTGGCAAACGTAATTTACCCCGACGTCTACCAGCACTTCTTGGACGGTCTGGACTTCTTCAACTTCGACCTCAGCTGGGCTCTGTCGGTGGGCTGCGTCGTTGACATCGACTTCCACGACCGACTGCTGGTTTCCACGATCACCCCCATCGCAGCCTTGCTGTTCCTGGCGTGTACCTACGCCGCCGCCGTCCACGTCAACCGCGGACAGTCCGAGAGCCTAAAAATCGTCCAGAAAAAGCACGTGACTATGGTGCTCCTGCTGACGTTTATGGTGTACTCGAGCGTCAGCTCCACCCTGTTCAAGGCGTTCGCGTGCGAGGAGCTGGACGGCGACAAGTACTACCTTCGCACGGACTACCGCATCGAGTGCGACTCCTCGAAACACAGAGCTTTCCAGGCGTACGCGGGCGTCATGATCGTCCTGTACACGGTGGGCATTCCTTTTCTCTACTCTTGCCTTCTGTTCAGGGATCGTAACGTGTTGAAGATAGACGAAGCCAAGCGAGGAGAAGACCCTCCGCGCGTCACTGCGACCTCAAGTCTATGGGAGCCGTACACGTCGAAGGTATTCTACTACGAAGTGATCGAGTGCGGCCGGCGGATCCTGCTCGCCGGCGTGGTAGTGTTCATCTACCCCAACACGGCGGCGCAGGTTGCCGTGACGCTGATGATCGCCTTCGCCTTCGTCGTCATCTCCGAAGTTCTGGCCCCCTACACGTCCCCATGGGACACCTGGATCAGCCGTATGGGGCACGTGGTCGTGTTTATCAGCATGTACGTCGCCCTCCTACTCAAGGTGGACGTGTCGAATGAGCGGGTCGGCAGTCAGAAGACCTTCGAGGCCGTCCTCGTGGCTGTCCACGGGTGCATGATTCTGGTGGTGGTGGTCGAGGCCGTCGTGGAATCTTGGCACCTGAAGGCGGGCCTTACGATCGGACCGGCGGTCAGAAGGCGCCTGAGTCCGTCCTCGTGGTTGGTGCCCACGCGCGCGTGCTGCTGGCGGTGCTGGCGGCGGTGCTCGAGGCTGCCGTGTTGTCGCACTCGCTGAAAGAGGTGATGTTGGAAATGATGCGTGTCGTGAAGCTCTGTCTCTTTTTTTGGAGAAGTGATGTAAATTTAGCGAGGCTCATAACCTGAGGTACAGATGCTCTGTCTCTGTGAGGAGAGATGTAGATCAAAGTGTGAGGCCCGTAATCTGTGGGGTCGACGCTCTGAAGAGACATGTCAGATCAGAGAGCAACGCTCATAATCTTTGGGACAGAGGCTCTGTCTCTGTGAGGAGGCATGTAGACGAAAGAGCGAGGCTCATAATCTGTTAGACAGAGCCTCAACACGCACCATTCCAGCAAAATCAGACACAGCGGGAGGACCCTATGCCGCCCTGGTTCCGCGGCGGCAAGTCGTTAAGCTGCAATGATGGCAGATTAAGAGGGGGGGGTAGGTTTGGGAAGACAGCAATAGTAGTTGCATGCCGAGCTTCCCCTGCGATTATGTGGCCGTGCATTTTATTTTACTTTGGCGCTAACGTCCTCGGGGTTTTACACTGCTCTACCGTAGAGATCTGTTGTAGAGCAAAATGACGACTAGATATACCGTGCGTTCAAGCTTGTGGAACTCGGTGGTAATGCGTTCCTGTACGCCAACTCAAAGGAGGGGCGGGGTGGGGTCGTGGGTGAAGGGGGAACAATTTTTCGTAGTTTTATTTTTTGGATAAATCGCTAAAACAAAATACGTGGCGAGCAAGAAAATCGGCAGATTTGTTGAAAGCAGCAAACATGTTACACGTAAGTACGGTAAGTTAAAATTAATAGCACTATAATTTTCGAATTGCCCGGGCTCGTGTGCGGAATACGAGTTTGTCTTTCAGTCAACAGTCTGTGACATCAATTCCCTAGGTTTACCTAGGGTACAGTTAGGCATGGGAATGGATTTGTTTTAGACATATGAAAATGTCCAGTCTATTCGAGAAGTCTGCCACCACCCTATTTACTTGGTTTTAGAATACATTCACGTGTAGCACCGAGCACCTGATTTCTCGACACGGGAAACGAATTAAATGATAAAGTTCGACAGACATCTCCCGTCGATGGAGAATGATCAACTGACTCGTTGTGTTTGATCTGCAGATTTATGCTCCGTTAATTTTTTGTGGAAATACACGAGAAAAATCTATTTTTCAGGTTGTATTCGTATCCTCCTGTCTATTTAACTATACTAGAAAATATAAACCAGTCAATCGATGCGGAAGGATTTTGCGCGCACAGCAATGCAATCCGCCTGAATCCGACAAGTAGCCGACATGAAATCCGTTGCACGAGTTGACCTTATTTTGAAGAGTCAATTGTTGATGGGAAATTCGACAAGAAATATCCCGAGATAAAAACAAAGGACGTCCAGTCTTCATGGTATCGGGCAAACGGTGCCGGGCATGAAAGCGGCCGCACGCCGAGTGATCGCCATCACACCCGGTGTCATCGCAGCAGCGAAGACCATCTGCGATCAGGCCTTGATGCAGCAGGAAGCGAGTTATCCCTAGCGTTCAGACATGAACGCATCACTATTGTTGTCTCACGTGAGACAACGATCGAGTAAAAATACTCTACCGTACCACCCTGTCTGGACATTTAGGAATGATTTAATCATTAAATGTGAAAATACGCTGATCTTTACATTTCCGGACAGAGTGGTAGGTACGTACGAATACATACAGCAGCAGCATGCAGATTTCAGGCACGTGGTGAATGCAGCCTTGGCCGCAAGGCTCAAGCCTAGCTGCACGCACAGCAACAACTTACTCGTGAGCTAGAAGTGGGGCGTGCTGCCACGGAGGTGCAGGCAGCGCCGTCAAACTCCCGGTCTCGGCGAAGTGCAGTATAGCAACACGTGGCCGAGTGTCGATGCTGTGTGTAGGTACGAGGTGCAAGGCGCTTCGCTCCGCGGGCGGCCTACGCCGCCCGCTACGCTCGCTCAGGAAGGAAACGTACATCAAATTATGCGAAGGGGACCAAGGCCCATGATTGAATATTGCTTTTTTCATGACCGTAGTTGCAAACTGGCGACTTGATATTGCCAAGAGTCCCCCCCCGCCGCCATGCTTCAGGAGAAAACAGCTCGGACGCCACATACGCTTCGCGTCGCGGGCGGTTTTCCGCCACGCTTGCTCACATGTCGTACGCACGTACACACCTCAGGTGGATACTTATTTTCTTCTTTCGATATGCTCTATGTCTGTACTCGTATGTACGAAAGATAAAGCACAGCACGGCACAGCAAAACAGCAAAAACAATGAAAATGAAACCGAAAAGTTCTGAAGGAAAGAAAAATCCCCGTCCTCTTCCGTGTAATAATTTACTACCTGATTGGAACACCTTACACCGGTCAAGAAGAAAAAAAAGAAAAAAAGAAAAAATCAAACAGCAGAGCTTCTCTCTCAGCCTCGTACCCCGCCCGCCCCTCTCGCGACCATCTCGCTACCGATTCGGTCCGGGTAAAGTTTTCCTTCCTCTCTTCCACAATGAGCCCCGTCGCCCGCCTCGCGTAAAGCCCGGTGCTCCCCGTGGACCTCGTTCGCCAGCTCGACAATGTTGGTGCTCAGACTGGGTTTAATGTTCAGTCCGGTCGCAAAAATAAGCACTGCTTGCATATTATCTTACAATCCCGAACGACCCTTAAATACTCGTACGTACTCTATCAAAAATCACAAGTGGAGGCCAGACAGAGCCTATTGATGTATCCCTCGTGTCTCGAGGCACACGCGACGCCTAGGCACGAAAGCGGCGACTGCGCTCCTTGCAACTCCCTCTCTACCCGTCAGCACCCGGTGACACCCACGACGGTGCCGGCTTCGCCTGCCGCGCCGTGCTCGGAGTACACGCACGTACACAAAACGAAAGAAGAAAAGGGAAAGGAGGACTGAAAGTACGAAGAGAAATGGAGAAAACAAAGACCCGCTGGAAAGGTCCGGCAAGTAATAAACGGAGGCGATTTCCAAGCGGGAGTTCTGAGAGGCCAGGGATGTACCAACCGAGCACGCTCAGAGATCGAGATATCTACAAGTAGTTCTACAAGGCGCTTCGCTCCGCGGGCGGGCTGCGCCGCCCGCTACCCTCGCTCAGGAAGGAAAAGTACATCAAATTATGCGAAGCGGACGGAGGTTCATGAATGAACATTGTTTTTAATTGTACAGTTGCAAACTGGCGACTTGATAATGCCAAGAGTCCCGCCGCCATGCTTTAGGAGAAAACAGCTCGGACGCCACATACGCTTCGCGTCGCGGGCGGTGTTCCGTCACACTTGCTCACATGTCGTACGTACGTACACACCCCAGGTATGATACTTATTTTCTTCTTTCGATGTGCTCTGTGTCGGTCCGCGTATGTACGAAAGATAAAGCACAGCACGGCAGAGCAGCATAGCTAAAACAATGAAAATGAAACCGAAAAATTCTGAAAGAAAAAAAAATCTCCGTCCCCTTCCGTGTAATAATGTACTGCCTGATTGGAACACCTTACACCGGTCAAAAAGAAAAAAGAAAATTTAAACAGCAGAGCTTCTCTCTCAGCCTCGTACGCCGCCCGCCCCTCTCGCGACCATCTCGCCACCGATTCGGTCCTGGTAAAGCTTTCCTCCCTCTCTTCCACAGTGAGCCCCGTCGCCCGCCTCGCGTGAAGCCCGGTGCTCATCGTGGCCGTCGTTCGCCAGCTCGACAATATTGGTGCTCAGCCTGGGTACCTCCCAGTGTGGTTTTCAGCCCTGTCGCAAAAATAAGCACCGCTTGAATATTATCTTACAATCCCGAACGACCCTTAAATACTCGTACGTACTCTATCAAAAATCACAAACGGAGGCCAGACAGAGCCCATTCACGCTTCTTTCGTGTCTCGAGGCACACGCGACGCCTAGGCACGAAAGCGGCGACCGCTCTCCTTGAAACTCCCTCTCTACCCGCCAGCACACGGTGACGCCCGCGACGGTGCAGGCTTCGCCCGCGGCGCCGTGCTCGGAGGACACGCACGCGCACTAAACGAAAGAAGAAAAAGGGAAAGGAGGGCTGAAAGTACGAAGAGAAATGGAGAAAACAAAGACCCGCTGGAAAGGTCCGGCAAGTAATAAACGGAGGCGATTCCCCAGTGGGAGTTCTGAGAGGCCAGGGATGTACCAACCGAGCACCCTCAGAGATCGAGATATCTACAAGTAGTTATATTCTCTTGTTTACACGTGTCCAACAGCAGTAAAACAGGACCGCACATACTGCGACTTGATCTGTACAAGATGTGATCACAGGGGGGGGCAGCTTTCTCGTGCTGCCGGTCGCCAATCCCAAGGCCTCCCCAGGAACCTGCGATTCGTTCACGCTCCCGCGTACGTGTCTACGCTGCTACTCTACCCTCTGGGCTTGGTTGTGCGCTGTCCTGCAGCACGTGTCGTGGAAAAAGCAAGGCTGACTTTTTCCAGCTATAGCTCAACGCCACAACATCCATGCCGGCACTGCTTTTTATTTTATTTTTGAGAGGCAGCGTCATAGAACGGATTTTTTGGTGGCAATTTTTTTTTTCGCAATCGCGGATTGGTTAGTTTCCTAAAAAAAAAAAACCCCCCTCAATAACGACCATGCGACATCCTTTGTTTTTTTGCGTCCTAAAACGAATCCATTCCCACTCCAGAAGAAAAAATTAAAAACTTGTCCCACTGGAAAAAAATGCCAAAAAACGGTACATCAGTTTTTTTTTTTGCCAGTTTACGGTTCAGAACATGAACACCAGGAAGTCAGGGTACACCAAACCCAAGTTAGGTGACGTTTTCTGTCAAGATATACCGTTTTCTGGTAAAAATCCATGTCCGTCCAAGCCACAAAAATGACCAAAAACGGTACACCAGAGTCATTTTGCCAGTTTACGGCACGAAAAAATAAAACGAGGTGATCAATGCACACCAAACCCAAGTTAGATGACGTTTTCTGTCAAGGTATTCCGTTTTCTGGTAAAAAAGCAATGTCTGGTGTAGCTTATATAACTACGAACAAAAGCCACGTTAATGAATACAAGCGCCTTTTTGTACTCGGATTCATACGAACATACGAGGTACGAGTCGAGCGTAGCTAATATTTCTGAAGAAATCTTATTTCGTTTCGTGCGCGTGCGTATACTCAGAGCACGGCACCGCGGTCGAGCCCGGCGCCGTCGCGGGTTTCAGCTGGTGCTGGCGGGTAGAGGGGGCGTCGCAAGAAGCGCGGTCGCCGTTTTCCTGGCTAGGCGTCGCGTGTGCCTCGAGACACGAGGGAAGCACCAATGGGCTCTGTCTGGCCTCCTTGTGAGGCTCCGCTTATACCATGTACGAGTATATAAGGGTCGTTTTGATATGCAAAATAAAATTCAAGCGGTGCTTATTTTTGCGACCAAACTAAGGTTCTCAGAGAGAGCGACGCAGTCTGAGCACCAATTTTGTCGAGCTGGCGAACGAGGGCCACGGTGAGCACCGGGCTTCACGCGAGGCGGGCGACGGGGCTCCCTGTGGCAGAGCGGGAGGAAAGCTGCACCCGGACCGAATCAGTGGTGAGGTGGTCGCGAGAGGGGCGGGCGGCGTATGAGGCTGAGAGAGAAGCTCTGATATTTCTTTTTGGCCGGCGCAAGGTGTTTCAATCAGGCAGAAAATCATTACATGAGAGGGGACAGGGATTTTTTTCTTTCCGCGCTTTTTCGTACATGTTCATACGAATAGTCAAGCGTAGCTACGCAATAGGATGTTTTTATAAAAAACTAAAAAGCACGTCAGCTGTGAGTTCAACCGATCGGTCGATACTCAACTTTGCAAGCTGCGTGAACCGAAAGAACCGATTATCATAATGGTTGGGTCGAGAACCACAGGCTATTCGCCAAACCGGAACACAATCGGGTTTGAAACTGCTTGCGAGAACCCAAAACGATCAATTCGGCTTTGAACTGGGAATAAAATTCTAGGATTTTGGAATGCAGCAGCAAATGACAAACAACGAAATGAACGTACGAAAAATGGAGCACCAACGGCGTCGTGCGAGATACTGCTCGGTGCTGCTGCGTAGCTCGCTGCGTGCGTGTGTGGTCTGTGATTTATGGCAGTCATGCGAAGAGTGCCAATCGATGCAACCTTCGCCCGTTGTGCAGTGCATGCGTAGGCGTGCTGTGTGGGTGTGTGTGTGGTGGGGTAACACGCCCCAGAGCCCAGAGTACCGTTACTTTATTGCCACAGCAAGAACAAGCAGCACAGCAGAGCAACAACTTCAGCAGCAGTCCACAACGCAATTGGCGCCGTCAACGATGTTGAAGCTGCACCCTGCCAGCCCTCCGCCGCATATGGCCGCATGACTTTGCCGGCCTTCGCGGGGGGCTCGCGCTAACACGGACTCGCCAAATGAGCCGTACGCTACTAGCAGGCCTAGGTTAGATAGCTTGGTGGTGTGAGGCAACCCATGTACCATGTGCCTCCCTCCTTCTGGCTGCTGGGCTACGCTGTGCGTATGAGTACGTGACGTAGACGATTATGGTTTCTTGCCATATATGATGCTTTCATTCGCCCGGGGCAACTCGGGGTTAACCTGGCCAATAATTTAGGATCCTAATCGAAACCCCAAAAACCAAACCCAATCCGAAAAAATTGTGAAGATATGGGCCACATCAGCCGATTTCGGGTCCTTTTCTTGGGAAGTTGATTATTTTTTGGGATCGGGAGAACAGAAATAGGCCAAACCATACCATAATCTGAACTTCGCAAACACCATTGTATTTCTGCACAAATACCTCACGAAAGAGAAAAATACCAAAAAAGAACGAAACCAAGGGAAAATGTAAAGAAATTGCAAAGAAACGAAAACGAAAAAAATAATCTACAAAATTGATCGACCAAAACTCGATGGAAAACAATAAAAAAACTGAGCGAGACATTCGCGAAAAACGGATAAAACGATGAAAAAATCGCAAAACAGACGAAACCGATGAAAAACGTTAAGAATCGGCAAAAAAAAAAAACGAAAACGAAAAAAAAGAAAAAAAATGATCGACCAAAGTCGAAAAAAAAAAAAAAAAAAAACAAAACTGGGCGAGATATTCGCGAAAAAAAAACGGATAAAAACGATGAAAAAATCGCAAATTGGGGTAAACATCGTAAAAATTCTTCGAAAACGAACATGCAGGCGGTACTTTACGTGCGTCCCCTTCTACAACTCATACGAATAGTCAAGCGTAGCTCATATTTCTGAAGAAGCACCTCACAAATGAAAAAACCGCAATATTGGGGGTAAACATCGTGAATATACTACTACTGATATACGTGTAAATGGATGTTCTACGTGCACACGCACGTATATGTATGTAAGTTTCTTGGCGGGTATTCTACGTGTGGTGCTGTCTTGTGTTGAGACAACATAAAAGGAAGAAAAAGTACACGCACACGTGTGTGTGTATGTATGTAAGCTTCGTGTGTGGTGTTGTACGTGTACAGCGCTGTCTTGTGTGAAGACAAGAGGTAGAACAATACAGCAATTAAGTATCCATAGTGTCATATAATGAGGCCAGCAATTTCCCGTCCGACAATGTGCGGCATGAAGGACGAGTTTCGTCGTCCATCGCTCACAAAAATCCCCAGGAAGCAAGGCTGAAGGGAAACAATAATTATTTTCCAGAAAAAAAGGCCGACTGCGACAAAAGAGTGAAACGGCCCACGGCAACATGACAACGGCCTACAACACCAAAGGACGACAGACAACCAACCCGTCTACACCAGGTCGAAACAAGACAACAGTGATACTACTGACTTCTCCATACCTACAATCCGTGGTACCTTTTTTGCTCCAAGCACAGGTCACCTTTAGCGTCCGGGTGAGGGTATGGGTTCGGGTCGACTGTTCAGCTGTTACAGCAGGGTACAGCTCTCAGACCCTAAAAAGGACCTGCGCCCGTTAGATCTCTGAGGCCGGCTCACCTGTTGTTTGCGAGTTCGAGGAAGTGCCTTCAAGCAGTAATGATCGGGTCACGCAGAACGTGGATCGATGCAATGCGGTGGATGCAAGCAGTCAGCGTGAACACTCAACGAAGCACCACAGACACGATGACGGGCACGACGGGCAAGGCAGGGCCCAAGGGGCTGGGGGTCGATAGGACAGGTATCACAGATCACTTGGCTTTGACTTTCTTTCTTCACTTGGTGGTGTCGAGTAAACACCGGGTGGTCCCGGAACCTCGTTACTGGCTCTGTACCCGAGACCGAAGGTGTTCCCACACCGGGGATCCTTCCTGCCCCTATAAGATCCGCCCAGAGGATGCTAACCCAAGCTTGCCCTCTGCTTATCGAATAGACCAGACGCGTGACACTGATCAGAACAGCTGTATCGCGCCGTATTATCCTCCTCGAAGCACTATCGGCGCTACAACACCCCCCGTGCCCGACGCAGCATGCGCCGGAGCAAAACGGGCCCCCCCAGCAGCCGAATGCTTCTTCTCCCCCCCATGCTAATCGGCTCACCGCTTCCGTTCCCCGCCTGTTGCTGACGGCGGTCATCTCTGGCCCGCGGCGCTCCGGTGTTCCTCGGCCCCGCGAGTCACTTCGCTGCGGTTAAGCTCCTCCCAATCTCCGTCAGGGTATCTCACTCGCCAATACGGCTCCCTAAAGTCGTACACCTTTCCTACCGCCGCTCGACTCACCCCATCAGTTCCAGCATTCGACCGCCTGACCTGCGTCCCCGTCGGAAAGTCCTGCAGCGCTCTCGTTCGCAGCCCCTGGTCACGCTATTCCTTCGGTAGTGGTTCCGGCGGCCGGGGGCGGCAGTCCTTTCCCTTGTACACTTCCCAGAGGGCATGGAAGACGTCGAGTTGCAGTGTCACTTACTTCCTGTTCAGGTAGCCACTCTGACTCCACCCCATTTTGGTATCGGCCTCGGTACTGCCATTCCCACCCGGTCCCCGTGCTCTCCATGGTTCGCCGGTCCGTCAGGGTACAGAGCGGCACCGCCACCGTCGAGGTGTCTGCCAACCCCAAGTCCGCGCCCCATGCCAGATGCGCGAATTCGTCCTCGAAGGCATGGCGCAGATGCTTCGGCCGCACGTGAACTCCCTTAATGTTGGCAGCCGAAACCGTTCTCCTCCGGGTCCGGCGGCCGCTCATTGTCGCCTGGTAGCTGATACCCGGCGGTGCAATGGCTGTCACCCGCCACGGCCCCGTCCAGTGTTCATGTGCTAGTTTGACGTGAGTGCCCTCTCGCGCCATCTTGCTGTCTACCTCCTTTACCAGCATCAGGTCTCCCACTCGCGCCCCTTCGCCTGGAGAGTGTCGCCTAATGGCCGCATTGTGGCGTACGCGTCGCTTGTTCTTGTCCTCCTGACGCTTCTTCAACATTGCCCGCAGTTCCATGAACGTCTGGTGTCTCTCCGCCGCGAAATTGTCGAGCCCAGTGCGGAAATTTTCACCGTCCAGCGCAGGAGTGAGAGCATCCAAGTTTGTGCGCGCATCACGACCAAACAGAATCTTGAAGGGCGTCCCACCTGACGGGAGACGCTGGTCTGGCGTAGTCCTTTGAATCCAGCAAGCCGCGCTTACATATTCGTCCCACCTTGCCGGCCAAGATTTGCAAAGCTCCGCCAAGACCTCCTGAAGCCATCCCCCCATCCTTTCCACGGCTCCTTGACTACGAGGGTGGTCAGCAGGACCATGATCCAGCTCCACCCGGAGCCACTGGCACAGTTGGGCGACCACCTTAGCGATGAACTCCCCCCCGGCATCGCTCCTAATCGACAGCGGCACGCCAAACGTGAGTAACAGCCCCAGGAGTTTCCTCGCCACTCCCACCGAGTCCTTAGATTCCAGCGCGTACGCAAACAGGAACCGGCTGGCCCGATCCACCACTACCAGCAGGTACCTATTCCCTGAGCTGGATACCTGCTTCATGTCCTGGAGGCCCATCTCAAGCACTTCCCAAGGCCACAGTAACTGAGCAGGAATCATGGCCACGCGTTGACTCCGGGCCCTTTTTCTCCTCCTGCAACCGCACGACAGTACGTACTCCCTGACGTCCTGGGCTACTGTCAGCCATCCGTACTTGCCCTTAATCAGCAGGAGGGTTCGCGCAACTCCCGGGTGGCCGTAGGTACTGTGCACGAGTGCCAGCACCCCTGGCACTAATGCTCGCAGAATGGCCAACTTCGGTGCCTCCCCCCGAGGCACGCTCCACAATAAGTCGTTGTCGTCGAGAACGTAGTTCGCCGTCCCTTCCGGTGACTGCCTGTCACCTCTTCCTCTCAATCTGCCCCAAATGGGGCCAAGTCGCGCGTCTTCCCGTTGCCGTTGCACCAGTCGTGGCTTATCACGCAGCACTTCCGCTACCTGGTCGACCATGGAAGGAAGGGGTCCGGGGTATTCCGAGTATTCCGCTCTCGGTGCTCGCCGCCTCGGCTGGGGCTGTGCTCTGGACTGTGGCGGCAAGTTTTCCGTGGGTTGTATCTGCGATGACGACGGTGCTGACGGGGTCGACTGTGTAACAAGCGGCATTGGCACCTGCGCATGCTGCTCTGTTGACCTTCCTCCCGCTACGCCTGTTCTGGACCTCGTGACCGCCGGCGTTACCTTGGCTATGTCCTCCTCGAAGAGCGCCTGCAAGCCTTCCAGTGATTTAGTTCGGTGGAGCTGCCCCCCCCTGGCTTTGTCTATCAACAGTCCCTTTGCCCACAACCCCGACAAGGCCTCTCTCGCGATGGGTGGCAATGAAAAGTCCGCCGATATCGCGCCCGCTGCTCCCCTGCTGACGGTTGGGGGGCCTCAGTAGTCCGCTCGTCCGGTGGCGAGTTTTTTGTATTCCGCAAAAGTCAGCTCGTCTGCTTGGTCGCTAGCGTCCGAGGGGTGGGGTATGTACGTTCCTTCGGGGGGGTTTTCGCCCATGATGTGCGTTCGAGTGATGGAAATGATTGGATCGTCAAAAGAAAAGACCCCCCTCTCTTCCATGCCTCGCTTGAGGAAGTAGGTTCCCCTCCTCCCCAAGAATCTACCTAGAGGTGTGCACCCTGGGTCGCGCCTTTCTATATCCCTCCTCCACTCCCTTAGCCTCTCACCTTCCCTTTCGGGCCTCCCGCTCCTCACGCCGGCAGCGAACGCCTTCCTCTTCCCCGACGAAACCCCCACGATGTCCGCCGCCATTTCGACTGTCTCCACCGTACACGCCGCTTCCTTCCACGCAGGCAGCACTACCTGCCCCCACTCCGTCGATCGGAGTAGATTCGGGTAGCATTCCAGCAGGAGAACCCTGGCCGTCGAATCAATGAAGGCCTTCACGATATTCGTTGCCGAGGTTGCTGCTCCACCGGGCCCCCGCTGGTCTGACTTTCTGGATGCATCTCCCATCACGACGCTCGGGCTCAAGTCGTTCAAGAGCCTTTTGCAATCTTCCCCCCCTGATTCCGCTCTCACCAGTCGAACTCCTTGGTCCAACCCGTTCTCCCTAACACACTCGAGCACTCTCCAGTCGTGGTCGGTAGCACCCTTGACTGCGACCATCTCCTTCGCCGCCATGAGACCCACCTCCCCCCCCGCAGCAGAGTACCACGGCGACTGGATGCTCCTCGGCTGCGGACGTTGTGGCGGCTCTCTTAGTGTCTGCGTCGACGGCTCTGCCTGGGGTAAAAATTACGCTTGCCGCAACCGCTGCGTTTTTACCCGTTGGCTTGTTCATCTCGTCTGCCCCCAGTTCGCTGAGCAGTACGTCGTCGAGCACCGGTCCCTTGGGGCCCCGGTACGTGGTCCTCGTGGAGGGATCGTCTGGGAATGAGTCATCGATGTCCATGCGCGGCGCGTCGTTCGGCGGCAGCCTCGAGAGGGCGTCCGGCAGCTGGTGGTTTGCCCCCGGTCGCCACCGGAGGTCGGTGCCGTGCTCCATCAACCTGAGCGCCCACCGGTGGAGTTTCGACGAGAGGGCCTGACTCTTGAACAGCCACGTGAGCGCGGAGCAGTCGGTGAACAGAACGAATCTCCTTCCTCACAAATACGGTCTGAAATGCTGGATGGCCCACAACACTGCCATCACCTCTCGATCGGTTGCGGACCGTTTGGCATCCGTCCTTGACCACCGGTGGCTCGCGTATCCAACGACACGTTCCTCTCCCCTAGTATCCTGCGTACGCGCCGCTCCCGCACCCAGCTCGCTGGCGTCCGTATGCAGTTGAAACGTGGCCTCCCAATTGGGCAACGCCAAAATCAATGACGATGTGAGGAGCTCGATCAGCGCCTTCAGGGCCTTGTCCTGCTCCACCCCCCACGGCACCCGGGGCCTCCTTGCCTTTTTTGACGCGAACCGCTTGTCCCTGAGCATGTCCGAGATAGGCGCCACGATCGAGCTGTATCCGGGCACAAACTTCCTGAGGTAGCTGCCCATGCCCAAAAGTGACCTAACCTCCTCTACAGTGTTAGCGCGAGAAAGTCTGGCCACCGCTTCTATCTTCGTTTTTTGACGTTTGTACGCCCAGCCTGCTGACAACCATGCCGACGAACTCCTGCTGCGGGGCGCACCAAGTCGATTTGGCCAAGTTCACCGACAACCCAAATTGCTGGAGCCGCGCCAGCACATTCTCCGCCAGGCCCACATGCCTCTCGACGTGTTTGGTGTGAATGATGATGTCGTCAAGCCAGTTCTGCACGCTTTTTCCTTTTAGCGGACCCAGAGCCTCCCCGACATAGGCCGCAAAGCCGGAAGGAAGGGTCTTCAGCCCAAAACCGTACCGGTTGAATTCCCACAGCTCCCCATGGGCGTCACGAAATGCGGTCTTGTGCTTGTCTTCCTCGGCAATTTCCAACTGGGTGAAACCTGACGCTAGATCAATGGACGTAAAGCACGTGGCGCCCCTCATGTTGTCGAAGATGCTTGCGATATCCCCCAGCCCTCCGCTATTGGACTCCAGCAACGCGTTCAGCCCTCGATAATCCTGACAGACCTTCGCCGTGCCATCCTTTTTTGCCACAACGACGTAGTTTGCTGCCCACGCTGACTGCGACCGGCGAATCATCCCTGCTTTCTGTTGCTTCGCCACCTCGCTCTGGATCATGGCCGTTTCCTCCGGCGAATACCGTCGCTGTTTTGCTGTGGAGCGTGCAACTGTTGTCAGTCAGCGGAAGCTGCAACTTAGCTCGATTGCAGGCCGGGACAATCTTCGGGTTCACCGGGAACACATGGCGGTACTTCTCCAACGCTCGAATCAGGGCTTCCTCCACTGGGGCACTCGTCTGAGCGATGTTGGCCAACGACAAGTCCACCCCGTCGGCGTCCGCCCCCTCACCCGCGCGTTCCTCCGGCGCCACCAGTACTGACTGTCCCTTCATCTCCGATGTGCCGTCTGCCTGCACGACGGGGTCTAATAGCATCCGCATACATTCCTTGTCCCTCGTGTTGACGGCGTAAATCCGAGCAACGACCCCGCCCTGCTTCAGTCTTAAGGGTATTTTCGAACGGTTCACCACCTTGCACTGGAGCGGCGTTCCGGGGTGCCACCACTGCGCCCCGCGCGCGATCCCCAACTCTGCCCCCGTCTCCATGTCGTATGAAGCCTTCGGTTATACTACCACCAGCTGCCTGTCTTGGGGTTGGACTCCCTTGGCATAAGCGTCCACCTGCACGCTGACAATTCCCGGTACCACCGTATGTTGGGCTGGACGTAGCTCCCACTGTAGGGTGCCATCGTTGAACCAGGTCGCTGAGCCCTCGCTGAGTTGTGTGGGCGGCTCGGTTATTTCCACCGGCTCTCCCTCTCCACAGGGTGGCTTGACGGCGCAAAATTGCTCCCACGTTGCCGTGTTCCCGGTCGCCACTGGCTCCACTTCTGCTCTGCTCGGTTGGACAGACGCATGCCAGCTCATCGCCTTCCGCTCCGCCACCTTTGACGAGGAGGCTCCTGTTGACGAGATGAAGGGCACTCAAGGTGACTCTGGTGCCGGTTTGAAACCTCCCCCTGCCGCGAAGCTGATAGCGCTGCCATTCTTTCTCAGGAACGCTGCTCCTATGATAAGGCCGTACGGGAGATCCTCCACCACCCGCACCAGTACCTTGCGCACCCTGTCCTCTGGGCTGAACACCAACGGGAGCTCGCACAACCCGGAAATTTTCATTGGCGGGACTGCGCTGTTCGTGGGGTTGGCTGCCCTCAACCACCCCTGTCCCCTCGGGCTCATCATCGATTGCCCCCCTCTTCCACTGCGTTCGACGGAGCGTACGAATCCCGCGGAAGAGTATTTTCCACCCCCTGCCCCCGTGTCGACCAGCACCTCCACATGCGGCAACTGGTTCTGGTGTGGTGCTACACGAATGCACGCACCCACACCTGCTTAGCCCCCGCTCCCATAGCCGCCACGCTGCTTGGGGTGTCCACATCTAGGGCGCTCAACGCGAAGTTGCTGTACTGCTGCGCCGGGACGACCTCGTCGTTGTTAGCGCCCCCACCGCCCTTTGTCGAAGCGGCGTCGTAGGTACTGCGTCTCTCCTCCTCTTCCTCCCGACCCCGCGTTTGTTGCTCACTTTGGCTGCTGTTCCCCAGCAGAGAACCTCCTGGGGCGCGTCTTCAGGCCCGCAAGGCACCTGCGGCGGCCCCGCCCGCCTCGGCCGTGTACGCGCTCAGCATTTCGGGGGCCGTAAGCATACCAGGCTCTAGCTGCAGGGCTCGCGTCGGGGTGGTCTTGCGGGGGTACAATCCGTACGGCACGACGTCTTCGTCATGCGAGAAGCGGCACCTTCCTCCACCGGCAGCGCTCTTGTGGGGGCAGTCGGAACCCCTCGCATGAAAAAAGCAGACCCTTCGATGGCGCAAGGCGTCGATAATCACCTTGTCTTCGGCATCCGGGCTCGGTAGTTCGTCCCATTCCTCCCTGCGGTCCGTTGTTTCTCGGTTCCTACTGCCCGGGCGGTCGTTTCTGTCGCCTTTGCGTCTTACAAACGGGGTTCCATGTGCACCCGGGGTGGAAGCGCGGACGTTGGAAAAGGACGCGACGTTTGGGCGATTGTCAAACGCTTCCTCCTCCACGTCCTCCCCCCTCTTCCTCCTCGCCCTCAGAGGGTAATTCCCCGTCTACAGCAGCCAGCGCCGCGCACGCGCTGTCCCGGAGCGCCTCTACCTTCTTCCTCCACGCCTTGGGTAGTTCCCTGGTGCGCGGTTTACCTCTTTCCCCCCATTCTTCCCTCGACGGAAACCCCCTCGTCTCGTTCTGCCCCAGGGGCAGCCGCTGACTCTGCGTTAGCCCCGCTACGCTGCCTCGGCTCCGTCCCGTCAGGGGTGCCGCGGCTAGGGGGTAACGACTGCACCGGGTGAGCAGTGCATTGATCAAGCCGTAGAATATGCCGTGAGAGACTTCTCCGCGGTGTACCATGTACAAATCCAGAGGTTTGCCGGCGTCCACGTGTACCGGAGTGAGATATTGCTTGACTTTAGTTCCCACCTGGATAAGGAGGGATTCCATCCCATTGCGATCGGAGGCGCTGGTAAAGGATAGATTTACCTCTCGTTCACAGAGCTCCGCCACCTTCCTCCCCGACACGTACCTCCAAACCAAACGTGGACTTCTTCCGACGTGTGCGGCCTCGCCTCGTCTGCTGTTGCCGCGCGAACATGCAGCACCAGCCGGCGGGCTGCGGCCATCCACGACTCCCCTTGGATAAGCTTTATCTCCGTGAACGCCGCCTCAACCCTCTTCTGCGCCTGCCCTGAATGCGCTACCTCGGCTACCAGGATCCGGCACCACTCCTTCGTTTCCTCGAAGGGAATGTGGCAAAAACCCCCTTGCACGAGAGGTACCTCCACCGTAGAGTGCGGGCGCATCAGATCGCGTGTCGCCAGGGTGTCTGCGATGAGCTTTCCCAAAGCACTCGACTCTCCACGGCGTCAGCCTATCTGCTCGGGGCCGGGCAGGATTGATCCCATCGGTGGAGAACTGGTCTTGGGGCATGGCCCACGCCGCCCCCTCGACCTGTGACATGATCTTAGTAAGCTTGTCGACGAACAGCACTGGATCGTTCCTCCATGAGAGCTCGCCCTGAGGTGCCATAACCAGTCCCACGAAACCATCTTGGCCTTTTATCAGTCCCATGTCGCCTACGATCTTGCTCATGACCCTTTGAGCCTCTTTCGAACTGCTGGGTTCCAATGCCCCCAGGTGGGTTGCGGTCTGTGGCGGTGCTACCCCCGTCGCTTGGGGCGTCTGTGCGTTTTGGCTCGACTGCCAGATCCAGGGGGTGGGACGGGGGTAGCGCTGGTATGGTGCTCCATGCTGCCCGACGTATGCCGTTGGTGCGGGCTGTGGCTGGCGTAACATTTGCGCCTGAGGCGCCTGCGCGGGCGAGTAATGTGCGCGAGAATACCCCCCCCCCCATGTTACCCAGACTCCATGGATGCGCTGCGTAGCCAATCGAGTGTGGTGCCAGGCTTGTTGCCGGTGCCGGGCGCAGGGGCTGCGCCGACACCCGTTGCTGCTGGTGCTGCTGGTGCTGCTGGTGCTGGTGCTGCTGCTGCTGCTGCTGCTGCTGCTGCTGTTGCTGCTGCTGCTGCTGCTGCTGCTGCTGCTGTTGCTGTGGCAGCTACTGCCTCTGTTGGTAGAGCGACGACGGCCGTTCCATTTGACGTTCTGGCGACGGGAACTGTTGCTGGCTCCGTACCGACCTCCCCTTCTTGCTGCGGCGGCGGCTCTCCCGGGGTGCACTGCCGTGGCTGCTGTCCTGGCTACGACGGCGACGGCGTTCCTTGTGGTCGCGGCCGCGACTGCGGTGGCGGCTTCGTTCCTTGCTGTCGCGGTTGCGGCCGTGGTGACGACGGCGGCGTTCTTGGCTATCGCAGCTGTGGCCACGGTGGCCGCTGCGTTTTTTGCCGTCACTGCCCTGGCCCCGGCGGCTGCGGCGCTCGCTGCTGCGTCGGCTCCGCTCCTGTCCGCTGCTAGAGCGGCGGCCACGGCTACGAGGACCGCTGTCCTCCCGCTCCTGGTCGCGACCACGGCCGTAGTTGCTAGATGGGTAGGGTTCGCCCATGCCCCCCCCCTCCTACGCTATGGACGCGTTCGCGAGGATGACCGCTGTTGCTGCGGTTACCACCGTTGTCCTGGTCGTTGTCGCTCCCCCGGTCGCTGCTGCTACGAGATGGTTCGTCACCCCGCGTACTGCCTCCTTCGCCGGAACGGTCGTCCTCGTTGGTGGCGTGGCGGTCGTCCATGTTTCTCCAATTTCCTTCCCTTTCCTTTCTGCGGTCTGCTGTACGTTTTACCCTGTGTGTACGCTCGGGGCATTGTATGACAGCACAGAAAAAGGGGAAGGACGCATGTATCTGGCTGTATTTTGAACATATATTCACATACGGTCAGCATCGTTTACAGCCCTTGTGTTGTTTGAGATAGTCTGCGTGTCAGGTGTACAGATTTGGCCTGAAAAAAAAATAGTGTTAGTGTTTTCAAATTCTTGGTCCATGCTTGGCCTGAAAGCGAGTTACGTGTTCGTCAAAAAATGTGTTATAAATGACCTCGCTCTTGGACGGCATCACTACAGCAATAGGTTCTACATGATTAGTTACCGGTGTCACCTAACCCGAGCGAACGGCATACGAGACTATGCGTGTATTAGTACGTACGGCGCCTTTGGTCTGTATCGACACCTGTCGTGTGCATTTGTTTTTGAAGATGATATGTGGTCAATAGCATGCAGTCATTTATTAACGAACGTGCATGTTTGTGATCATGAACAATGAGCAGACAAACGAGCACGAGCAACAGGCAGACGGAGCACAAGCAACGAGTATGCCTGCATGCATTGACCGAGCATATATCTTCAAAGAAATACAGAACGAATAGGCGAAGCGCCATTGGCAGCGTGCACACATAACAGCATTGCAAGTATGGCCATAGTGCCAGGCGGGCAAAACAAAAACATGCGGGTTTTCACATGCATACGAATGTGGGTGTACAAGTGTTTATGACTAATATACGTGATCAATGTGAGGTGACGCATGAGCATGCATGATAGCATCATTCCCCCGATTTTGCGAACTCTTCGGATCCCCTGCAACCGTTTTGCAGACACTCCGATCTCCTGCAATGCACTTCGATCAACCTGGGTTCATCATGTTACAGCAGGGTACAGCTCTCAGACCCCAAAAAGGACCTGCGCTCGTTAGATCTCTGAGGCCGGCTCACCTGTTGTTTGGGAGTTCGTGGAAGTGCCTTCAAGCAGTAATGATCGGGTCACGCAGAACGTGGATCGATGCAATGTGGTGGATGCAAGCAGTCAGCGTGAACACTCAACGAAGCGCCACAGACACGATGACGAGCACGACGGGCAAGGCAGGGTCCAAGGGGCTGGGGGTCGATGGGACAGGTATCACAGATAACTCGGCTTTGACTTTCTTTCTTCACTTGGTGGTGTCGAGTAAACACCGGGTGGTCCCGGAACCTCGTTACTGGCTCTGTACCCGAGACCGAAGGCGTTCCCACACCGGGGATCCTCCCTGCCCCTATAAGATCCGCCCAGAGGATGCTAACCCAAGCTTGCCCTCTGCCTATCGAATAGACCCGACGCGTGACACTGATCAGAACAGCTGTCTCGCACCGTATTATCCTCCTCGAAGCACAGTCGGTGCTGCAAGACAGTGTCTGTATAAGCATGCCTGGTATCACTGCTGCTATCACTTCTTCTAAAACCCACGCAAGGAACAATAAGCGGCGGCAACAGCAGAATCTTCAAACAAGTAAAGTGCTAGCTAGCAAGTGTCTACGTCGCGAGAGAATTTCCATACCTTCGTCCAACCTTGTATTAAATGGTAACACCTAGGGAACAGCAGGGCAACCCTTGCCCTGCTCTGCAATTGTATATTTAAACAAGCAAAAGGAGGGGCTAAAATGTGCCAGGTATAACATACCGTAAAGGAAAAACGTAAGGCCGGGTTTGCTAGTGTTGGGCACGCGGTGTATTGAATTACGGGGTCAGGAACGCTGATTTAGTCGCGTATGTACCCAGACAGCGGTTCTTGCCGAACGGCAAAGGAAACAGGGATTGTACGAGGAAGATACCACCGATGGTGATAGTCTACGAGTAAGTGAATAGGACTTATGTTGTCGTGGTGACCGTTTTTCTTGTAGTTTCTTGTAGTTTTTCATTGCCCCCTTAGGCCTGCAGAAAGAGCACACATAGTGAATGTTTTACCTGAATCAGCTGGGGCATCGATCATGAAAACACCACCGGTTAGCGCGTATGTAGGCGTCTGCAAAGAACGCCTCTTCCAGATCATCTCGGTGACCACACAGGTCGCGATTTCGCGCCGAGTACGTAAGCATAAACTAGCCCTGAGGGACCGTCAGGCCGCTAGGGGAAGGGAGGAAGAAGCCGGAGGAATGCGACCAATGATCTGGGGATGGGACGTTGATGAGGAGTAGGATATACTATACCGGTAGCTAAAATGAAATGATGTGGGGAATGGAAATTGGGAAGCGACTGGCAGAGAAGTGTATGAGGGATACCACTGATTTACGGAAGGATATTCGGTTTATATAAGAACGGCATCTACGCAATATTGTTGGAAGGCAAGCTTAAGAATAATAATGTATCTATAAGACAAGCATAAGAATAATAATGTATCTATATGGTAAAATGTCTTTAAAAACCGGTGCTTGTTCGGTGTTTGATGTTGGAGGTTGCTGCAGCTCTTGCTTGCTTATTGGCGTATTTTACCCGTGTCTACGGCGGAAATAAGGCTGTTGTCGTATTCTGTATGGTTGTGGTGGACAGGGGGCAGGACGACAGAAAGTGTACGTAGTTGTACCGTGTTTTTATTAGCGTTAGGCCTACATACATGTAATGCAGGGGCCGCATTGTGTGTCCCGTATACTATTACGGGGGTACATAGTTAATAGGACCTATGGCATACATAAAAACCTATATATTTAGGTATTTTTACTAACAGTATTTGGTCATGTTTACTATGGTCCCCCGTAATAGTAGAGTGCCCTAATTTATTATAAGGTACCTTCCCAACCAGATGACCAGATGATTGGATCGAAGAAGTAACAGGCGAAGGTACTTAAGGTCGTCCACCGCATCAGGTTTGGAAAATATCATCTTGCAAACCAAGCCGGGAAAACTTTATCTTGCCAACCGGTGGCATTTTCGAACGGGAATCAAACGTTGTTGCGATGGAGTGCGTGTAAGTTGCATACTTTTTTGCCAGGATCTGCTGATGTTTTATCGCCCGCGATCCGGAAATATACCCTCAGTTAAACATATATCGATTCCACTACTGTATACGTCCACGGCTGATGCTTGATAAACTTCATTCATAATACCAGGTGAGTCTTTGTTGTCCTTGTTGTTTTGTTATTGACGCCATTGTTGTCGTCGTCACTCTCTGGGTATTTTTTTCGTTTAAGAAATCGTCATAAGAAGTGTCAGTCAGTCAGCCAGTCAGTCGTCGTCGTTGTCCTCTCTTTGTGCTAGTGCACGTTGAAATTCTCAGCGTAACTACTACGTACAGTCTACCTGGTATCTACCAGACACCTGATGGTAAGACGCAACGTGAATTTGTCATAATGAAGAGATGCCGATGGCCATGCAATTTGTACTTCGTGTTAAAGGTTGTCATCACACGCACGAGCTGTTGTCTGGCCGAGATAAGATGGCGGTATCTGCCGGAACTTTCCCACCTTAAGTTTGCGATGTTCGAGGTGAAATGGTGTGGAGCTCTCTCGGCGTACCTTTTATTTATTATGTATACCTGGTACATACGAACAACAAAACGATTGCCTGAGGCTCCATTTGTTTATTTTAGGGGGGGGGGGGGGTGGTACTTAATAGAGAGGCAGAGACAGCGTGCATGTACTGCGGACTGCCTCTGGTAGAGTTAACAGCGGGGTCGGAGGACATTCACAGGCGGATACCCGTCCCGTGCCCCCACGGAGGGTTTGTGAACTCCAACTGCATGCTGGAACGAGCGGATCGCCTCGCGAGAGGGCATACAGACCCGAGGCCCTGCGTCGCGTGCCGCAGCGAGTGGGCGGGGGGAAGACGACCTCCCCACCCGGCAGAGCTTGCTGGTGGCCTGCCCATCAATGAGTCAGGGAAAAGATGGGCGGCGTTGAGGAATATCATACAGTTCGACGACCTCCTGCAACGAAACGTCCCAGGACCGGGGCCGGCCAGTTATCTGGCAACCGGCGCTTTTCAACTCTTTCGAGCTCATGGTACGTGCCCAGGAGCCCAACCTCTTCGTTCCTCTTGTCCTCGCTATTCAGTGATGCTTCAGGCCTGCCTCAAAGGGCCTACCGCGATTTCCCCCGCTCGAGAGAATGGGAAGTGCCGCCGGCCGCTACCGTACGCTGATCGTCGCGCTCGGGATCCGACCGCAGGATATCCTGCTGCGGTTATCAAACCGATGGCTATAAATTAGGCCCCACGTCCAAGAATACTAGGCAGACCTCGACGCCGAGTGAGAGGAGCGCCTCACAAGGTAGACTCTCGGGGTTCAAGATGCACTGGAGGAGGGTATCGCGCCCCTTCCCTTTCCGGTGCAAGCGGCGCCCTCGCCGAGAGGAACGGAATCGGCGATTGAGAGCGACCCGCGGTTGAGAAAGAAGATTGAGCAAGACACGAAGCTCCAGGCTCCTCAAAGAACCAGGGATACCACGTCAAAGGAACAGCCCGGAACGCCCCGAACAAGGTCAAAGGCCGCGTCGACAGCACCTGAGGTGACAGTTCCAAGGAACGGGGGGGGGGGGGGAGGGGACGATCGGAAGGGATAGAAGAGACCGATCGAGAGGATCTGAGAGGGGGTCACGAGCAGCCAACGCAGGGAGAAGGGGCGGCACCAGTACGGGGTGAAATCCCAGGCAGGGGGTTAGTGCGCCACCCTCGTCAGGAGGCCGGGGGAGGAAGAGAGAAACGGAAGGAGCGAGGGGGGATGGAGGTCGCAGGGGGAGCAGGGGGAGCAGGGGGGGGGAGAGGGGGGAACGGGTGGAACGGAGGGAGGAGGGGAAGCGGAGGGGGTAGGGGGAGCGGGAGAAGCGGAGGGAGCGGGGGGAGCGGAGGGAGCGGGGGAAGCGACGAGAGCAGAGGGAGCGGGGAGAAGTGATAGTGCAGCACCCTCGGTAGCAAGCCCGGGGGGGGGGGGGGGGGGGGGGGGGGGGGGGGGGGGCGGGGGGGGGGGGGGGGGGGGGGAGAGGAGGAGCGAGGGGAACGGGTGAGGGGGGGGGGGCGGGGGGAGCCGGGGGAACACGGTGAACGGGAAGAACGGGGGGAACGGGGGAACCTCGGGGGGTTGGAACCTCGGGGGGGGGGGGGGGGGGGGGGGGGGAAGGCGGATGGAGCAGGGGAAGCGGCGAGAAGAGATAGGGTGGCGCCTTCGATAGCAGGTCGGGGGAGGCAGAGGGGAACGGGGGGGGGGCAGGAGAAGCGAGGGGAACGGGGGGGCGGGGGGGGCGGGAGGAGCGGGAGGAGCGGGAGGAACGAGGAGAGTGGAAGTAGTGTAGAAGGGGGGGGGGGGTGGGGGGATCGGGGAGAGAGCGGGGAGCGGAGAGAGCAAGGCGGACCGGGGCACCGGGGGGGATGGAGAGGGCGGGAGGGACGGGGACGGGTACAGGGAGCGAAGCTAGCGGGGAGGGGGGTGTATTCGATCTCGTGCATGGCCGTAGTCGTATGACCATAGACCCTCGCATCCCTACAATGCCGGGACGGAGCACATCGGGTTTTCACCAACCAAGCAGACATTGCTTGCACCAAGCGCGAAGCGCCGTGAGGTGTTAGGCGAGTCGCATGAAGGGTGAGCTGCATCCTACGAAGAACCGCTTCAGAGACGGATTTTCTTGCATATGGATGACAGCATCAATGAATTGATTTAATTTATGGTGTGGTAACTTCCAGAGACAGCGATGGGTTTACTATGTAACTGCCTCGTGGGTGCCTCACCATATACACACTACGCGATACGATCATCCCCCTTGTGCGGAGCAAAGGTTCTCCCCGCACAAAAATTATCTAACTTGACCGCCAGCCGTGGTAACCGCCAAAAACAAAACGGTACCCTGGCTGTCTAGCTCACGCAGCGAGAGGCGCGTTTTACAGCGTCGTCGCCAACCGACGCCAACCCAACCTATATATACCAGGTTTATAGTGGGGGAGGGGGGGGGGCGTATAGTAGAGGTGTACCCCGGATGATCGAAACCCGGGTACCCGGTGGGTACAACCCGGATGGGAAAAACCGTGACGGGTTCGGACTTGACTTGAAACCCGCGGGTTCTGGGGGTGAACAAACGCGGGTACTCGGCGGGTTCGAGTACCCGGGTACCCGTATGTTAGACATGTCCCCCGTTTAGAATGCCTCATAATATCTCTAGAAACCTTCCAAATCGACAGAAAACGGGGATCCCTGATGACCTGTCCCATGGAAATCTTCCGTTTTTGTTATAAATACGGGTGCCTGTCACGTTCGTATCTTGGAAATCCTTGGGATTTACTACAGACATATACATTTACATTCCTTTCTTTTATTCGAGCCATGACGACAACTGCCCGACATATAAGAGACCTGGGAACGCCACCTACTATGGCGCGCATCAGGTCAATCCGTCTTTCGCTATATAACAGAATGTGTTCAGTTCAAGGGCGTATGTGTGGGTATCTGATTTTCCGCGTGCAACCATAGATTACTTATGCAGCACGCTACTACTCGCACACATGTCTCTCTATATCTGCAAATACTGTCATCATGCTGTGCAGCAGCGCAAACCAATACCAGGTACTCTGTAGTATACACCATGAAAAGCACCAAAACCTAGACAAGCTGATTGTTTTTTTTGTTGTTTCTTTTTATTATCATTGAGCACCCAGAGCTCTGTTATTGCTGTTTGATGATTATAGTTCTCGTTTCGACATTAAATCGTGGTGCGCTCTGTCCTCCGCTTGTGATACCCCTTGATGGCGGTAAACGAAAGCGGGTAGTTCGAGTACCCGCGTTTACCCGAGTACTCGTTGAACCCGTTTGATTCGTCTGAAAACCCGGGTTACCCGCAACGGGTTCGGGTTTCGCTTTCAGAAGTATCCGAGTACCCGTTTGTGACGGGTACTCGCCGGGGTACACCTCTAGCGTATAGGGAGGGTAGAGGAGAAGTGAAAACCGGAGGAACGCGAGCTAGTGGTGGAGAGGCAAGAGAAGGGAGAGGAGTCAGTCAGAGAAAGTGGAGGGAAAGGAGCAGAAATTAAGGACAGGGGGCTCCGGACACCAGACGTCGAGGCTCGGGCAGGAGGATCTCCCAGGGCGAAGGGGAGAACAGGGAACGGGACGCGCCTCCGTGCCTTCTTTGGCGACACCACAGGGGAGAGTGGCGTGTGGGGTCTGAGGTGTGACGCTTCAACTCGGGCACCGGGCGGTACGTATTCCATGTGGGAAAGGGCGCCACGTGCTCCACGCTCGTTGTGTAATCGAGGCCCTTGCGAGAGGCACGGCACCGTCACCACTCCGCTGTCCAGCGATCGACTGCGGAACCTGCATCCCAGAAGGGGCGTGCTGGAGGCAGCGGCCCAAGCCGACCCGGGTCTTCGCAGTCGGGCGGCGTGGATGGGAGGGGGGACCATAGGTGACGAGGACCTGCGAAGTCGGGGGCTTTGGTGCGGATGGGATCAAAACATCCTGGGCACAGGGCCACCACTCGGTGCAGTTTCCTTAGATGACCTGGGGCAACGTTTCGCAACCGGGAAAAAAGTGCAGCCGCAGCTAGCAGGAGCACACGCGCACCTGAGCGTTCACGTCCTTGGCATCCTCAACCGCACTATGGGAGAGCACCGGTCGAACCGGGATTCGGCGACGCCGAACTCACTTCCGCGGGCGATAAAGTTATGGTACCTCATGCCGGCCCTGCTCCACTCACCGGACGGCCGGATCAAGAGGCGGCAGAGGTTCGTGCTGGTGGAGAGCAGGAACATAGTGCTCCTGCTCCCATGGCTGATAGCGTATAGCAGGAGAGAGCACTTGAGACAACGGGATGCCGCCCAGGAAGCTTCGAAGGAGACGAAGCTTGAACGAGCATCGTCGGCGTGTCGCCACGCGGGAGGGATCAAAGTGGCAGCACTCAACCTTCTGGCAGAGCCACGATCAGCGGGGAATGAGGAGACGCGGAACACACTGGTGGCCAAATTCCTCCCCGAAGACCACGCCGCCGTGTCCACGGCGGCGGCAGCTGCAGTATTAGCGAGCGCTACCGAGGTGGAAGATGGAAATGCCCCCCGTGGCGCCCTGACGATGAGTACACCTCCGAGGTGCTCTTCGACATCATTAGCTCTCGAAGCGCCCTCTCAGGCCGGGAAACGACGGTCAACGACTTTCTCACCTACAATCCATCATTCACACCGACATCGGCAGAGAGAAGTTCGGAAGGGGTATGACAACCTTCTGGTGGAGAATTGTCGACGGGTCTGACGCGTTCCCGCCAGAGTTTTGACAGCTCTTCCTACAGCCGAGCCTCACTGCGTTGGGGCAAAAGTACCGGCCGGTTTGCGTGGGCATGACTTGGAGGAGGCTCATCACCGCAAGGGCTATGCAACACTGGCGCCCGCGGTTGGAGGAGGTAAACTGAGAGATGAGACAGTTTGGGGTCTCCGCACCCGGCGAAGTGGAGTATGTGGGATTGAAGGCTAGGACCAGTGTTGTGAACCGAAAACCGAAAGTCGGTGTTTGGTCGGTTTTTCCAACCGAAAACCGATTTGTTTTAGTCGGTTTTTCGGGTAAAAAAAAAAAGGAAACTGAACAACCGACTCGATTTTTTTCGGTCGGTTTTTTTCCACTGTCTCCTATACCCCAAAAACGCCTTCATATTCGTATGGAAACCTCTTTATTATGTATGAATACGCCACACGCGGCACAGCCAGCACACAGTCCACACCCCGCAACAGCATGACAGCATAGCAGCAACACGGCACACATAGATAGCAGTAGCAGCAGGCAGCAGCAATCGCACAGAGCACAGGGCACGGTGCGCCGCGAGACTGCGAGAGATAAATCATGTCGAGTGCAGACGGCAGTGCTGGTTTCTTCGCCCGCTGAACTGTCGCACTGTCGCCCTCTGCCTACAATAATGCCTACAAGAATAATACTTGTTCGTGCTCATAGCTCCCCCTTGAGCAACGTAGATTTGTTCATGGTGTTAGCTGTATGCTGCAAGTTGTGTCTTCATAAAACACGTACTATTACAAATAGTGCAACTACGTAACGACACATTAAGTAAGTCATCTGCGTTATGACAACCCAGCCAAGTACCCTCGCACAATCTTACTAAATGTTTTTACTCTGTATCTATCTAGTTTTAATTTGCTGCAAAATATATGAGCACGTCTGACGTACCACCAGTATGATAGCGTATGTATGTACGCCTGTACCGTGTAGCGCAGCAGACGGAAGTACTGCAACAAGGCTACTTGACACCATATATATCATCATGTCACATTATGAGCCAACAGATGCACACCGAACCTTTCAAAATGCTGACCATTTGGTTGGTTTTGACGACAAACAGGCCGACAAACAGGAAAACGACCGAGATATGTTCGGTTTTGGGTTCGGTTTTTTTCGGTGTTGACCGACCGAAGCCGACCGACTTTTTCGCAAAAAAACGAAAAAACCGACCGAGCCACTTGTCGGGTTCGATTCACAACACTGGCTAGGACCCTACACGAGACGGGCAACTGGCTCATTCTCACACACTGCTCCAACGCCTTCATCACCGAAAAAAGGACGGCAGTGCTAGAAGAGGCGGCAAACTGCGTGCCAGCGCTCACGCCGTTAGTGGCCAAGTGCTACGGCACAAGACCAGTCGACGTCTTCTTCCGGATGGACCCAGGGGAGGCCAGGATGATCGCTTGCTCCAGCGGTGTCCAGCAAGGGGGCCCCATGGGACCAGCAATGTTCTGCCTGGCGTTGCGACCGGGGTTGAAGCGATTCCAACAGGAATTCGAGGGAGAACGAGTGGAAGCCTTCGCGTACACGGAATATGTCTCTCTCGGCCTTACGGAGATCACGGCCAACACGGTCAGAGCATACGCCTTCCTCCGGCGAGAGCTAAATGACATCGGTATTGTGGTCAACACCGCCAAAACAGTGGCACTACCATCCAAAGGGCACGCCCCGACGGCGGAGGAGATTTCGCTCCTGGAAAGCGTTGAGGTTCGCCGCAGACGAAGGAGGGGTGACGGTGGTGGGTGTCCCGATCGGCACGGAAGGATACGTATGGGGGCGAGCAATGGAGGTAGTGAGGGATGGGGGCGCGGACCGCCTTGCGCGCTGCCTCGCTAACATGCCCGACAAACAAGCAGCGGCTCTCACAGCCGTCGAATCTCTAGGACAACGGACGAGCTACCTCGAAAGGACTCTGGACCCAGGGCTGTCCCTCGAAGCATGTTGACAACGGGGCGCAGTGGGCGTACGAGAAAACCCTCGACCTACCGGGAGCGGCGGAGGCACAGTCGTTCTGCCAGGAAGGGTGCCCGGGTAGTCGGCTGACTCTCAAACCTTACCAGCAGCCCCAAGCACGCCTTTCTACAGGGGCGAGAGGGTTAGGGCTGCCGTCGACAGAAGCGAGGAGAATGTCGGCCTCCATTGGGAGCAGGGTGGGGATCTTGCCGGGGGTCCTATTAATAGCAGACCTCACTGGCCCGTTAGGATATAAAGTGAGGAGGGGGGTCCCGGAAGCGAGCGTCATTGCTCAGCTGGGAGGCAGCCTGCGGGAGATACGAGACACATGGGGGGTGACGAAGGAAGCGATGGCGGGCACCGTCCCCGAATCGTGGCTGGAATGGAGTCTAGGCGCAGAGGGGGACCTGGCTCCAAGACCCCCAGAGGCCAACATGCTGGCAACGCACGACGCCGTAACCACCAATTCGCGCAAAGCCCAACATAAGTTGAGCAAGCTGGTGAACCCAGGTCGGCACGCTGCCAATACTGTTTCGTTGGAGGAGCTACCGGAGACAGTGCGCCCCCCCGGACCGGGCGACCCGCTGGGTGGGACCGAGAGCAAGTCCTTCGCCAAGGCTTGCAATAGGAGCCTGCAGGGTGCTGGAGTCACGACATGCCTTCGGGCGAGGCCAACGGACTCACTACGTGTCATACCCGCAGCAGAGTTCGTGGACATGTGAATGCACTTCATGGGGATAGAGGAGCATGTGGCAGTAAGGTGCCCCTGCTGCGATGCAGTTGACGTGGACACCTGCCATGCACACATCTGCCTCAGAGCAGGGGCACAAGTCAACCAGCACCAACCGCTGGTCCACGCGATGTCAAATACGTTGAAGCGGCTGGGAATCCAACACCAAGTGGAGAGCGGCGAACCTTCACCTTAGACCAAAATCTGCGGATGGACATTGTCGCAAGGAGAGGAGGTCTCCGAGACGCTCCTAACAGGGAGTATAGGGCGGAGTCCATCCTGCTGGACGTCACCCATGGTGACCCTCAAGCGCAGATACACCTACAAGGAGGCAGTGCTGATCACGATGGATCAGCTGCCTCTACTTCCGAGGCGCGTAAGCGCCAACACTACGCTCGTCCGGGACATGTGTCCTTGGACAAACGGAGTCACAAACTTGCCACTTTAGCAGTGGAAAACTTTAGGCGTCTCGGGGTAAAGGGCAATAACTTCATCGACCAGCTGGCAGCTAGTGTCGTGGGAGGGAGGGATGGTGGGTCGATGGGAAGGAAAGGGGTGGTGAAGGAATGTCTGCTTCAAATCGCTTCGGTCACTGCACAGGTCGCCATTTCGAGGAGGGTGTCGCGCTTCAAATTCCAGCTTGGGGACCACCAGGAAGCGAGAAGGAGCAGGGGGGGGGGGGCGATGACAGACCCACACCGATGGCGTGGGAATGGAGTTTGGGGGCGGCTTAGGACATCAAAATAGAATGTAAAAAGCGCACCTTGAGACGGAGGAGGAAGCAAGGATAGCAATAGAGTATTGTAGACAAAGCATCGCGGGAAGTAGACATAGAAGGTAGTTAGACCTCAGCATAGGGTTCCTTTATTTCCGTCGTTTTCTTCTTTCAGGAAAGCTCTGAGTGATCAATGTTCAAGCTCATGTTGCACATTGCCGGATGGCAATCATAAATAATAGGAGAGAGGTACTCGATCTCGTGCATGGCCGTAGTCGTATGACCATAGACCCTTGTACCCCTACAATGCCGGGACGGAGCACGTCGGGTTTTCTCCAGGAGGAGGGTACTCATGTCATGCCTATAGCCGTAGTCGTATGACCATAGAAAGCGGGAGGGGTCATGGTCGTTTCGAGAAGCCCCCGGCCGGCGGTTTGGCGGGAAAATTAGGAGAGGGGGGGAGATTATATGAAGCCGCAGCAGCTAATTTGTAGACGAGAGCGATGAAAAATGTGTAAAAATATCGGGCAAAAGCGCGATAAGTTGTGGTGGGAATCATGCAGAGTGTGCGTCCCTCGTCGTAAAACAACTTGACCTTGATTGGGGACCATATGCACTTCATATATACCGTTTTGTATACAGAGAACAACATGCAGTAGAGTAGGTGATGAGAATATATCGATCGTTTCGCCACGTCCGAACGAATGTTCACACACCCAGTATCAGCACGCCAGCACATTGTCCGTACCAGGTTTTTCGAACTCCGCCGTGACAGGTTTTACTCGGCATAAAGGCGTTCTCGTCGAAATCAACTCAGATTCCATTTTTTCAACGCTTTACGTACAACAAATACATGTGTAGGTTTCTTTGCAAAAGAAAGCGCTGCAGGCTCAAGAACACTGCTGCTCCTCCTGTGCTTCCAAATTTGGATTGAAGTTGTCCTGATAGTGTTTCCTTGATAGTCATCAACTCTGCTGTCACAGGCCACATACTACTCTGTAGGCGTGTGATCGATTCTCTCTGCGTACGCCACTGCGGTTGCGCCAGTCAGCGCACCGCAGCTAGCTGCTGTAGCACCGAGGTATACTTATAACTATGCGCTTGGGGACAGCGAGCAACCCTCCTTCGTACACAACGAATGACTCATAGTAAGTTTATATTTTTAGTGAACCCTGTACCTTTCTATAAATATATATACCTATGATGATCCTCAGCCTGATCCGATCCGTTATTGGCCGTCGGATCTCTCCCGCCTCTGACCATCATTCAGAGCGGTTTTTCTTCGCCAGGGCGTGCCCCCTCCACGCTTGAAACGCCCGGCGTCGGAGGACTTGCCCGCTCAGCGCCGTTGCGCCCGCGCGAAGCCTTGACGTTGAGATCTACGAAGGAATCTCCGAAAATCCTGCCCTGTCAACTTTTTGGCCCATGGTCTCTCGACAGGGTGTTTGCGTTCGCGTGGTTCTTTCCGGCACGTCGTCTCCGACCTCCGACCCATGGGGAGGGTCTGCTATCCGGCCGGCGTTGCCATTGTGGGGGCCTACGCGGGTGGCTGGGACATCGATGGAACGCCCCGAGAGCACATGCCACCCAGGCTTGGTTTAGAACTGCCATCCATCGAAAATTATGCCGGGAAATATGAGAGAGAAATCGCACATGTCACCTACAGGCAGCAGCACTTATGACGGCCAGCAGCACTTTTGGTGCCATCGCACAGCGGCAGCTGCAGTGGACTTTGTTACGTGGATGAGGAGATGTACCGTTGAAGCAGTACTGCTACAGCAGGTACCGTGACGGCACCTTTCTACGGAACAGAGCTGCGCTGTCGGCTGTCAATCATCTCATCGTGTACTCCCTGAGATGGGAGCTAGTTACACCGCCCTCTAGCATATCCGCCGCCTTTCGGCTAATAGGCAAGTAACCGTCAGCATTCTGCCGCCTTTTCCAACGTTCATGGAGTGTATAGCGCACGCTCTTAGTCTCTTGGCATCGAGCCTCAGCCTCCTCCTCTACATAATACGCCCATCGCGCAAGTCTGTGACCGGCGGCCGTCCAGGCCGCCGGCGGGGCCCCTTGAATGGGAATATAATAATCGTGGCACCCAATGTTGTTTATTGTGAGGTACGTACGTACTTCTCTCCGTCCGGCAGCAATCGGTATCGACGATCGACACCTAGCAGAGGTGCACCCCGGATGGTCGAAACCCGGGTACTCGGCGGGTACAACCCGGACAGATAAACTCGTGGCGGGTTCAGGTTTGACATGAAACCCGCGGGTTTGGGGGGTGACCAAAACCCGGGTAACTCGGCGAGTTCGAGCGCCCGGGTATACCCGTATGTTTGGCATGTCCCCCGTGAAGTGTGTCTCACGATATATATCTCTAGAAACCTCTCAAATCGAAACACAACGAGGCTCTCAGGCCCCAGGGCGACTATCCATTTTACAGAGCTGAATATCCAAGCCTTCTGTACGGTTTTCCCAGAGGATTCCCACTGATTATTTCTCATACGCGTGTCTGTTATGTTGACATCTCTGGTATTCTGGGGATTCTGGGGATTTACTGCCGATGTTTACTCGCGCCACGACGCCTGCCCGAAATGGAGACCTGGGAATACCACGTACTACAGTAGATGTGGCGCAAAAAATGTCAATCTGATCTGTCTTTCGCTACTTGAATGTGCTCAGTTCAGGGGCATACATAGGTGTGGGTATCTGCTTCTTCGTGCACAACCATACATACGCCGCACGCCACTACTCGTATCATACGGCTTTTCTTTTTATATACATCGGTACATGTCATACACTATATATACTAACCATGTTGCGCAGCAGTGCAAAAAAATACCAAGTACGAGTACGTGTAGCTTGGTAGGTGGTCCGCGAGCCTGTCAAGATCAATTTCGTGGGTTCGAGTCTCACCGAGTGCATGCTCATAGGGACTTTTTCTTGCATAAAAAAATTGATAAGCGGAAAGCGCGAAAGCGTGAGTTGGCTACATTCGATGAAAATCGACGAGCAGTGGGAATGCTGAACCCTATGCGCGATAAAAACTAAAGGCACGTACCGGGGGGGAGAAGGGACGATACCTGTGACCACGGCTTGTCCAGAAGATGGTCGAGGGTAAAACCTCGTACGAGTGGGCTGGAAAGTAAAAGTGATGATTAAAAAAATATATATACCAGGTATCAAGTACCTGGTATACACACAGTACAGCGTGCGCAGTACAACATGCAACATGCACACACGAACACCAAGAGGCAAACCGATTGCATATATTTGTACTATTAATAGCAGTTTTTATTTTTTACTAAAAATTGAAATATGTCAGCTGTGAGTTCGACTGATTAATGAAATAGCTGATACTCAACTTAGGAAGCTGCGAACTACGTCTCGTCTATATCCCATTTTTACTGAATTTTACGATTATTAAATAATCATTCTGCGCACTCAGATACTATATGACCCGAACAAGGGAGAATGATATGACGTTGCATCATGTTGAAATATTCTCATTTTACAAATATTGATTGAAAGTCGTTGAGTTTTTGTATGGTTGGCATGGTTCTAAAAAATGTGGGCGAGTAATTTTTCGGGGGGTGAGCTGTGCTGCTGTGATGCCTGTGGATTGTATTTGATATGGCTCGAGGTGGCACCTAAATCAGGCATCGGCGTTCCCGAAACTGTATGTATGGTGATTTCCTAAATTCTTTGAGGTAGTGTGTGGTTTGTCTACATCATTACTTACTTACAGTAGTTAGTTATTATTACTGTAGTACGAGATCGTTTTGTGTGTGTGTTTTTTCAACCTGTCGGCGTTAAAAGTATTCGTGGTGTGATGGTGTTTTGACTACGCGGGGCTCTATTATTTATTTATTGTTGTTTGATGGTTATTCTGCTCGTGTTCGACATCAACTCCTAGTACGCACTGCCGTCCGTTTGTGGCACCCTTCGATGACCGTAAACGAAAACGGGTCGTCCGAGTACCCGGTTTACCCGAGTACTCGTTGCACCCGTTTGATTTCGTCTGAAAACTCGGGTTACCCGCGACGGGTTCAGGTTTCACTTACAGAATTATCCGAGTATACCCGTTTGTGACGGGTACTCGCCGGGGTACACCTCTAATGCCTAGTACGCACACGCCACACGACGAGACGACTTGTATTACAACGACTACGACGACAAGAACGACGACTTAGTACTCTAATAATCTATTATAAGACGACGACCGCGACGAAGTCGACAACAATTCGCGAATTATTGTAACTGCCATTATTTTAGGTTGTTGTTCCAGAAGCTCATGGAAACCCAAGGGAGGGGTTCTGGTTCTTAGGGCGGGAGTTTATAAAGACCCGCCGCTGGGTCGAGAACAGAACCAGTCTGCCGTCTGCACGTCCCTCTGAAGCGCTGAAGCACTGAAGCACTGAAGCACTTGTGCAGACCCCACGTCGAGCTCGCAAGCTGTGTGCTCGAGATGGACGATGCCTGGGACGACCTTTCTTTCGATTTTGAGCCCGCCGTGCAAGCAGCCCTGCCTGCTTCAGCGCTGGGCAACACCCGTGATCGCTTCAGGACTCAGGTGGACAAAAAAGCCAAGAAAAAAGCACCACAGCAGATACGAATCGTGTAATAGGTGCTCCTCTTATACGACTTCACTCGTAGCCTGCCTCGGGCGCAATGGTCAGGGTGAACAAACGAGACAACACAGGGATGTTATCCGCTGTTATCCTGGTCGCTGACGATAGACTCGTGTCAGTCAATGTGTCGTTTGCTTACGGTCGGGTCGGTGTGTATCATACAACAGGTACTCGTAGCTCTGCCAGTATTTGTAGCGGACACTCACACCTCGGGTACTGGTGGTCCCTGCTACGGCTATTAATACTGCTATTAATACTGTCTGTACCCGGTACGCGAAACAACACGTAACAGCAAACGGCGGCATGAGCTCGTCCACCTGTGAGCTTATCGCAGCAGTGCACAGCAGTGCGTACAGTATATAGTGCGATACGCTACTGCTGTGGGGATACGAGTAGCTGTGCTGACAACCCCCCGCCCCCGACGTATCGCCTGCTACTGCTGCTGCTGCTGCTGCTGCTGTGCGACAGAGCTGCGCAGGCAGCAGTAGTACAAGCTGTAGTGCCGTATCATACCTGTGGTACCCTGGTATGTATTGCTGTATTCGTATTGCTGTATCATACGGGCACCCGCTCTGGTCGGGAAGGATGGACGAACGGCGACTATCGTGATGTGCGATGTCTATTTAGACGCTCGCGAGGGTGGATCAAGTGTGTGTCCACTCGTATGGCTACCGCAGCAGCGTCGGCATGATTATTCGAACGAAGTGCGCGCCGTGTGCGTGTTCCACGTACGGGGTTCGGAGTTGATCGGAGAGCATCGTGCTGTTATGAATATCTGGTATTAATAGCAGTTGTCCGGGCACATTTAGCCGACCTGTTGTGTCATCAGACTAAATAGTCATGTGCCTGGTACGCCACCAGCAGCACCACCACCACCAGCAGCAGCAGCAGCAGCAGCAGCAGCAGGTTTTCGACACTCGCATGTGACAATAATGATATCAATACTGCTGTTGTGGCAAGATTGCCTCACACGGCGGTTACCATGCCCAGCAGCAGTACATGTATTTAGCCAGTGCCAGAACGAGTGATAGCTGCTGGACGAGCTTACCATTGAACCATGCATGCACTGCTGCTGCTGCTGCTGCTGCTGCATCGTGTATGTTGACTACGGTTTTTGACCTCCCTCTCAGCCAGTAGACCAGTCTGAAAAAAAAAACGGTCCTCTTTTAGTGAGGTTGTACGTACTGCTTACGAGAACCGCTGGCCGATTTTGTTGCTGAATGTGGCCTGTGTGGTCCGTGATGTGGCTCATCCCGCATGCCCATCGGCTTGCTTGGTTCCTATTCTGTCTTCCTAGCGACCTTCGTGTCCTTACCCCCCTCTCTCTCTTGATGGCTCCCTCCCGGTCTCTCTGTCTGTTCATGTCTACGCCTGTGTCTGCCTGCCTGCCCGTCTGTCTGCCTCCCCCCCTCTCTCCCTCCTTCTCCCTCCCTCCCTCCCTCCTCTCCCTCCCTCCCTCCCCCCCCCCTCCCTCCCCCCCTTTGTCTCCTTCTCCCTACATGTATGTATCTCCCATGGGCCTGCCTGTCTGTGGGCAATCTGCGCGTGTCTGGTGAAGGTATGCCGACATTGGCTACGGGGGCTGTGCATGATGGGGGACAGCTGCGACTTCTTGCATAAGATGGACCGAAATCGGATGCCCCTCTGCAGGTACAATTTATACGCTGCTGCAGCAGTACACTCTTACTACTACTGCTGTACTACTACAGCTCGTACTTCTATTAATCATGCTACCACTGCTACTACTACTACTACTACCACCACTGCTACCACAGTAGACTACTACTGCTAATGCTGCTACTACTGCTAATGCTACTACTGCTGCTTCTACTATTAATACCAATACTATTGATATCAACACTGTTCATACTGCTACTGCTACTACTAGCGCAGGCGTGCCTTCAGCGCGATCCGTACTGCTACGCAGTGGTATGGGATATGGTGCGGTGTGATGGTATGGGATATGGTGTGGTCTGGTAGGATGGGATGGAGTGCGCAAGATGTGATGGCATGGGATGGGTTCGTATGGGATGGGACGTCGCATGGTATGGTGCGATGTGATTCCTGCTGAAACCTGTAGTATCGAGGGGGCGCTGGCCTGCGTTGCGCTCTGTAGCCGAGCGGCAGTCTACTGTAGGAGTGCCATACTTTCACGAAGTAAGCAGAGTAAGCAGATATCTCTACATGTACGGGTTACGTAGTAATTTTTATTTGTTGCGGTCGCAGATGACAGCACGAGCCGTACGAGCACGCATATAATACAATACAATGCCATGGTGGCGTTATTAAAGCGATGACGGAGGCTTGTTTGTGTCATGTCACGGCACTGTAAAAAGTACCCGTAGGTCTAGAGCAGTATCAAACTGAACTCCTGCACCATATATATGTACGAGGTATATATATATATTTATCAACCAGAACCCCCCCTGTCTGTCACGGAACTAGATGTACAGTTAGTAGCTCTCCTGCAAGCAGGTATAAAAGCCGTACAGTATGATATATCAGCTGGTACCCCCCCCCCCACTCCCTCCGCCACCCGACTTCCCCGCCCCCCCCCCCCCCCACCCTATCCCCCCTCCCCCCACCCATCCTCCGTCCTGCCGTCCTCTGCTCGCGGTGGCGATGGTGGTGGTTGCGCTTGCGGTGGTGACAACGTTGGGGACCGAATTTTTTATGAATAAGGTGGCGGACGGACTGTCAGGTCGAAGGGTGCGCTTTCAGGCACGAGGAGGAGCAGGAGGCGCCCGAGTGCGCTATGTACCAGCACGGATTCTGCCGACAAGGGCCCAACTGCAGGTTCAGGTCGGTCACCAGTTGGCAGCTACCAGTTAGCAGCCTCAAGTCACCGGAATAGGGGAGGCGGAGGCGGGGGGGCGGTAGGGGGTCGAGGGAGGAGGGGTAGGGGGGGGGGTACTCATATGTTGCTTGCCGTAATCATTTGGCCATTGACCACGCATCCCTTTCGAGACGGAGCACCGTTTCTGCTCCTAACGGAGGCAACAACAGTTGGGCGCTCATTACGCTGTTTCTTATATCCCATGAACTGTAGAACGTCAGTGGAGGGACGTGCCGACACAAGTTGGTAGTATGCCGTGCGGATTTGATATTTTTGCCTGCCCTGCGATGACTGTGGGGAGCGGCCGAATCACCTGCACATGTATGTACGGTTTTGGGGGATGTCGAGTTTTATATAGGTATTAGTGTTGGTATTCAACCAAAAAAAAAGGCTTGATTTTGGTTATTGACTATTTTGGGCCTTTTTTTAGTTGATTAGTCGTGACTACTTGATTTTTTTTAGCTTGTATGGCGCTTTCGTATGGCATCCTGAAACGTATATGCATAGTTTTAGTGATATTTTAGTGTAGTCATACTGAAACCCCTACCTTATGTTTTGTACACTAATTTACGTACATGTTTTGTTTGTATATATTATATAGTGGACACGCTGAAACCGACACGCTTTATTTGTATAGCGTTTATTAACAGTACACGATGCTAAAATCCATACAGCTTAAATAATCAAAAAAAAGTCAAGGATGTGATTATGACTAAAACCAAGCGTGGCTAAAAATCATGATAATTTGTGTTGATTCCCAACACGAATAGGTATGCATGAATGTCATGCGCGCCTGCGCTTTTCTCTCTTCCGAGCGTGAGGTTGTAGCTAGTAGTTTTGTTTTCGTGCGGGGAACGTGGGCGCCTTAATCGGTGGCACTTGGCGGAAGTTTTCGTTGTGACTCTATGGCGGAGCTGTTGGTGCAGCGGTTGGCCCGCAGAAGCTGTTCCTGTTTGCTTTTGTGACGTTCCGTTCCGAAATTCTCTTCGGGCAACGCTTTTACCCCCTCCCTCCATGAGTACATCCTTACCCCCCCCCCCCCCCCCCCCCCCCCCCCCCATGAGCACAACCCCCCACCCAACCCACTCATCCACTCACTCCTTATCTCAGCCCCTCAACCAACCCACTAACCCAACCCACCCAATCCTCAGGCACGTGAAGCGAGCGAGAGAAGACTGTCCCGAGGTGGCCGATTTCTCTCTAGCAAACCCCACCAGCCTCCCCTCGAACAACAGTGGCGGCGGCGCCGGTGGCGCGAGGGCCAACACCGGGGGTTTTAGCAAGAGCTTCGGAGGCGGTACCTTCGGCGGGGGCCATTCCAGCGGCGGAGGCCATTCCAGCGGCGGCGGTGGCCATTTCGGCGGTGGGGGAGGAGGCGGTGGTGGGCTGGGGGGTGGGGGCGACTACGGCGGGGCAGAGGAGTCGAAGAAGACCGCCATGTGCAAGCATTGGCGAAGCGGAGCGGACTGTCCTTTTAAGGAGAGGTGCCTCTACGCACACGGAGAGGTGAATGAGGGAGATATTTGTTTTGGTTGGTCGAGTGCCGCCGCGCCTGCCTGCCTGCCTGCCTGCCTGCCTGCCTGCCTGCCTATACAACACGGCAGCAATGATGGCTCCCGTTGCTCCGATAAATGTTGTTTGTTTTTGTTTGGTGGGGGGGGCACGGGTTGGGGGCACGGGTTGGGGGCACGGGAGGAGGGGGGGGCAGGGGGGGGTCCTCATTATCATGCATGGCCGTAATCGTATAACCATAGACCCTCGCATCCCTACAATGTCGGGACGGAACACGTCGGGTATTCATCGACCAGGCAGACATTGCTTACTCCAAGCGCGAAGCGCCGCGAGGTGTTGAGCGAGTCGCATGAAGGGTGGGCTGCATCCTACTCAGAACCGCTTTCGAGGCGGAACTTCTTGCATATGGATGACAGCGTCAATGAATTGATTTATTTTATGATGTGGTCACTTCCAGGGACAGCTCGCACCCACTACTCGTACCAGGTATGTATTAATCTCCCCCCCCCCTCCTCGCACACGCCTCGCACACATATTCCTCTCTTCCCCCCTCCTCTCACACACCTCGCACACATATTCCCCTGTCTCCCCCTTCTCGCGCACGCCTCGCACTCATATGTGTTTGTCTTTTGACCCCGCACATACACCTCGCGCACGGCTCACACTCATTACGTGTATGTATTTGACCCCCTCCTCTCACACACGACCTCGCACTCTTTTTTTTTGGAGTTTCTTATTTTCAAAAAAAAACAAGGAAAAAAAAATCCATCTCCGTGCCCAAAAAAAAAAATCAATAAAAACATCCGCCATTTATTCTCAATCTACTCGTATCCATCTACCGCATTTTTTTTTTTTTTTAACTTATTTGTGTCGAACGTATATAAAAAAAAAACTCGCGCTCGATCTCGATCTCGCAGGATGAGCTTCGAAAATATCGTTCCCGTGCTGACGCTGCTGGTGGTGGTGGGGGAGGCGGCTCGTTCGGGTCGCGCATGCTGCGGCTAGGCGGCGGGAAGGACCCGCTGACGGACCCGGATATGGAGGCGGTAGTGCCGGTGAAGGAGGGGGAGAAGGCGCGATTTTTCGTCCTAAGGAGCCTCAACCATGATAACCTTGCGGTGAGTGAGTGAGTGAGAGAGGAGGGGATGGAGGGGGGACCTGCCCCCACATTTCTGGCTATATATATATACGAGCGTAGCCTATTACCATTACGGGGGTCCATAGTTAGTAGGACCTATGGTGTAGATAAAAACCTATGTAGTAAAAATAGGGAAATATATAGGTTTTCGCTTGTACCGTAGGTCCTATTTACTATGGTGCCCCGCAATAGCCTGTTGTGGCCCTGCGTGGGGTCGTTGTTGGTAGGCGGGTGTTCTGTGATTGGCTGTGTGTTTTGGTCTCGTGTCGTGGCTTGTGTAGAGTAGTTGCTGTTGTGTTTTTGCTTGTTTTTGTGTGTGTGTGTTCTGTGTTTTTTTTTCTTTCTTTCTTTTTTTGGTGGTGGTTTGATGGTGTCGTGGTTTTGGTACTGTAGTTTGTTTGGTGGTTTTTGCTCGGTGGTTTCATTTTGGTTTTGTGTTGTCTGGTCTTGTCTCTTTTGTTTGATTTCTTTCGTGTATTCAGCGCTCAGGGGCTGTGTGTGCGGCGGCAGCAGGCGGAGTGTGGTACATGGAGGTGGTATGTCTAAACTCAAACCAGACCTACTGCAATCAAAAACCGATCCCACCACCTTCCCAACCCAACCGAACCCAGACCAGACCAGACCAAACCAAACCGAACCAAACCAAACCAAACCAAACCAAACCAAACCAGACCACATGTGTTCAAAACACCGCAACCCAAACCAGACCGAACCAAACCACGCCGAACCAAGCCCAATCAGAGCAAGCCACGCCAAAACGCCCAAAATCTCACCGCCAGCCCTGAACCCAAACCCAAACCCTGGCCTTCCACCAGGTGAGCACAGTCCAGAATAAGTGGTACGCCCGGCGGCACAGCATCATGCCGCTCAAACACCGCGTTCGATGGGAAGGCAAGAGTCTTCTTTTTCTTCAGCGTCAACTACAGTAATAATTTTCAGGTATGTACGTGAGTGTTTTTTTTTCTAGTGTTTTTTTTTTGTGTAATATGTGTTTTTTTTTGTGTAATTTGTGTTGTTCGCGGGGGAGGGTTACTTGATCTCATGCATGGCCGTAGTCGTGTGACCGTAGACCCTCGCATCCCTACAATGCCGGGACGGAGCATGTCGGGTTTTCGCCGACCAGGCAGACATTGCTTGCACTAAGCGCGGAGCGAAACGTGAGGTGTCCGGCGAGTCGCATGAAGGGTGGGTGAGCTGCATCCTACTAAGAACCGCTTGTGAGGCGGACTTGCATATGGATTACAGCTTCAATGAGTTTATTGCGTTTCCGGTGTAGCCGCTTCCCGAGACAGCAATGGGAGTACTATGTAACTGGCTCTTGGGTGCCGTACCATTTTTTGTCGGGGGGGGGGGGGGGTTCTTGTTTTTGTTTTTGTGTTTTTTTTGTGTGTGTGTGTGTGTGTGTTTTGTTTTTTTTTCGTGTTGTTTGTGTTTTTTTTTTTTTGCATTTGTTTTGCTCTTTGGGGTTTGTAGAGGAATCTCAACAAGATCTTTCCTCAAGGCCGCCGTTTTCGACGTGTGTGTGCCCCCGCCTACTGTAGTTTCGGAGAAACTCGTCTCAGAAAGTTGCCCCCGGGGGGGGGGGGGGGGGGGGGGTAATTTTGTCGCCTGTTGTACGGTGCTGCTGTACGTTCACTCTTTCTAGCATATGTATAAAAACGTACACGAAAACACCCTCGCTTATTTCCCCCTCTCCGTCATCCTGACGCCCCCCACATCCACCCACCCACCCCCGCGGACGCTCGCATCCCTCGCCTGGCATCAGGGATGCGCCGAGATGACGTCGCGCGTGCCCGAGATGGGCCCGCGCACGGAGGAGGAGCAGGTGATGGAGTTTTCGGTGAAGTGGCTCCGGCTGTGCGAGCTTCCGTTCAGCACGGCCAACGTGGTACGTACCAAACCGTCACTATTGAATAGCCACCGCTATATATCACGAAGTGAGGCAGTAGACTGCAGCAGTGCAACAGCAGTAGTACAAGGGAGTACATATAAGCAGTATTGGAAATGCAGTAGTATATACCAGGTAGAGTACTCTTTCGTATTATTATTAGTGTTAGTAGCACAGCTAATGGAGTTAGTGCAGTAGTACGGCAGCAAAGTACATCATACCATTAATACTGTTATTACGGGGACCATAGTTAACAGGACCAAATATTGTTAGTAAAAATGGGGAAATATATAGGTTTTTGTGTGTAGCGCAGGTCCTATTTACTATGGCCCCGCGTAATAATAATATACGTACCACTCTGTCCCTAAATATAGGAGTCGTTTCGATTGAATATTGCTATACAAAAGTCACTTATATTGAGGGACATACCACTCTCTGCCTAAATATAAAGAGAACCGCCGTTCCGATTGAATATTAGTGTACACGTGACTTATATTGCGAGAGAGTGGTATGTCCCTCAATATACGTAACGTTTGGATGGGAAATTAGTGTACTAAAGATCCTTCTATTGAGGGGCATTCCACTCTGTACCTCAATATAAGGATGGTTTATGTTGAATATTAGTATACAAACGTTGCTTATATCAAGGGATATACAACTATGTCCCTAAATATAATGATCGTTTCGATTGTATATTAGTACACAAACGTTACTTATACCGAAGGACATACCACTCGGTCCATAAATATAGGAGTCGTTTCGTTCGATTGCATATTTAGTATACAAACGTTGCTTATGTTGAGGGAGATACCGCTCTTGCCGTAAATATAAATAACGTTTCCATTGAATATTAGTATACAAACGTTCCTTTTTTAGGGAGATACCGCTCTTGCCGTATATATAAATAAGGTTTCCATTGAATATTAGTGTACAAACGTTGCTTATGTTGAGGGACATACCACTCTGGACCTGAATATACGGATTGTTTCGATTGAATGTTAGTATACAAACGTTCCTTATTTTGAGGGAGGTACCGCTGTTGCCGTAAATATAAATAAGTTTTTTTCCGTTGAATATTAGTATACAAACGTTCCTTATTTTGAGGAACATACCGCTCTGGCCCTAAATATACTATACTATTACGGGGGTCCATAGTTAACGGGACCAAATTTTGTTAGTAAAAATAGGTATACATGTAGGTTTTTGTGTGTACCATAGGTCCTATTAACTATGTACCCCCGTAATAGTCGTTTCGATTGAATATTAGTATACAAACGTTGCTCATATTAAGCAACAGAGTGGTGGGTACCAGGTATATATATATATACATATATACACGACGGTGTAGTACAGCAGTAGCCTATATGTACGATCAATAGTCGTTCGTAGTTTGTGTAATATGCTTAGCATTGAGCAGTACCAGGTACAGCACTGTAAAAGCGTAGCAGCAGTAGCACAGCGGTAGCACAGCGGTAGCACAGCAGTACGTATTATATATGCTATATAATCAGCAGCAGTACGCAGCTGCAGTACTGCTAGAATACTACTACGGGGCGCCGTAGTAAATAGTAAATAGGACCTACGGTACACTCAAAATCCTACATATTTTGCGATTTTTACAAACAAGATTTGGTCCTATTTACTGTGGCCCCCCGTAATAGTAATAACAGCAATGGTGAGCTTAAGCTTTTGTTTTTACCATCCGCCGGAGGATGGGAAAAAAAAAAAAAAAAAAAAAAAAAAACAATAGCAATAGCAATAGCAATAGCAATAGCAGCAATAGCGGTAGTGCTGGAGTCTATGGTAGTGTAGTGAGAGAACAGCAGCAGGCTGCCGCGTCGGCAGGGATACGCTCTCTACACGTACCCTCTGCCCCGCCCCCCTGCAAGCGACGTCTGCCTGGTCGGTGAAAACCCGACGTGCTCCGTCCCGGCATTGTAGGCGTGCGAGGGCCTATGGTCATACGACTACGGCCATGAACGACATGAGTACCCCGCCCCGCCCCCCCCCCGCCCGCCCGCCCCCAGCCCCTAACGAGGGTAGAAGAGGAGACCAAATCCCGTGTGGCTGTCCTCGAGAGCACGGTGAGTGTTTAGAGAAGCGCGGGGACCCTGCTGGCGCTGCCGGAGCCGTCTCATACGACGATGCGTGCTACTCGTACGACAATATTAGAGGTACTGTAGAGCACTTTTGGGCGAAAACGGTTTCGGAATGACGGAGCCCCTTATATAATAGTAACTCAAGACCATCGGAAACGCTCATCGGGTTGCGTTTTTTTCTTCTTCTCAGAATCGTTTTTTGGGTGAGGTATATGGGTCCTATACTGTAATCAAGTGCTGTTATACCCCTCCAAGGCAAATACGCCTCCGACACTATATTCAAGTGACGCCCCTCAGACAATTAGGTGCTACCCCCGTGAGGCAAACACGCCTCCATACAATATAATCAAGTGAGGAACCTCAGAAAGGAATGGTGCACCTCTGCCGTTGGTATGTGTTATTAATAATAGCATTCTTCTATAAACATCTTCCTCCTCCTCTTCCTCTTCCTCCTCCTCCCCCCGCGCCTTCTCCCCCCCCCCCCCCCCCCCCCCCCCCCCGTGCTTGCCTTGCTCGCCTTGCCATTGGCACTGTCGTTTTGCCGTGTATTATGCCGTTCCGACAGATCAAGAACGCTTTGAACGAAGACCTGCCTGTGGGCCGCAGCAGGGACGGCATGGAGTTGCACTACGATGCTGGAAGAAAGGTGACCAGACCATCATCACCGGTGCCGGGCGTCGTGAGGCAACGCTTTCTTGCTCTTTTATTTTTTCTCTCCTTTTCTCTCTCTTTTGTCTCTATCTGCCTCTCTCTCACCCCCCCCCCCCCCCCCCCCCCCCCCAACTCCCACTTGGATGTTTACTGTCAACGCCAGGGGTGAGGGTTGGTGCATTAACTGTGCTGATCACGATTGTGACAGGAAAAAAAATCTTTGATTATTGCACGGGACAACAATAATCTCTATATTACAGTACTGTACTAATCATATTTGGTCCTGATTACTATCCCCCCCTCGTCGTAAGATGATGATGATGATGATGTTATTGTCTGTTTCGCGAAGAGGGGGAAGGGGGCAGCGCGAAGAGGGGGGGGGGGGGGGGGGGGGGGGGGGGGGGGGGGGGGGGTGATGGGTCCGTTTTTTTGTCTGTTCTCTGCCTTTCGGGGGGGTCGCAATCCTCTTTTCTTTCTTGCGTTTCGTGGATGGTCGCCCGAGTGCTGGTCTGCCACCGTTTTTTTTTTTTTTTTTCAACTCGTGTTTTGGGTAGTTTGTGAAGAGGGCGTGTGTGTGTGTGTGTGTGTGTCCCCGCCCGCAGGGCCTTTTTCTAACGTTTGCTGAACGACATTATTGGACGTAAATGTAAAATTCGTACCGCAGCACACAGCAGTATCGCCCCGCTCGTAACAAAACAGGCTGTCGTTTTTCTCACCCTTTCAGGACTGCGGTCGGTCCCGTCCATCCCCGAAACGGGACTGCGGTCCTGAAATGGGTTAAGAATGCTGGTCTGGAAATATATTTTTTTTTTAAAACAGATCTGAGAGTTATGTACGTGGCCTATTCTAGACGCATCGCCGTCTGCATGTAGAACTATTGCGGGGGGACCAGTAATAAATAGGACCAAATATTGTCGGTAAAAATAGGGAATATATATAGTTGTTTGTGTGTACCGTAGGTCCTGTTTACTGCGGTCCTCCGTAATGGGGCAACTGTGATAAAATACACCTTCTGCTCGCTCAGCCAGAGGGAGAGAGTAGGGATGTTCGCCTGGCGTCTGATTTCAGGTTTCTCTGTGTACGAGAGAGCCGATACTACCTGTAGGACCGATAAGGGGAGGCCTAAACAATGAACGCGTTTGGGTGTTTGTTTCGGGGAGGTTGCTGCCGCGATACGCGTTGATTCATTCCTGGTGGTTCTCTAACTCTCTATGCACACACATACTTGGCACCCTCTTATATCTGTCTCCTCTCTCTCTCTCTCTCCCCCCCCCCCCCCCTCTCCCTCTCTCTACGAGTACCTCTGTCACCCCCCCCCCCCCCCCCCCCCCCCGGTGCTCCGTCTCGAAAGGGATGCGTGGTCAATGGTCAAATGACTAAGGCAAGCAACAAATGAGTACGTACGCCCCCCCCCCCCCCCCGCCCCCCGCCTGGTCGGTGAAAACCCGACGTGCTCCGTCCCGGCATCGTAGGGATGCGAGGGTCTATGGTCATATGACTACGGCCATGTACGATAATGAGTACACCCCCCCCCCCTTCGGTGAGGCGCCCACGAGGCAGTTACATAGTAAACCCATTGCTGCCTCTGGAAGTAGCCACGCCAGAAATTGAATACATTCATTGATGCTGTCATCTATATGCAAGAAAATCCGCCTCACAAGCGGTTCTTATTAGTAGGATGCAGCTCACTCACCCTTCATGCGACTCGCCGGACACCTCACGGCCCTTCGCGCTTGGTTACAAGCAATGCCTTGTTGTCTGGTCGGTGAAAACCCGACGTGCTCCGTCCCGACATCATAGGGATGCGAGGGTCTATGGTCATGCATGACTGGCGGCCGTGCACGATAATGAGTACCCCCCCCCCCTTCCCCCCCCGCCACTGCCTGCTGTATTTACCTCTCCCCGCTTTCAGCTTTGTAAGCTTGTTTGGGCCCAGCCGGAGATCGACCTTTCGAAGCAGGTGAAGGAGCACGCTGCCAAGGCTGCCTTCTCAGGAATGGAAGCTTTTCGCCGCCCTCCTATGTCCTCGGGCCCACCCCCCAAGATGGCACGAGTGACGGCACCCATTGGTGCTGGTGGGGGAGGGGCGGCGGCGGCGGCGGCGGCGGTGGTGGTGGTGGTGGTGGTGGGGAGGGGGGTTGGCGGGTGGTGGAGGTGGGGGCGGGGGCGGCGGTGGGGGCGGGGGTGGGGTTGGGTTGGGAGGGGGGGGGGGGGTGGGGGCGGGTTCGCTTCAGGTTAAGCAGAATCCGCAGGCTCGCGTGTCGGGCCCTCCCGGGTTCCTGTTCGAGATCGAGTCTCAGGTGAGGGATTGGGATTGGGATTGGGATTGGGATTGGGGCTGGGAATGGGATTAGGAATGGGACTGGGAAAGGGAAAAGGGCAGGGAGCAGGAAATTGTGAAGGGTAAAGAAGACGGAAAACAAAATGGAACCCCACCCCCCCCCCCCCCCCCCCCCCCCCCCCCCCTCCCCCGCTGTAAAAAAATGCCTAATATTTTGTATCTCGTTATAAATCCCGGTTCCTTGCTCAGCCCCCCCCCCCCCCCCCCCTGTTATAACTGAAGCATGACTGAAGCACTTTGACGAATGCGTCGGAAACCTCTCGTTTGGCCTTACGTACCGCGCCGTCTTCTCCTACTCTCTCTCCCCCCCGCTGTCATGAAGTGGTTTTATTTTTACAGCATACCGGTCCAAACCCCGGTGCCTTGTTCGCTTCCCTTCCCCCCCCACCCCCGCAAAATAACGCTTATTACTTGTATGATCGCAATGCTGGTTCCTTGTCCCCCCCCCCCCCCCCAGCCGTTCTTGTTTTTTAACTGAAGCGCTTCGACGAGTGCGTCGAAAAGCTCCTGTTTGGCGGCCTGCCTGCCTGCCGCGCCGTCTCCCCCCCCCCCTATAAAAAAACACTTGAGGGTTTGTGCTGTATCGCATTGTAAAAATCCTGACTCCTTGCGGCCCCCCCCCCCCCCCCCCCCCCCCCCCCCCGCCTCGCCCCCAATCTTTGTACACTCAAGCATTTCGACGAGTGCGTCGGAAAGCTCCTGTTTGGCCTACCGCGCCGTCTTCCCCCCGGCGCGCAAGACGTCATCCAGCCCGGAAACTTCCTGTTCTTGTGGGACCCCGGAAACGCCCTTGTCCTGGGAATTTTCCGCGCGGTTTCTGGGCTGGCCGAGTTTATCGACAGGAAGGCGTGGGCGCGGCCGGGGATGGACACGCCGTTGCCGTGGCAGGTGTGTATCGTGGTACTTGATTGGCCGGGGAGGGGAAGGGGCGCTTCGTGCCTGCGTGTGCTGTGTTTTTGTTTCCGTGGCTTGTGCTTTAGGTGGGCGTGTTTTGTGTGTGTGTGTGTGTTTTTTTTTTTTTGTGTGTGTGTCTTTGTTTTGTGTGTATTATTTTGTGTGTTTTTTTTGTTTTTGTTCTGTGCGTGGTTTTGTGTGCCTAAATGTGTGTTGTGTTTTTTTTCACGTGTATTGTGTTGTATGTGTTTTTTTTTTCGTATTTTGTTTTGTTTTGTTTCTTGGAGTATTTTTGGTTATTTTATCTTCCTTCTTCGGTTTCCTTTTTTTTTTTTTTCTTTTTTACCCTCATGCTTGTTTTGTGGGTATTTGGTTTGTGACACGAGTGTTATCTATCGGTCGGGGCCATCAGACATGCTATATATATGAGATACTGGTAACACAAGCGGTTTTTCATGCAAGCGTCGTATAATGTCGTACGTATGACATGTATGATACCCGGTACTTGGTATGGTGTCAGTTTGCCTGTGTATGATACCTTAGACGTAGCATAGTATCGAGCGGATGCGTGAGCTCCACCCCATCCCATCGCACCCCACCCCCACCCCACCCCATTCCATATCATCCCACCCCCACCCCATCCCCACCCCACCGACCCACCCCCACCCCCTGTCCGGTTATTGATCTCGTTTTTTTTTCATCAGGTTCGGGTTTCGGTAGATCTGAAAGCTCCACCCATCAAGGCGGGAGAGCCGATAGTCAGGGACATTTTTCGGTCGGGCACGGTCGAACCGGGAGCGTTGGACCCACGACAGGTCGACATGTTGGCTTCAACCATGGCGGGCCGCATGCGGCCGCCGCCGCCGGGGGTGGCGGCAGTGGGGCAGGGTTTCAACGGTAGTAGTAGTATTGGCGGGGGCCGGGCGGGGGCGGGGGTAGGCGCATGGGTGGGAATAATCATGGAGGCAGACACGGAGGAAAATTTTAAGAGAAAACGTTGTGTACGTGTCGGACAGATGTGTGTAGATCAGACAGATCAGATAGATCATCTAGATCGTCTACTGTAGATCCTAACCTGCTGTTGTGATATGGTGTGCAGGATCTTTTGTAAAGGACGGATCCAACCCAGGATGTATGTCGTATCATATATCATGCAGGTTGTACGTACGGCTCTCACCCGGCAACGTGTGCTAGATCATACAGATCATACAGATCAGGCATATATCTATCTATCCATCTATCTATCTATCTGTCTCCCCTGAAAGATGTAGATCATCATCAAGGGGGGAAATCGATAGATGATCTGTTCTGGCTGTAGTGTTTACTCATTGTAGGGTGTATGTGTACTCTGAGATACCCGGGTTATTTCGAATATACTCAGGCAGGTACCCGCGGGTACCCTACAGACATACTCGGATAAGTACCCCGGGCACCCTCCAGTTATAATCGGATGGGTGTCTGGGTACCTTCCAGGTATACTGGGGTAGGTAGCCGGGTACCCTCCAGGTAAACTCAAGTAGGTTCCTGGGTACCGTCTAGATATACTCGGGTAGGTACCCGAGCATCCTCAAGATATACTCCGATAGGTACCCGGGTACCCTCCAGACATACGCGGGTAGGTATTCGGGTACCCCCCAGACATACTCCGGTAGGTGCCCGGTACCCTCCAGATGCATTGGGGTGCGTATCAGAGTGCCCTCCAGATGTACTCGGGTACGTACCGGGGTACCCTCCAGAGTAATATGCGTTTGTGAAAAAGCTCCTTGAAATTTTGTGCCGTGCGTGGGTGGGCCGTGAGGTGGTTTGTTTAACATGGCCGATACCTGGTTTTTAGCGATGTTTGTTGCTCTAGTATTTGGGCGCTTGTGGCTTGTTTTGGTTTAGGAAGGAGGCAGGGCGGGGGGGGGGGGGGGGGGGGGGGTGTACTCATGCCATGCATGGCCGTAGTCGAATGGCCGTAGACCCTCGTATCTCTACGATGCCGGGACGGAGCAGGTCGGGTATTCACCGACCAGTAGGGGGGGGCGGGGGGGGGGGAGCTTGTGCTTGAGGCGTGGGGTCGTTCTGATCTACCAGGTAGTGTTAGGAAATGTATGTGTTTTACCGAAGTCCTGAGGTAATTCTGCGCACGGTGGAGGCAGAGGACGAAGGAGGGGCCATCTCTTCGAATTACGAACTACATTATTTGGTATTAATGCACTACCCCAATTGAGACGTTGACGTTTTTGGGTAGTATTTATACGCAGTGCCGGGCGGCAGGGAGGGGCTCGACAGGCCGGCGGCAGGGAGGGGCTCGACGGGCTAAATACTGTCACCTCTGCCGGCTCGATGCTCGGCTTGTTACAAAATGCGAAAAAAAGGTGCTCTCTGTGCCTTTTTTTTTTTCCTCTCGTGTCGTCGCTTGAAGCGCGACGAAAGTCGGCGAGCATCACCAACGGGGAGGCTTACTGTTACGGGGGTCCGTAGTTAATAGAACCTATGGTAAACAAAAACAAAAAAAACTATGTATTTACCTATTTTTTTACTAAACAATATTTGGCCCTATTTTACTATGGCCCCTTACCGTATATAATGAACCCACCGTGTCGTGTGCGCGATAGGAAATGAAGGCTACAGCAGTAGTACCGGGGTCGAGGAGAAGGGAAGACACCTGACGCGCCTGGTGTATGACATGACGGTCTTCTCCAGAGGCTGTTGTCGTTCTTGTTGAGTAAAACCCCCTGCGAGTTGAAGTGCTGGAAAGCGCTCACACCGCTTTTATGTAAAGCCCGTTTTTTTTTTTTTCCGGGCCGATGGGTTCGGACGTTCCGTTCAAAGAGAACGCCGTAGGTAACACTCTAGGGAATATACTGAGATACGGGTATGTGAGTACAGAAAGTATATGTAGCCTAATATACTAAGCACCCGTGATTTTTTTGTTGTCGTGATAACACCGGAACAACCCCCCCCCCCCCCCCCCCCCGAAGGCCATAATGAGTACACCCCCCCCCCCCCCACCCCCGAAGGCCATAATGAGTACACCCCCACCCCCCACCCCCCGAAGGCCATAAGTAAACCTAGGAAATATACTGAGAATACGCGAGTGTAGCCCAAAAATACAAAATACGGTGATTATTTTTTGTCGTAACAAACATCGGAATACCCCCCCCCCCCCCCCCCCCCCCCCCCCCCCCCCCCCAATCTCGGGGGGGCGGAGGGGACCTTGCCATGTGGACAAGACACCCTGATTTGTTTTGCAGACTTTTAGCTTGGACCATTGTTGCAGTTGGAGACAGCAGTGATGCTTTCGAATAGCGAGCGGGAAAATGGACGACAACAAAATTAACGAAAAAACAACACAGCATTGACTGATCCTTTGGAGTAATGAGGGTGACCCGCGACTCTTTTTCGATTTTCTTCGCATTTTTGGTCCGCACGCTGCTTGTTAAAAAACGGACGCGCACTTTTGTGCATTCGCCGTAAAAAGGGGGGTTAAGTTCGCACAGAGGTGCGATCGTTTTTTTTTTTTTTTTTTTTTTAAAGCGCTCGTCTTCTCGACAACGCCACGTGAGGGTGCTCGTAAAAAACCGAAACTTTTTACATTTTTTTTCCCCAAGCAGGCTCTCGACCGGATCTTTCCGAAAACGCCTTTCCTTATTCGGTATTTTTTTGGTACATTCCCGCCGGAAAACTGATCGCGCCCACCCCTCTTGTGTGCGAGAAGTCAACGCTCTTCGCTCTTTTGTGTACGGTGAAGAAAAAAATCACACCAGGTACTCGTGTACGTTCATTCTCTCGTCGTTCTCTTCCCTGTCCGCAGGTAATTCGTGGGGATGCACAGCAGTAGTAGCTCGGCAGGATTTCCATGACTACGGTACTAAGTATTACGGGGGACCATAGTAAATAGGACCAAATATTGTTAGTAAATATAGTTAAATATATAGGTGTTTATGTATACCATAGGTCCCATTAACTATGGACCCCCGTAATACCTAATTGGTAGGTGCCGTTGGCCAACTATAGTATCTGACTTGCCAGGTAGGTCGCAAAGTCGACTGGCGAGCCCGGCTGATGGCCCGCCGACTTGCCGACTTACTTGAGTCACAGGCGGGCGAAGCGAGCCTAACCAGCCCCCCCCCCCCCCTCCGCCCCGCCCCCCTCCGGTCAAGGGGCCCGGCCCCGCCCGTGAATAGTAAATGTAATTCAACCATCCTCCATATATGCAAGTACATATGGAAACCCAATTTACATCTTATAGTCGGCACCTCCGGTGAATTGATTGACTTATCTCTCCGACTGTTGGCAGTGACTACTGCATGCTGAAGTTGATGGCTTAAGTCGCGCCGACTCACCGCGCTGGAAATTCATGAACTTTGGGGATACATATCCGATGCATTTGCAGAGCTAAGAGCGCACAGAGTACAGTGTTTGTTGTGATATCCCCTCTCTCCCCTATAGCGGCGAGATAGTCGCTGGTACATCCGTTGGCCGGAAGGGCCCACAGTTGGGACCTCGCGAAGTGACGTAAGGGGGAGCACGGACCACGGGTTCTCCAGATGGAGCATTGAGGTCGTCAACCCTCATTCGGGGCCCGTGTTTTGGCGAAAATCGCGGAAATCGTGTGGGGAGAGCGGGAGCCCACCCGAGCCTGAGCTTGGGTCGGAGGGCGCCAGCCAACCCAAACCGACACGCACGGCGGAGGGTCCACCCTGGCGTAGGCCGTGAGAGCAGATGAGAAAGATGCGTTCTTCGTCGGACGGGGTGTTACGTGTGGTGAGGCGGTATGGACCTAGGAACCGACTATACTGCTAGCAGGTTGATACCTTTGGCTCTGCTCTGGTCACTCACGCGAGGTGCTTGATGATGTCAGACGTTATAAGCTCTTGTATTGTTGGTAGTTGCTGCTTGGCTCGCCAGATGTCTTCTGAACGAAAAGGCGAGGTGCTCATCAGAAAAGCAGGCGATAACGCCTGCCAGGTGTGATGAGGGGACGATTGCTACAAACCATAATGCCGCAACAGGGGAGAGGGGAAACCATAACACTAGCCCAACCTGAAGGGCCGTATATACCGATTAATGAAAAACTCAGGCACGAACCAAAGCAATCCGGAGAATTCGGAGAATGGATCGAAGATGCGGCACTTCACAGCCCACTCCGACACCTCTAACTTGCAACGCTGAAAATCACCCAGTGAACAACCAGTCACCCACCGCGTTTCGCCGGAGGCCACTGAGCTGGTGGAGAACAAGTGTCCCCGACAGGGCGACACGTGTCCTCCACAGGGCTTAACCATCGCTACGCCCTTGGCGCCAAAATGCGCCCCTTCTTACCCAGACGAAATATCTAAGCCTTATAACTACAGCGCAGAGCCCACTACCTACTGTACTACTATTACTACCATATACTACTGTACTACTACCACTACTACTAATATTACTACCTCTGTACTATACTACTGTACTATACTGCTGTTGTTACTACACTACTGATACTCTGCATACGCTTCCTACTATTACGGGGGTCCATAGTTGATAGGACCTATGGTATACATAAAAACCTATATATTTACCTATTTTTACTAAGAATATTTGGTCCTATTTACTATGGTCCCCCGTAATATTCGCCCGTGCTCTGGTGGAGCTATTTTTTTTTTTACCGTGCGACTCATCAACCGCCTGGTATTGCAGTAGCATGCATCTGTGCCCCGGCTTTTTGCCACATCTCCGCCGCCACCACCACCACCATCATCATCATTATCACAACATCATCATTATCGTAAATTGCTTAATGTAGAATTCGAGTGGTTTGTCCCCCAAGACGGGACTGGAGTTTGCTCTATTTACGGGGGACCATAGTAAATAGGACCAAGTATTGTCGGCAAAAATAGCGAAATATATAGTTTTTTTTGTGTGTACCGTAGGTCCTATTTTCTATTGTCCCCCGTAGATACAAGGGTCAACCCCTTTTGGGGATCCCGATATGTCGGGCGCGTATGTACAACAATAGGTAGCGATAAGTTTGGTTTTATCAACCGTCTAGGGGGCGGCGTGAGCACTCTTAATGTTGAGATTCGTCGAACGGTAACTTGCAGGTCGAGATCGTCGTGCAACAAGATACGCACACTGCATATACGTACGAGTATATTATGTGATATCGCTGCTTGCTGCAGAGAATCGCTACAATACGAGGGTGGTACTATTACGGGGGTCTACAGTTAACAGGACCTATGGCATACATAAAAACCTATATATTGAGGTATTTTTTACTAACAATATTTGGTCCTGTTAACTATGGACCCCCGTAATATCTCGTACACAATAGTACATCCATTCCATGACACGAGCCATCCCACTTACTGCCATATGCTGCTCGCTATATCAGGCAGGTACTACCGCTGCTGCTGCAGAGTATTGATACAATCTACGATACTACCGCATAGGAGCAATCTAACAAACACACCCGAAAGCACGAACGGGTACATACGAGGACCGTGTTGAGCCCCGTGCCGCGTCCGCATATGCGACCCCTGCTTTTCTTTGCGTCGTAACTCAGACACCATCACAGCACACCGCGCAGTGGCCGTTCCTGTTGTAACATCGCGTCGTAGGTTAATTCGTATATAGTTTGGGATCAATAAGGCCTCCTGCTGCGACCAGCCGGAGACTCTCACCCAGGGTTACTACTCCCGCGTTGGTTGTCTGGCAATCAACGCGGCACCTCGTTGCAGAGAGTAGGTACCCCGGTAAAATAAACACTAACAAAACTGATGTCGTTGTCGACGGTACACCTCGCTACCAACGATGGGCGGGCGGGATGGTCTGTTTTTTCCTAGCCTCTTTCTACTTTGTCGTGCTGTTGTAGAGCTGCGATATCGCTCACGGAGTGATACTTAATCACTGTCTCCCCATACAACAAGGAGGCTTTCCCGAAAAGGGATCCACCCTGCTGGCGTCCCCTCTTTTCTGGTCCAGATTACTGTTGTAACATCGCGTCGTACGTTAATTCGTATATAGTTTGGGATCAATGAGGCCTCCTTCTGCTGCGGCATGAGATCACACCCATACTTGTTGACCCTTCTCTTATCTCAATGTCGTCGCTCTTTTGATGCGTATCCTTTTTGCGGGTGCCTTCTATTCCTTATTGTCCCCAAACTTGTAACCTAGTTGATTAGGGGTTCTGCTACCGTTGGTTGTCCCGTGGGAACGTCGTGTACGATTTTCCAGACCCCTCTGACGGTGATACGCGCTGAGGTATGCGATCGCGGTGTGATGCACCCGGAACGCGTTTACCTGGTTGTCGGCACGCAGTGTTGTAGCGTGTCTCCGTGCGGTTCTTCCGGAACTAAAATACGCTTATGTCGTGCTTGAGGGGCGACAAAGGCGGAGCGTTTATGTAGGTGGTCTCCCACACTATATTTTCTCAGATACCGCAGCCCGCCCCCCACCGTAGTTACCACACGCTTTCGTCTAACGAAGCACGCATAACGTCTGCCACAGTCGGCATGTTTTCTACGTTTCGCTTGGTCCTCGCCCCCTCATCCCATTTGTTCCTCGACTTTCAGATTTGGGGAAAATGGGAACGAGAAACCTACTTCTCGGTGCCTCCGTGATAGGGTCACGAGCCATACGCTGGCAGATCCCACCACGCTTGATACGGCACGAGTCAGCATTACACGGGACAGGTCCGGATTTCAGGTCCTCCTTTCTTTGCATTTCAGCCAGTTCCGCACCCGACGAAAAGGGAGCGGGGCGGCCGCCGCAGCGATCGCTGCATTCGTCATAAGCTCTGTTTTTTTCCTAGCCTCGTTCTACGTTGTCGTGCTGTTGTAGAGCTGCGATATCGCTCACGGAGTGATACTCAATCACTGTCTCCCCATACAACAAGGAGGCTTTCCCGAAAAGGGATCTACCCTGCTGGCGTCCCCTCTTTTCTGGTCCAGATTACCAGTTACTGCAACAACCAAAAGCGCAACGAGTTTTTTTTCCATCATCGTCGTCAAAAAAAAAAATCCCCTCCTCAAGTCCCAAGAAGGTCGGGTGAGGTACATTATTAATAGCTACGCCCTAATAATGTAGTAAACAAGTTTTACGAGAAAGTATTGTTCACAAGTCGAACTACTGTACCAAAGTAGATCATCCACAGTCACCGGGGTACTACATAATTCCTCACCTGCCTCATTCTGGACCGTTTTTTTCGATCGGATTGTTGCGGTGTTGATGATCGCTCGGGTTGTGCGGTGGTCTGTCTGTGGGCTGTGTTCTACACACTCAGGAGGGGGAGGCGGCAGCTAGCTGTTTGTTATTGTTGCCTCATCCTCGTGCCACACTTCACCATGATGAACCGCTCGGTTGCTTCAGGGAGGGAGCACGTATAAATAAAGGGCGCGCGTGGGGCGGTGACGATATATTATACCGGTGCTGCTGTACGCAGGTACGCAGGTACGCAGGTACGCAGGTACGCAGGTAGGTGCTCTCTGTCCTCCTCTTGTATCCCTTCGTACCACAGAGTACTTACTGCTACTGGCTGTACAGACTACGCCCTTACACCGCAGCATGCGTCCCTTGTGTGGCAGCCTCGGTACGCAGGGGCCTGTGGGGGTGTTACCTACTGAGCTACAGGGGTAAAAGATCGATCGATTACCCAGCCCACAGGGCAATCCTTGTAACAGGCCTCTATCCCAGCAGCCAGACAGAGCTGCCTCGGTGTGGCCGATGCTGTAGGTATAGTGACCGTCGTTTAAATCACACAGCAAGCACCAGTCCCCCCCCCCCCCCCCATCTCTCACACTCCAAAAGAAAGGGCTTCCTAAGAAAGATCACGAGATTCGAGAGATCTCTTCGGAAAGGTCAAGACTCGTATCTTCGGAAAGATGAAATTCTCTTCAGTCGAGAAAGAATGAGATCTCTGAGGAAATGTCAGAAATATCGGATACCGTAGATCCCTCCGGAAATATTATGATATCTTTCGGAAAGATTCGGGTTATGTTTTCGGAAAGATGACCAGGACCCCGCGGGTCGGGTCAGAAAGTTTTTTTAAATCTCACGGGTCTGGTCGGATCGGATCGGGTCAGGCCGGGTTGGGTCAGGAGGTTTTTAAATTCTCACGGGTCGGGTCGGGTCGGGTCCCCGTTACCCGACCCGACCTGAGCTGACCCGCGAGGTTTGATCCGATCCGTGAGCATCCCTGGGAACCTTCAATCGGCGGGGTGTGTGGCACAATACAAGAGTATGCCTCTTGCTTGTTATACGGCGCACATCAGCGCGACGTCGCAACGTATACATTAAAAGCATCATTACCCAGGAGCGAGCGCCTTCTGCCCTTGCGGAATAAAGCGCCGAGAAGCGTAAAAGAGGAGGACCACGAAGAGATTGTTCCGGCCTCTGAGGGAGAGAGAGGAGAAAAAAAAAAAAAAAAAAAAACGTTTCACGCATCCGATTCGTACACTTTTCGATTCCTGATCGGTATGATCTACTGTGAAAAGCTCACGCTGCTGACGCGTGTGGGAGCCTTAACCCTCTCATTAGCACTGCAGTCCCATTTATAGGACAAATCACCCAGATTCTGAGTAGTTTGTCCCCGAAACGAGACTGCGGCACTAAAAGGGTTTGAGGATAATCTGCATGATCTTGAGACAGGTTTCCTGGGTGTTGGATCTTCACGCAGACTCTGCGCAAACAAAATTATCATAGCGGCAGGCTATGTAGGATCTAAATGATCTATCTGTAGATGATCTGTGCGATGTCCGGCGTGTGACTAGCCCCTCGCTTTTCCGCGCGGAGACGCGCGCAATCCGTTTCCGGAGGACACAGAAAAAACAAAAACGAACCCGGGGGCTACATACATACGAGTACGATAATGGATGCACATGAGCTCAAAAGTACGACATCCTTAAATCTCTCTCCCTCTCTCTCTCTCTCTCTGTCTCTCTCGGCTACAACAGAGACAGCGTGATTCGTACAGCACCTTTCGGCAAGAGCCCCGCCTGGGCACCCACTTGAGGGTCAATCGAAAGCGGTTTGGAGCTCGGTTCGGCCTTCGACACACGCGCGGCGGAATCGATTTCCGCTCGGCACATTTTCGCAAGGTTGCGCGGCTAAGTTTATCTCTCGCATCTCAGAGCTCAAACCGAGATCGTCTTCTATTGCAACGGTGGCCTGATATTTATGACGCACGACCTCCTCCCTCCCCTTCATCTCCTCCCCCCCTGTCCTCCTCCTCCTGGTTCTCCCCTTCCCTCGCCCCACCCCTGCCCCAACCTCTTCTCCCTCCCCCTCCTCATCGAAAACGCGTGAGTTTATTCCGTAATCTTACTGGTGCCCGAACCTCCCCTCCCCCCCCGAAAAAAAAAACACAAAAAAACAAACACAAAACGAACAAAAGCAAAAGCAAAAAACAAGAAACAAGAAAAAAAGTCCAAAAACAATCACGCTTCCGTCTTGATTTTCTTGCTCTTGCGCCTCTCGCTGCCGCCGCCACTGCCGCCCTCCGTCCGGCCTCGCTTCGGCGACCAGAGCGCGTACTTCTTCAGCTTCCTGTTAACGGCGATCAGCTTATCCTTTTGCACGCGATACGGCTAGCAAAATATAGATATCATTAGGTCGATACACGTGATGACGCGGAACAGAGACAGCGTCAGGGACAAACCGACCGACGGATCGACAGACGGACCGACGGACGGACAGACGGACAGACACGCAGACAGGCAGACAAACAGGCAGGCAGGCAGACAGACAGACAGACAGGCAGGCAGGCAGGTAGGCAGGCAGGCAGGCAGACAGACAGACAGGCAGGCAGACAGACAGGCAGACAGGCAGACAGACAGACAGATAAACAGACAAACAGGCAGGCAGACAGACGGACAGACAGACGGACAGGGTTGGTATTATGGGGGCAGAGGCGAGCGGGAAGGGGGGGGTAGGGGAGGGGCATGAACGGTGGTATTAAGCAGGTTGACCAATCACGCGTGCACAGCGCGAGAGACGGACGGACGGACGGACGGACGGTGTTTGTATTGTGGGGGCAGGGGCGAGCGAGAAGGGGGCGGGGTACTAATTTGTTGCTTGCCTTAATCACTTAAATATTGACTACGCATTCCTTTCAAGACGGGAACGTACTCACTATCATGCATGGCCACAGTCGTATGACCATAGACCGTCGCACCCCTACGATGCCAGGACGGAGCATGCCGGGTTGTCACCGACCAGACAGACATTGCTTTCATCAAGCGCGAAGCGCCGTGAGATGTCCGGCGAGACGCGTGAAGGGTGAGCTGCATCCTACTAAAAACCCGGGGGGGGGGGGGGGGGGGGGGGGGGGGGGGGGGGGGGGGGGGGGGGGGGGGGGGGGGGGGGGGGGGGGGG